>CAXAMN010027661.1:141106-191979 GCA_963970005.1 Durusdinium trenchii
TATATATATATATATACTCAGGACCCGGCGATTTTGACCAGAGCGAACGCACGTCGAAGGTGGTCGGGTGTGACCTGCAAATCTTTCTGCTGCAAGCGGTCGGCGCTGTAGACTCCTGAGAAGATTTCGTAGACCAGCAGCAGCCCGGCCAAAACGCCGATGTGCCACGGCGCAGCGCCGAGGCGGGCTCCACCAACAGGATCTGCACGTTCCCGGGCCATGTGGGACTGCACATTCAATCCACCCTGGTAGGACATGTGCATTTGCTGGGCTTCGGGAGTGAGATCAAGTTTCATATGTGGCACGGAAAAATATTCCGTGACCCGCAGGACTGCCGCTTCAAGTTGGAATTCAGGAGGCACAGGAAAAGCTCTGTTGGCCACACGCCATTCAGCGGTGAAGCCAGACGGCACCCTGGGATCCCTGCGGAATCGCAGGCGGCTCATGTTGCCGTCAAGCAGGCGGACAGGATAGCCCGCGGAAGATGGCAAGTAGTCGGCTGCAAAGTCTTGCGTGGCAGGGAGCTCTGGCGGCATCTCGCCAGGAAAGGTTTCCTTCCATTCAGCTTGGGCAGCTGCTGGAGAAGTAGCCTCTTTGGCGATGCCGAGCATTTCGGCCACTTCCGCCGGCAAAGGTACCCAAACATGTCTGGGTGTCCCTGGCAAGTTCCAGGGCAGGTATTTCAAGAAGCGCAACAAACTGAAAGCTTCCTATACCCTGACCACAGGAGTGTTAAGGCAGTTTTGAGGATGTCAGCAACGACCCGAACAATCAAATGGTCCTGTAAACAAACCACAGCTCGGTTCTCCCAACAAACCCAGCGAACCGTCAAAGGGTGAACAGGAAACAGCTCAAGACGTCCTTGCCTGGTTCTAAGATGAAATCGTCGGGGAGGTCTTGGTGCGGCTGGACGGGCTTCCCAGAAGCCACTAGAAATCTCTCTTTGCATGCAACTTGATGCGATCCACTCTCGCCACGCTCCATGGGAAAGAACTGCGACGGGTGAATGTTTGTGGTCACACCTAGCGAGATGTTCCGGGAATCTGTTTCGCCAAATGAACCCGCCGTCTTGGTTGCTCTTGCCGCGGAGCCAAACTGCAAAAGTTTGTTGAGAGAGGATTGATGCGGGCTAATCTTGGTGGATGCTTTGGCTGAAAGCTTCTCATCAGACAGCAAACCAAAAGAGGTGAGAAAATCATACGCTTCGTCGAGGTTCCCAAGCACTCCATACCACCGGCGGCCGTGCCAGAGATGTGACCCACCTGGCAACTTGCTTCCATTCTTGACCTGGTCAAAGTCACTTGCGCATCTATGAAACCACTCCTCAGGGGTTGCGCTTGCGATGGCGGATGATAGCACCACAGCCGCAACCGGTTTGGGCCTCGGGTCACAGCTTCAAAGTCAAAGGCGCGAGACACCTACAAGCTTTGTCAACATGAAACACAGAATGAAGCAACAGCTTCTGGAACTAAAGCCAGCTCTGGTTGGTGCTTGTTTCGTAGTTCTGTTCAATAACACGCATTGTTTATCCGAAACCGCGCCTCTGACCAGCAGCAGTGCTTTCATCATGCGTGAAATCTTGTTCCACTGACATCTGGTTCAAGAAGGTTTGAGTCTTTTGCCGGACATGGGAATCCAACACCCTGGTGATGCTGTCAGCATGGCTGGTGCATGAGCTCTTTCGTGTTTGTGAATAGTTCACGTTGATTCCAAAGGCAACCAAAGGACTGCTTGCCGTGGGAAAAATCTGCACAGCAGCTCCGTTCGTCAAAGGTGCCATCATCGATAACAAGTGCAGTGCATATGGGTACTCAGGGTGCGATGCGCGGACGGCCCATGTTTGACACATCTGGTGGCCTTTAGCCGTGAGGATGTCAGCTGGTTGCCACATCTTCCCCACAGCATCCCAAATCTTCTTCATTGCCGGCAAATATTCAACATCCCGGCTCATTGCCACAACGGACGCAGCAAGGGCCAAGAGGCAAACAAAATAGCTTTCTTCTGCGAAAGGAAAAACGGCTGCGGCGTCAGGTCATCCTATAGTTTGCGACCCATTCGTGTAGTTGCCTTCCCTTGCCGCACAGACAAGCTATTTGACGAACACTTGTTCCCATCAAAATAGAGTTGGGAAGTCTGACACCAGGGTGTGCATGTGTGTGTGATTCTTCGACCATGAGCTTTCCGCAACCCAGGTCCTGAGGTGCAGCAGCCACATCATCTGTATTGTGCTTGGCGCAAAAGAGATGCCCAAGCGCAGGGGTAGCTGGGCAATTGTGCCGGAGTGTTTTGTTGAGAGAAAGAGACTGCTTTCTCCCGCACAGCAACGCTGCGCATACAGCCCGCCGGTTCTTTGCGTTCCCGTCCATGACAATGACATCTCGCCGCATGTTTGCTGAGCGTGCTGAAGCCACGGCAGCATCTGAAAATGCTTTTTGTAAAGCAGGAAGAACAGGTTTCAGCAAATCTTCAACTCCCTGATGTATGTCAATGGGGTTCTGCGCCACACCCGGGATATTGTAGGCGTACCCTCGCACAAGCAACCGCCACTTGAACCAAGCCTCGCTGATCATTTTTCTGAGCCGGGCCACTGGCAGCCAAGCAGTCTGACCGTGTCTGACTGCTCTTTGTTGAATGACGTCACTCTCACTGATGAAGCTAGCGTGTTGGCGGACAACACGGCTGTGAAAATCTTCCAGCCATTCGATCGAAAAGCCAAAAGATGATGAAACCATGAAGCATTTCAAGTCTTGTGGATGTCCCAGAAAGAAATGTCTTCCAGCGTCTACGAAGTAGTTATGCCAAATCAAGCTGCCATACATATCACAGTTCTTGTTGCGACAGCGACACGGTATGTGGTCCTTCCTGACCAAACCACCTGTGTGCACTATGGTCGCTACTGCCTTGGCAGATGCAATCTTTGCGAGGTGCGAATCACACCGTGGGCAGGACTTTTGGAGTGGCAACAATTCTCGGAAACAGGTTTCACCGCCAAAGACAGGGAGGCAATGCCCGATCTCTGCACTAAGACACTCAACCACGCGTCCAGCCACGGCATCGGGCACAACTGCTGCCGGGTCTGCACTGGTCACGGCATCTAGCAAGCAAGCGAGTCGCTGCTCCATCCGCGCAAACCATGTGCTTGACAATATGTATAAGATAAGAGAAGCACAAAAAGGGTTGCGCTCGAAACAATGACTATATGCTGCTTTGCAGTCTACATGTGCAAACTTCATGTATACACGTGTATGTAGTAGAAGGGCGCATGCCCCTACCACAAAGCGGCCGTCCAAAGCTGTCTGGGTGGAAATCAGCATCCGTGAAAGGTTTTCAAACCATGTCAAATCTCTTGGTCAACGTCTTTTCTCTCTCTCTCTCTCTCTCGCGTGCTCGATCCATCCGTCCATCCATCCATCCATCTATCTCTCCCTCTCTCCCAAAGCCAGACAATATGTGTGAGAATGTGCGTGGGATTTGGTCTTGCTCCGCTAATCCACTGGTCGATCCGCTGATCTGCTGATCCGCTGGTCCGCTGATCCGCTGATCCGCTGGTCCGCTGATCCGCTGATCCGCTGATCCGCTGGTCCGCTGATCCGCTGATCCGCTGATCCGCTGAGCCGCTGATCCGCTGATCCGCTGGTCCGCTGAGCCGCTGATCCGCTGGTCCGCTGATCCGCTGCTCCGCTGATCCGCTGCTCCGCTGATCCGCTGATCCGCTGATCCGCTGATCCGCTGGTCCGCTGATCCGCTGATCCGCTGATCCGCTGATCCGCTGGTCCGCTGGTCCGCTGATCCGCTGATCCGCTGATCCGCTGGTCCGCTGAGCCGCTGATCCGCTGGTCCGCTGATCCGCTGCTCCGCTGGTCCGCTGCTCCGCTGCTCCGCTGATCCGCTGATCCGCTGATCCGCTGATCCGCTGGTCCGCTGATCCGCTGATCCGCTGGTCCGCTGATCCGCTGATCCGCTGATCCGCTGATCCGCTGGTCCGCTGATCCGCCGGCAATGGTTGGACAATATGACGGCCATGAGTGTGTGGACCACCTGCAAAACCTTTAAGGATTGGTGTCCCCACTCAATAATAACATTTCTTTGTTGAGATTGGTGGAACATTCCCCTCACAAAATGGACGTGTTGGGGAAAACCATATCCCGTTTGATGGGTGGATCATGCTCTGGTCCCCTCGTTCACTTTTACGGTTTGAACTCCAGGGATGATGTCCGGCTTGGGTGTGTGTGGAGGAGGATCTTCACCTGATGGCCTCCACTTGGCAGATTTCGCAGCGCATGGAGAAGGGGTGGAACCCGAAGGCAGCACCTGAGGTGCAGAGTGTGGTGCAAGCATGTGCGAGCTCCACTTGAGGTGAAAAAATTCAACCAGCTGATGGAACTCTACCAGTCCAGCTTGTGCTCATTAGCTTTTTCACTGAAACCATCCAGCTTGTCTTCGTCAACATGCTGAAAGTCATTGTTCAAAGATGCACATAAACCTTTGAAGGTACATATGATCCAGGCCCTCCACCAAATTCGCAACTTTCTCAAGGGCACACAGCTCTCCCAGTAGTCTCCCAGTAAGAAGTAGTCTCTACAGTGTCACTACTGAAACAAGTTACCTCAAGACGCATCTGTAAAAGATACGGCTATCTTGCCAGGCTTTCAACAACACCATGTTCGCCCGACGGCTCGTTTTTATCCGACCTGCCGCGATCGGTGGACCCGTCGACGTTGGGTGGGCGACGGGGTGGCCGTGCCCCATCTCCGGTCTCCTGGTGCGCGCGCCTCTCCGCGGTGGTGACCCACCTTCGTCCCGAGGCCATCTTGGACGGTGCCATGCAAGGCCTACGGCCGGCCCCCTCCTTGGAGTGGCCGGGCACTCCCAGTGTCGGAGGTGTCGGTGAGTCCGTCGATTTGTTTTTGTTCTCGAGCGCCTAAAAGGAGTGGTGCCCACCAGGTGGTTTGGAAGAGTCAGAGTCGGAACGGTTCTTACAGGTGGACCGTTATAGCGCAGAGGTGGTTTGTTGCGAACTGGGATCTGAATTGTAGACTCTGTAGATACTGTAGACTCTTGATTATACTTAAGAGAAAGACGGTATTGGAAAAGAACAAACGAACTATCCAGAGGTTTTTCCATCCATGTTTGGAGGATACGACTCAAGAGTCCACATGATCAACCGATCAACCCGTCCAGACGCACAGAACGACCAAGGGTTGGGGTTTGGAATGGACTGGCAAGGGTAGAGGATGTTGTTGGACTATGAGACTATGTATGAGACTATGTTGGATGCAGGCCAGGATGTTGGAGCTTGGGGTTTTAGGATGTTTTAGGGTTTAGGGTGACCTTCTATGTCTCCGGCTCCGACAGCCCAATTGCTTTCTGACAGCTGGTAGTCTTTCTGTCCGTTGTGACCGATGTCCACCGTATTTTCGGGGGGTCCTGGACGTCGGTTCAAGGGCCACAGTGTGTTCAATGGGCTTCGGCCTTAAGAAAAGATTCGCTGGGTTTTGTTAGAGTCCAAGCGGAATTGACCCGAGGATTGAGACCATGGCAGCCATAGTGCTTGAAGTTGTGTTATGATCATTCTCTGCCTGGATCGCACAAGAGATGCCTTCAAGTCGCTTAGTCGCTTTGGTTGGATCCAGGTAGATGGAGAAGATGAAACGCAGCTTCGCCAAGAAGAAGGTGATAACCTTTTCATTGTGGCCTTGAATTCTTGTATTATCGCACATGAACATCAGTCCTGTTTCTGTTTCTGGATTGTGATGGCCTAAACGAACCAGCAAGACTAACCTGCTAATTAGTCTTGGAAGCTGAACATGTTGGAATCATTTGGAATCGATTTTGTTTCTTTCGGACTTTGTCAACGTCTTGCCACCCGAGCGAGAACTCAGCAACGCAAAGCTGAACTCGGACAGGTGAGCCAGATCCATGCAGTCGGCCACCCATGCTTGGCGAGTTCGGTTTAGAATGTTTAGGTGAAACGTTGCTTTTTCATGCTTTCCCCCAAACAAGCTTACCGGATTCTATGCTTTTTGGTGCAGCTGCAAGAAAACGGGTTCACACAGGATCTTTTAAAGCTTGTCTCATTGGAGACCTCCGTGTCCTTGATTAGGAAGCTTTTTCAAGATTCCAAAAACACTCCTTAGCGGCTCAGGAACACCATGGAACACCCATATATCCTAAATGATGACCCTCTCCATCCAACTTCTTCCAGTTCGCCGCAAGGCGGCCTTCCCGCTCTCCTTGGTCTCCGCTCCTTCCCCGCAGCCACTTCGCTCGTCCCCCCCGTTTGAGGCTGTCGACGGTGGCCCACTTCTACGGCTCCTTGCGGCCGGGACCTCCGCTCCCACGCCATGTCTTGGAGGTGCACGGATCGATTGGGTGCTCAACTGGGGGGGGGGGCGAGGGCACGGAGCCGCGCGTGGGGTGGGGTGGCTGGTGGAAGAGATTGGACACCAGGAGACAGCAAGCAGTTTTGGACGAGTTCCGGGGAAGAACCGTTGGGTCTCAGGGCTTCTGGTCGTTTCCTTGTAGGAGATCAGGGCTGGCCGGGGCTGTACAAAGTTTGTATACTTGCGCATGTGTGTATTAGTATTTGCATGTAGCAGTTCGGCATCCATGTTACATGGCCTGGTATCATTTGTTCGCTACATAGTTCACCCCTATTAAAAGACTTAAGAAACATCGATGGCAGTTGAGTGGAATTCTTTGTACATGCGCCGTGGAGCCTCCGCGTCTAAAGAGAAATGATGCCAGGAAATGTCCTCAACAACCTCACCACCCGATGTTCTTTGTTGCTAGTAGCGATGGCCTCCACCTAATAGCGTTCTCCACCTAATAGCGTTCTCACTAGTAGCATGTCGGCTGGTCCCCCGTCACCCGTTCTCACTTGCAGTTCCAGGACTGTGCGGATCTGGCGCTGAAAGGAGACGAGGCGAAGGAGTCGGGGACCGGCGATCTTCGCACGGCGCACGGAGTCGCGATCCAAAGAAGGGTTGTTCACTAGACTAATTTGATCACCTTTAATGGAAGATTAGATCGGGTGAGCAAATGTGTTCGATAGAGGTCGAGGGGATGGGCGGTGGGGAAAGACACCGAAGACACAAGAGCTGCTAAGTGTCTTAATGGAGTTTCTTGAGGTTTAAGATACACCAGAGGAACAGAGGGAGGTCGGTGTTATAGCTTCAGAAACACTTGGAGCAGAGGAGAGATTCCGCCTCAGGTAGTGCAATTCATGGCTTTCTTCCACTTTTATTGCAGATAGTCGGACATTCCACACATTTGAACACTTCTTTCAACCTGAATTTGCTTACGACCAATGAGAAACAGAGAGCTGGAGCAGTCTCGTCAGGCGTGTCTTGGACACTGAAAACGTCCCAAAACGTCCGAAAACACCAACAAGCTGGCAAAGTGAGTCAGCTGGAAGGGGCCGCAGTTGATGAGGGTGCCCTGTGTGGTTTGTGGACAAGTGGATCACCAGCAAAACCACTTGTTTCGGGGGATTGATCACTGATATTCACTGATTCATGGGGAACCAACATGCAGGTGGCCGCCGGAGTCTATGTTCCCAGCGGTGGAGTTCGTTCGGTGCACCGTTCTTTCGGGTGGATCGACCTATAGATGACCATGGGGAAGGAAAGGTTGAAAGACAGACAGAAGGTGCATGCGTTCACCCAGTCCATTCTGGGTGGTTTCAGAGATCTAGATCCCCAAATAAAATACATATGTAGAAAAAGATCTGACAAGACTAGAAAAGTAGATTCCCACGTAGAAAATGTCTTGGACACCTTGCCATCCTCTCTCTGTCTTTGGGGGGATCACACATGTCTCATGTTTTCACCACTTGACGATGGTTGATCCTACTGACCCATCTTGTTTTCGTAAGTGAGTTGGAATAACCTAAACCCTAAAGCCTAAACCCTAAACCCTAACCATCATTGGACCATCATGATGACCCTCCGAACTGGAGGGTCCAATGACCCGACCCGAACCTTCGCGACGGGGGTGAACGGACCCGAACCAAACCGACCAACCTCACTGGAGGGTCCGACCGACTCGTCGGGGAACGAAATGAGGACGAACCTGGACGACCTTCTGGCGAAGCCTGTATACAGTAACTATATCACTTGGAAGTGCCATCACCCTGCCGTCTGAATCGGCATGCCATGGAATCACCATCTTCGGATCTGGATAATGCTTGAGATGGACTACAGATGCACTGAAGGGACCTCTGCATCGGGAACGTTGATCGCGGCCGATCGTCTATCTCAGTGGCTCAAAAATCGTGCCCGCTCGCGCGGCAGACTGGGTCGCTTTGGCCGAGTATTCCCGCAGAGACAGCAGGTGTAGCTGCTTCAGGTGTGGTCATAGAGAAGGACACATGCTCAGACGGACTCACATGCTCACATGTGCCAAGCAACAAGCCCAAAGACTCCATATAACCCTAATGGAAAAGGGTTGATTTTAAAAAACTTGACCCCTGAAGCCACCCGAATGTAGGTAACTATGTAGATGTACGCATAACTATACTGTCTGTATTGTATTTTAATTACACGGAGTCCTTGGAGTGTGTTTGTAACATATGATGTGTCAGAAGTGGACACCACTGTGCAAGTCAGATCACCCTCCAGCTTCCGAAAGACCAGAGGTGTAATGACCACCCAAAGACAAGTGAACTTGGCCCTTCTTCGAAGCTAGCATCACCACCAGCAGCAGCAGCAACAACAGCAACAACAACAACAGGAGCAGCAGCAGCAGCAACCACACCCAGACTTGCAGAACAGCGTCCATTGCGGCCAACTTCCTCGAGTCTCACTCGTTGAGCGCCACGTTGGGTTTCAAGCCCTTCCGCGAGCGTTGGAAGCTCAGCGGCGGCAGTGCACTCGTCATGGAGAGGAATGCCAATGGAGAGGACTGACTGACTGGTGCGGATCGTGGGGTGAAGGATAGGATGAAGGGAATGACCCAGTTGAAGAGATTCCTTAGGATCCAGCCACAGTCCCCCTAGCCGTGAAGAGTTTGCACACTGGAAGTTTGGACGACTCTTTTCCTCTACGAGCTGGGACAGGTGAGAGCCGGGGGAGGGGACTCCACTCCCAGCAAAACCTAAGTCTTCTGCTAGTTGCTAGAGCTTTGGGAGCTGAATTCACAACTCTGCACTGATTTATACCAAGAGGTGTCTATAAATAACCTCTTAGAGGATAAGGGGTGTCCAAAAACCACCGGACTTGGAAGGTCCTGGTATGGAAGCCCTCGGATCGCTCCAATGGGTGGTCGCCATTTTCCCAATCGAACCCGGTCGGAACGCCGGCCCGGTGGCGGTCTCCCTATGCCAAAATATGTCAAATACACTTCCTATGTGTGGGTGTGTATGTTCAAATCCGGGGGACCATGTTCAACCTGGGGGAGGTCCCCAACAGATGGACATTTCGAGAAATTTTGGGATTTTCCCAGATTGGCACCCCGATGAGGTCTTAGACAGATGGGGGTCCAGTCCTAAACCACCTTACTTGGGGTAACTTGTGCCATCGACCTTTAACCCGCTATAGCAGACCTGGGAGGAAAGGATTCCAAGTATCAGTGACACCTAGCAGTGTCATCCTTCAGAGTGCATTCAACTTCCTCCCCTCCCCTATGATTGTTGCAAGGACGCTACTAGGGGCTCCTGGCCTTGCTACCAGGACAAGGACGCTACTAGGGGCTCCTGGCATCGCTACTAGTAACAAGAAGCTACTAGGAGCGCTCCTTCATTGTTTTAGACTTTCCCAGGTCTCCTAGTCTCCCATGCTGTGACTGCTTTGTCCGTCAGAGGAGCTCCCCACATCCGCTGCTCAAGCGTGTGGAACATGCGAGCCCCGAGCTTCTGAAAGGCGGGACCATTCTGAAAGTGGGACGCATTGATTAGGCACCACCCAAATTGGACAGCAAGTCATTTTCTGAGAAGGGTAGGATTTTCGGATTCTAGACCTTCACAGACCTTCTATCGACTGGAAATTGGGTCTGGAGTAAAACGGTTGACTCTTTGGTTTGCTTATATGGGAGGAACAGGGCTTCTCCCGAGACATGGACGAATGCAGTGAAACTCGACCTTGGCAACCCCGGAACGTTTCTCACGGAGTGAAGCGGCGAAGGTCAACCGCTGGACCCGTATGAGTCCATCATCATGTGCGAATCGCAACTTTGGAGATTGTGAGTGTTCAGAAGTCCAATAGTTTTACTCTTTTGGATATCCCGCAACCAGCAGAATTGGACCATGATTTCATATCAGGGGGGTTTTCACGATACCTGATCAGGTCAAAGTGTTCGCAGGTTTGGATAGAGACAGGTTGTGGGACCTCAGAATCATAGGATCTCATCATGGGCACTCATAGGGGATTTCGAGTTTTCAAGTCTGGAATCTGTGAGGTGAAAGTCTAGCCCAGATACTCCATGTATATGGAGTCCGGCCAAAAGTCTATAATCAAAAAACTTAGATAAAGGGGTTGAAAGTCACTTATGATGATCTGATGTTGTTTTTTCAATTAGATTATGTAGCCCCTGCCAAACACACCTATCTGCGGCTGGGCGCTAGGTTTGCGGTAGACTTGCGCTGGTGTTTGACTTAGGACATGTTCAGAAGGTCGTCAGGTTTTGGAAAGTAGCTGGCTAGAAAATGCGCTAGCCGCGCGCTAGCACTGCGCTAGATGCGCACTAGCAAACATTGTCAGATTCCAGCATGGACCCTTCCAAAGCTCACTTGCAACAAGTCTTTTTTTTCAATTGCTTGAAAAGGCATGGAGTTCGGACAGCAATGGCTCAACTTCCTCTGAGAGCGCTAGTGACACCTCTCACAACTTGGTGCCAATACTTGTTTGGTCCGTGCTTCCTTCATCAACCAGCTGTGTGTCTGTGTGTGCCAAAAGTAAAGAATATGTAGCGGGCCCCCATGTGAACACGACATCCAGCCATGTTTGGAAGAAGATCTATGGACCAGATCCAATACATATATATATATATAAATATGTGTGGACTATGAATGAATATTTACGGACTATTCATCTACAGGTGGTTGAAAAGAGGTCAAGGTAGGCAACCCTTCCAATTCCGGAGTCTTTCAAGTTGGCATGTTCTTTGCCCTAAGAATCATGGACCAGTCGTGGACCCTCGTGAAGGCTTGGTTCGGGTCCGCAAATAGCAGGTCATTGGACCCTGCAAAAGTGGTATCATTTTCTGTTTTGCCAGGATTTGCTAGGATACTATATATCCTCACATGGTATGTTCCAAAGGATATGACCCTGGATATGAATTTGCCCCAAAGATAGCAGGATCCTCTGGACATCGTATCCAGATTTTCAATATCATATCCAGTATGGACAAATCATGTCCAGTTATTTGGATAAGATACGATACTGGATATTTGGATATTCAGTTCACCCTTGGAGGCCTCGCGGCGGCGCTGGCCTCGACACCGCTGCGCGACGTGGAGCGACAGCGGCTGCTCCGAGGCGGAGACCGGGACCCGTCAGGGAGCCGGGGCGGAGGGAATTTGGGCCGTTTTTCATTAGGGTCGGGGATTCACTACAAGAACAAAGGGGTCAGGATCATGGATTTATCCGGTCTTGCAGCGAATCCGCCCTTTTTTTCGTGAAAAAGGGGGCACGGATTCACTGCAGGAAACATGGCTGATTTCCGATGTGATTGATGTGGGAGGGAAGAGGGGCCTGAGGGCCTGAGGGGTCGGACGAACAATTAGATGTGGGCATCGTAGACCGTCATCACAAAAAGAAATGCGGTGTACCAGGACCATCCTGTCTGGGTGTCCTGGCTGGACTATACCCTGGATCTCCAGACAGGACACCCAGACAGGATGGGTCCAGTCTTTTTAAGGCTTCTTGGACACCATGATCCAACAATTTTCAAACGCGAAGTTATTTGTTGTTCCCATGTCATGTGGTGAGTCAATTGACTCAATCACCATGGGTCCATGACTGTCATGTTCCCATATCGGTGCCCGGTCATGACTCACGTCTGGTTTCCTCGGGGGTCGTCCATGCTGTGTGGCTCCGCTGCGCAACGGCGAGGTTTGAAGGACGCGACGCTGTGGCAGCACGCCATCGAGCACCTGGTGGCCTTGAGGACGGGACGCAGCGGCGTGCACCACTCCGAGTGGACGACGGTGGCGGAACTCGGGCGGAACTCGGGCAGAACTTGGGGATGCGTTTTGGGAATGTGAGAGGTACAGTGGAAGCTTGTTTGTGCACACCTCAGCTTAGGTGTGTGTTCATTTCGCCAAAAGGGATGGGCACGTTTCACGAACCATTTCTGACCTGACGGAGGTTCCAAGTCTCTGATGGGCGGGGGGCGGGGTTCGGTCGAGCACGTGAGTTGCGAGCACCATCAAGTTGAGGCCTTTTAATGTAGAGACTGGGATTAATCAAAACATAGCCCCTCCCAACATGGAGTGTGAAAGATCTTGATTTATAGATGTGCCATGTAGCTTTTACTTTTGTATTAATCTAAGAGTCTACATGTACTACATGACCCTTCCTGAGACAATCATGGAAGCTGAGCAGCCTCACGAAAGTGCTCTGAAGGAGAAGAAGGGGGCAGCTGTCCCACTGATATGATCTGATTGGAGGGTCCAGTTGTACCGATCATGAGGTTTGGTGGCAGTGGTTTGGTGGCTGAAAAACGTCACTTCCGGTCGCAGGACTTCATCCCTCCGTTGCACCTTGCCACACCTTCATACTTGCGCCCAAGCTCGCGAGTGGCCATTAGCTTGGCGACTATTGCGAACGGCTGAGACATGGCTCCTTGGACCGAGTTGAAATGGGTGATGTCATCAAATCAACCGCCAGCCGACTGTCCCGATGGAAGAAAGCTGGTTTCAGTTTAGAGCTGCAAGCGAGCAGTGTTTTGAACAGCTTCATGAAAGAGTCATGTGATCCGATTAAACTCCCAGGCTGTTGCATAAAGCTAACAACTCTGCATGGCGTATTGGTTGCGTATGGTTTCGTGGAAGCAAAGGTTGGACACTCGATGTGTAAGCATTTTAGAAAGGGTTGGGTAATGACATATCTCATCATATCTCTAAAAGGCATTCTTTCCCAGACACTTCATGTATGGAATAGTTGCAGACATTTACCCCATGTATGACCTTAATGCAAGCAACTATGGAATCACATGGAATCACACATGGATAGTACTATTACCATATATTATATGACAATAATGGATAGTACAACATACTTCATGTATGACCTTAAAGATTAATGTAATCACTATGGAATAGTTGCAGACATTTACCCCATGAATGCTGTTAATGCAAGCAACCATTATACTACACATGGAATCACATGGATGTTCTGTTTGTTTGTACTTTTTCTGCGGAGGTTAAACTTCATCCCCCAGGGTCACAGGAGTTTCCTCGGGAGGACCGATGAGAACGGAGATGAGACGTTGTAAAGGCGGACTGTTTCAGATGAAGCCATTCACATACACTACACCATCGCATAAGCCAATGGCATAGGGTGCCCGGTAGGCAGCGCAGGCTGTTTTTCTGAATATGGAATATAAGGATGAATATGGTGAATAAGTCTTGCAGATGACACAAGCGCGAGAACCGGTTATACAAAGGAATTCAAGACATTCAAGACGCGGTGTGTATGATGTAGCAGGGCAGGGGTTGTGTAGATACAGGCGAAGAGCATAGAGCTCCCTTGGTCTATAAGACACTCGACTTGGCTGCTTGTTCTTTCCTTTCCTTCTTCTTTTTGCTCTCTTTCTGTTGTTCGTACTTTCCGTTTGGCGTTTCCTCCAGGGAACGCATGTCCGGACGAGGCTCACCACGTGAAATATTTGTTTGATGCCCTATACCTTTTGAGGTTGATCTACACTTCCTGGAACTAACATGGAAGTGGAGAATGGCCCCTTGGAAGACCATTTTCCACTGCAAACAGGTGGTTTTCCACTTCCATGTTAGTTCCAGGGAGAGTATAGGTTTATTTGGGGGTCGAACTATCTTTTGAGGATAATATGATTGGAGCCCTAGGGATCTGTTTCGTCGATATTTAGATTCGGATGTCCCTAGTCTCAAGCGCCCTGCGGCCACCATGCAGGCATCTCCAGCGTGATGTGGTCAGCACCTCGGCGGGAGAAATGTACCGCGACCCCGGCGGACCCTTTACTGCAAAAGGCGCTAGGAATGTGGTAACTAGGCTATACGATATATAGATGTTTTCAACTTCAATCTGTTGATTGCAAAGAAGGGCTTGCTCATTTTTGCTTGTTTCAGAGCTGCGCCTTTAATATATTTGTTTTTAAAACTGACTATGGGCGCCGCCATCACCTGGAAACCATGTCACGTCGGCCCCAAACCCATCGACCAGCCTCGCCTGCGGCTTTGTCGAGCCGAAGGGCATCGGTTGGTCCCGTCAGGTTTCAACATCCTCATCGGTCGACCCGGCTCGTGGACCCACGCGCTGCACGTGGGCGAGAGCTGCATGGTGTCGCGGCGTTCAGTTTCAAGGAGGTCGAAAAGGGTGGAAGAGCCGAATTGTGGTACAACCAGTGGCCAACTTCATGTTCATGCGTCCAAGCGGTTGAAAAGGGTGGGTATGAACCTGTATGAACCTTTAGTATGAACATGTTTTTGAAGTCTGGGAGTTACGCCCTCAACATGTCAAAGTTGGAATCATGTTACATGAATCATGACATGCATGTTGATGGGTCCAACTGTTGATGGGTTGAACTGGTTCGTTTTTTTTTTTGTTTTTTCGTTTGACAACTCCAAGGGTTCGGTGCTTCGTGTGTTTTTTCCGGGCTAAAGAATTTGCTTTGCCCGATCTGTTCGATGGATCCTCCGTAGTTGGTATAGGGGTCTGAAACAAGATCTGAGG
Source organism: Durusdinium trenchii (assembly GCA_963970005.1). Taxonomy (NCBI): domain Eukaryota; class Dinophyceae; order Suessiales; family Symbiodiniaceae; genus Durusdinium; species Durusdinium trenchii. Next base: position 155,974 of record CAXAMN010027661.1, read on the forward strand.
TTTTTGGAGGGTTTCAGGGCTGTTTCTGTCGCGTTTGGGCACTTTTCTGCATTTGGGCTTCTTCGTCGACTTCCAGGGGCAGCCGCCGTGGTGACCCGAAAAAACGAGGCGGCGATGGATGTGGAGAAGGACACCACGACTCGAAATCTCGTGATGGGACTTCATGACCAGCTGGGGAGGTCCGAAGCACACGAGAAGGTTTGCGTCGAATGGACCACGATAATGCATGGTGTTTTGAGCTTGGTGAAGGATTTCTTCTCATCAAGAGTTGAGGGGCCCTAGAGTCTTTCGTTTGTCAGCAAGCTTGACACATCACTGCGTCAAGAACGACATGTCACTGTGTCGGTTTTTCGAAAGGGTGGTGGAAAACAATGGAAAACAGCCACTAATGACCACTACTGCTGGCAGGCTATCATGAATCGAGATGTTTCAATCATGCAAGCAGAAACATCTGTTGCCGGGTGCTTCAGGATGCTTCAGGCAAAATCCCTGTGAAAACCTTTGCATCATGCCATGGCATCCCGCTTCATCCGCATCCCGCTACATCCTGCCCTCTGCCCAGGTGGCCTTTGGCCCTTGACTTCTGGCAGCGCACGGTCTGCGCGAACTCGGGAGTTCTGGTGGCGCACGGCGGTCGCTGGGATGTGGCCAGCTACAGCATCCTCATGCGTGGCGGGACCAGCGGAGTGAGCGGATGGACATCGATCCTTTTTGAGTGGGATCCATTAGTGTCAACGTATATCAACCACTTCTAATGGTAGGGAACCAAGGTTTGCTTTTTTTAAAGGTTCTAAAGACTTCAAACCGTCGTTTCGCAGCGAAATCCCTTGGTGTCGCTGGTGTAGGGTCTGCCTTGCCTGGGATCCTTTGGGATCCGAAGCTTTCTCAACATGTTGGAATCTTTGGATCCATTCGTGACGGGACCATCTGACCCTGACCCTCATCTCAGCATAGCATGTCACCACTGTTGGATAAATGTTTTGTGTTTTTGGAGCTCGCAAGAAGGCTCGATGCCCCGGAGGGTCCGAAAAGCAAAGAAGACGAAAAGGAAAAGAACACGACCAACGCCGCCGACCAGCGGCATCCGCTGCGGCCTTCTCACAGGTGGATCTGTGGCAGATCGTTGGCCACTGGCGCTGATGTTCCTGGAGACTCCGGTCTGAGTGGAGGGAGGTGGAAGCTGTTGTCGTGTGCTTCATGAGGTCCTGGTCCTGACCGGTAGGGTGTGAAGGGAAGAACTGCAGTTTTTCAGTGTCTTTTGTGCTTTCCCGTTTCAGCAGTATGTGTGTGTTGTTTTTTTTTGGGGGGAGGTGTTCCGGCCTTAGAAGGGCTCTCTTGAATGTGTTGTTCTCTCTCCATGGAAGGTGCAATGGCTTGGCTTTCGGAGTTGTTTTCTTCCGCAGGAGGAGATGTGGAGGGCCGAACTACGTGTCGATGTCACTGCCCTCAACACCGCTTTGAGCGTCGTGGCATGGCCCTGCACGCTGGAATTGCTGCAGATGTTTGGTACCTCGGCGGTGATGCAATAAATTCAGATTCATGTGCCAAGCACTTTGAGAGCTGTTGCTAGTGGGAGATGCCTTTTTCAAGACCTTTGTGCTAAGCCAAACATGAGCTAAAGAGGTCACATTAAAGCTGGTGCAGCGTGTTTCTTCTCCTTTGGGCTCATTGGCCAAACCTGCCAAATGAGGGTCCTTGAGCTCTGCAGCCTGTCGGTTGTGCAGCCCGCGATGGCTTCTCATAGAACTGAATGCATGCGACGCCAGCTCCTTTGCAGACACCAGCGCTTCACGAAGTCAAACATTTGGCAGAGCTTCCGATTCCTTTTTTTGCGCTCCTTGTTCACCCTTCAACCTTTGTTCCCCGATTCAAAGAGACCGAGCGACCAGTGGTTCGACAGAAGTTGCAACGAGGTTTCCTGCGGCATAGAAATCACATAAACCACTTTGAAATCACACAAATGTTTCCGGACGTCTTCCACACAGTCGCATTCGTCAGTTCTTCTATACAATCCTTCAGCATTTCTAAGTGGTTTCATGCCAAAGGAGCGCAGCACACACGTGTCCCAAATCTATATAGTTCCCCAGAAAGACGAACGCCGCCCATAAATCCACACATCACCTCACCCGAGCATCACCCTCACCCGAATTCATCACCTCTTAGAAACACCATATGTTTCGACGTCAACGAGCACCGCGTCCCTTTTCCGCCCCCACACACCTGGCGGTGGTATCGCAATGGCGTGGACCATCAGTGTCTGTTTGCCCAGCGGGCGTGCGGCGGAGCTGGCCTTGGAACGTTCCCAGACACTGAAGGAAGTCAAAGTCAAGGCACAGGCGGGGGAGCCAGAGCTTTCTCCCGGCCACCTCCAACAGGGGTTGATGTAGGTACCCGAGGTGACGGGTGCAGGTCACAAACAAACCTCTTAAGGATGGTCCTGTTGGCAACTCATTTGATAGGGAGACCATGGGCGGATTTTTCCGAAGCTTCCAGGAGGTCGAACTCACCGTTTCGGCCTCCTCATGATTTCGTAGACTCCCAGGTTACAGGGTGTCCGGACACCTGCAGGAGGTCTTGGGGCAGAAGTTTCTCCAGCTCATCACGGAGGAGGGGACCTTTATGGATCTGAGGCACCTGGTCGAACCTTCCGTCTCGCAACACCAACCGGTCGGAGACAACGGACATGGCCAGAAGTCAGTGCGCCATGGGGCCATGGGCCGGGCACGGGCGGTTTTTCTGGACCCCCTCCCTTTCTCGCTGGCTGAGTGGACTGGATGAACCCAGGAGGTGTTTGGGAGGTTTGTCTAATGATTCCAGTTCCCCTTGAGTACCATATACATGCTGTAAATGTCTTCATATCTTCCAATGAACTCAGCTCGAGCGGCGTTGTCGTCAGCATCGAACATCGGCTGACCCGTAACGAACGAACTGGTTGACCTCCGGGGCTAGAGCCGCCCGGCGTGCCTCCACGGCGCCGCTGGCGTGAGTGCCTCCACGGCCAGCCTCCTCGTGTTTCGATGGATCGAGGCAGAACCTGGACGAAGCTGGCCTCTACCATGGTGCCAGCGTGCAGGCCTGTGTGATGACGCCACTGCTCCATTGCACCCGCCTCCTGGCATGGCGTGAGCCGGACGAGCCGAACCGGGACCGCGTTCGCTGGAAGAGGTTGGTCTGTAGGGTTGGGCAGGACATAAAGCCGTAATTAGGTTGAGCCGCTTTTTTAGCTTTTTTTAAAAGGAACATGTGAAAGCATCGTTCAACTCAATTGTTGGCAGAAGAGCTTAGAGGAATGCAAGAAATCAAGAAGAGATGTTAAGAGAACACACCTTGACCATCCAAGAGGAGGGCTGTCCCATGACGGTTCCCCAAGTCGTGGAGGGTAGTCCAGCCAGGTGACTATAAACTGGATGGTCCTGGCATGTCCTGGCAGGATCTGGCATGCATTTGTGGTTTCAACAAATACTGTACAGCTCTGAGTCTGACAGTTCTTCTTCTTCTTCTTCTGCTTCTTCTCCTTCTTCTCCTCCTCCTCCTCTCCCTCTCTTTCTCTACCTCCCTCTCTCGACTGGCCAAATACACAGCCTTTGAGATGCAGAAGACCCGTGCAGGAATTAGCTTTTGGGCCACCATGAAGGAGAGGCGTTGCGGACTTGTGGAACTCTATACGTTTGCATTATGTGAATATCAAAGACCAGGGACGAACATCATGTGCTACACCGGGTGCTTCCAACGTGCTGCTGCTGGGGAGGGATGTGGAATCATCTCATTGAACGGTACTTGTACCGGGCTCCCTCCGGGCTCCGGACTACTTGCGATGTCGGAGGGTGTCGGAGGGGTGTATCATGGTGTAGGGAGAGGTCTCTTCCCAGTTCGATTCCCCTTGGAAGAAACGAACAATTTTCACCAGGCGACCCATTGGGGCGATCGGGTGTTGTCCTTTAAAACCAACAATTTAACATCAATTAACTATAGATTTAACTGGCAGTCACGTACACAATTCGAAGCCAGCGAGCTCATGCGAGCTCCAATCTGCTTGACGGCTGAGGTTCCTCCTTCGGCCTCCAAGTGGGGCATCGCCTGGTGACCTGGGGCGCTGCGCTTTTGGAAGACCATGACGGCTGGGACCCGCCGCTGCAGGAGAACGTGAAGGAGGTGCCGTTACTGTCTACACCGCAGGGAGGGAGGGCCGGCGCGTCTTGCGTCGTGGAGACGGTGGAGACGGCGGAGACGGTGGACGTGTCAGGTGGGACGGGGTCAGATGTTTGAGGAGAATCAAAGGGATACATTGACCTATAAAAACTATAAGACTCAAGACCTCAAGACACTCAGAGCCTTTGTAGAAGGGACGCAGGATCGATGTACTTTTGGGTCGGTTCTGGGAGATTGAGGATTGGAGTACGTTGATGTTGTTCGGACGAAAAGCCAAAACGGCCACCGGTGTCGGACTGGTGATTTTCCTGAAGTGGCTTTGAGACCTAGTGACCTTAGTGGACCTTAGTGGAGCAGATCAGCACGAAAGAAGACCTTGTAACCTAGGGACCTAGTACTTTCCGACACTTACTACCAGGACCATCCTGTGGTCCTGGCTGGACTAGCCCTGCACTGAGGGATCTCCAGACGACTTTGAAGACGACCCACACCCAGATGGGTCGGATGGTCCAGGTACTGTAAGCTCTCCTCGGTGTCTTCCGCCCTTCCACCGAAACCCTTGAAAACACCCTGGAACCCCGCCGGTTCCTATATTCTTTTGAACAAATGGGTGAAGTCACCAGAGTTTCAGCCGTTTCTCCTTGGGCCCATCGAAGAATGTGAAACATGTGTCCGCTTGAGATTCAAAGGCTTTCGGCTTTCAAGCTTATGATTCATGATGGATGCTATATATCTTTCTCTCACTCTTCAGTCAACCTATAGCGCAACCTAAAGCTAACGCAACGTGCACCGTCCCAGGTGAAATGTACTGGCTTGGCTTTTGCAGCCCTCCGGACCGACGGCGGCTGGGAAGAACGCGTGTTCATCGTGGGAGAAAGCGAGACCGCCGACCAGACGTCCGACACAGTGGTTGAAGGGGTCGTAGGTAAAGCATGTTAAAACAATAGCTTCTTGTTACTACTATGTGCGGCACCTGTTACTACTAGCGAGGCACTTGTTTCTACTAGCAACAAGTTAAAACATTCTTTAGGAGTTTTATGGAGTTTTTCGTCTTTGGAGTCTTTGGAAGACGTCCTAGCAGATTCCCCTGCACAGCTGGAGGTTTGAGTGCTCGGGGAGAAGACCGGGGAGACTCATTCTCGAGTCTTCACCCAAGGCTCGGTGGTGTGCTGGGGCCATCCCTCCTTCGGTGGTACCATGTCTGTTGAAGCCTTGGCGGCCAAAGCTGGCGACCGACGGTGCACGGCGCTGTGCGCCACAGTTGGAGCGTTTGCAGCACTGCTGGACGATGGGTCGGTGTCTTGATGAAGAGGATCAGGGGCTCCAGGTTGATCATGACCAGATAGAATGTCACACGCACAGACGCACAGTCCATCTCTTGAAACAATCAACTGCAAATGCGCTTTGCACTTGACCCACTCACTCTTTTGCACGCTCATCACCAGAATGGCGAGCCAATACCAGATCCAGAATCCTCCATCCCACCGGAACCTGAACACCTTAAAAATCCTTAAAACCTGCTGCATTTTGGGAGGTTTTTGCAGGGTTTTGCTTTGGCCCATAAGCCTTGTTTTGGTCGCGGACCCTCCGAGTTCCAGCCACTCGGGTCGCGGACTCGGAGCCTCTCTGAACCTCCGAGTTCCACGGATCCTTCGCACATCCAGGATAGCTTCTATAATCCCTAGGGATCCAGGAGACACCGAACCTCAGGCACGGTGATGTGTTCGACACTGTGATGTAGGTCGATGTGTTCGACACATGTTGTTTTTTAAACACGCATTGTAAGGCCAACACACGTATACTGGTCACATAGAGCATGGTGAATTGCGGATTCGACAGTTCCCACGTGGTCGTGAAGGACGGTACCGGTTCCGGTTCCGACCCAACTTCGGACCGACCGGAACGTCCTCCAGCTGGGCTTGGTATCCCCAAACCGAAGAGGAATGTCTCCAAGCTGAGATGGATGTGACGTCTAAGGTGTCTTGGTGCCCTTTTCGACCCAGTTAAGTGTGTACTTGGACTCCAGACAACCAGGGCAGGGTGCCAAGAAGACCTCGAGACCGATTTTTCTTCGGTGCCTTGAAATGTTAAGATCTTTTAAGTATACTTCTACTTCTTTCACAGATGCTTAGGGTGCCATTACCAGTCGGTGATGTCCGGGGCATAGACCGATAGAAGACCTCTTAGAGCTCCGGTCGGTCCCACATGAGCAGCTCCAAGGTCATTGCCTGGGGCAGCCCACAACTCGGCGGCGTCATCGGTGCACTGGCGGCGTTCGTTCGCGCGGTTTGCGCGCGGAATTGGCGCGCAGAAAACTGGTGGGTGTGGGGAAGCCTACAAACATCTACAAGACCATGATTTCAGTTGACATGCCTACAAGAGGAATCTGTTCACTTTCGATCTGTACGCTCGTTCATGCTTGTTCCAACTTCGAGGCGAAATCGCCCAGCCCAAGGGTTTTTTACAGGGTTTTGAACCGCACCCTTGTTGGACGTTGGGCTCCATTGGAATTTAAAAGAAGGATCGATCACCGAGCCCTGCTTTGGAAACACATTAACCATTCCCAGACACTCCATGTATAGTTACCTACAGTATCCCACATTGACTCCTTAAGCCACCCCATACATGGAGTGTCTGGAATTTGAAGCACAACACAAGGGGGTGGTTTGTGGGCCGTAGGCCGTGGTCCGTAGTTGGAACCAAGAGAAGTTCTTCTGAGGAACCCAGAACATCCTGTCACTGTCTATGAGTTGAAGCATGAAGCAACCCACCCCGGCACATGTTTTGGCAGCTTTGATTTACTGTACGTGTGTATATACTGTACCTGTGTATTTCATTAGATATGATATTCTCATCCCCCAAAACTTGAGGGCTCTGGCTGCCCTCGCCCAAATTTTCCCCAAAACATGTCAACGCTCTCCACTAGTAATGACACTTTCCACTATAGGAATGACCTTCCTACTACTGTAGTAGCGATGCCCTTGTTACTTTAGTAGCTTCTTGTTGCTAGTAGTAATGCCAGGAGCTACTTACTAGTGGCGTCCGAACCCTACGTTCGTCGCGATGCCCTTGTTACTAGTAGCCTCTTGCTTTTTATATATATAGTAGATCTAGTAGTAGTGCCAGGAGCTACTTACTAGTAGCGATGCCCTTGTTCCTACCACCTTGAGTCTCCGAGGCCCCGACGTGGCGCCGCTCCGCGACGTGGTCCGCCTGGACGCCACGCACGGCGCCTTCTTCGCCACGCGCGCGGAGGGGCGGACGGCGGTCTGGGGGAGCTGGAACCCTGAGAAGGAGGTCTTAGAGAAGCTGAGCAGCTCGGAGAAAGCGCGCCTGGAAGGTGATATAGGATATGGCAGGGATGGCATGGATGGCAGATTGGGAGGTTGGGAAAGACATCCATACTTGAAATGACTTGATACGTTTGGGTTTGTCCTATGACCTGTAAACAAGAACATCACTATTTTAGAGAAAGGCCTTTGCTCATCATTATCATCCACTGCTAGACCCAAGGTAATGATGTATGGTCCTTTGCATTGGGGACCCGCAATTGGCTTGCGGGATGGCGGTGGACATGGTGAGCCCGACCTCACACATTCTGCAATCAAAGTCATTTGTCAATGTGGCCAAGCTGTCCGATCTGCTTGAGCCAGTGGCCATCTTCAAAAGCAACGAACTTGTCCCCATATGTCTCTCAACAAGTCATGCAGGCCTCTCACATTGACTGTGCCCCTCAAGTGTTTGGGTGAAGCTGTTCGTGAACTCGAGGGCTGGAAGAGGCACCGCGGTGCAGCCTGGACCGGTGAATGCCTTGAAACACTTAAGCTTTAAGCGGTGTGGCCGCCAGACGGTCACACCAAATATAGGCTGCTGTTGTTGTTATCGTAGCAGTAATCGTCGTTATGTCGTTGTTGTCGTTGCAGTCGTCGTCATCGTCGTCGTCGTCGTCGTTGTGTCGTCGTCGTCGTCTTACTGAACAAAAGCAGCTTTTGGAGTTCTGCTCTCAGGTGACTCGTATACTAGTGATTGAGTCGTGTATACAGCTTATATTATATGCTGATAGCATCTGATAGCTTCTTTCGCCGCTCGCTTTGTGGCAACAGTCAGCAATGGATCCTCTCAGGATTGAGATCAACAAAACCACTCCAAAGAGTCGAGCTTCTGCTGAGCGGTATACCTCACAGAGTCGATTTTGGTCCGACTGTGTCATCATCATTCCCTGACTACATCCAGTTGGCCATGAGTGTGTTAACCTGCCTAGATCTGCCAACTGTTCAACATTTCTTGCCTTTTCATCCACCAGCATCAACTGGTTCTTTTTTGCAGGCTTTACCAGTCGCATTTTGAGTTGTGGCACCAAGGAGACTTCCGCGCTGTGAGCGGCACTCAATATGCACGGGCTGTGGTCCTCGCCGATGGCAGCATCCTCACGTCAGGCGTTTCGGTGCTCGCTTCGTGTGGGTGGATCGGCGTTGTTGGGAAACCGTGATCCAACTGGCTGAGTGTTCAGTCCCTATTACAGTAATGCTTTCTTTTGTATGTTTTTGTTCCTTTGGGTGGAACCAGGCAGCATTTCGGTTTCGATTCAGTACATCAGTACATACCTGCAACCTCGTGGTTGTTTTTTTTTGGGCGGTAGTTCAACAGACCTTTATTTAGGTCTGGGACTCACATCAACATCCCCAACTGAAACCAACATAAATAAACATCCGCATTGAAAAAAACACGTTCAGGAAAAGAACGCCTGTGGCTCGCCAATAAACGTCCGTAGCTTGTGTATAAACGCCCGTGGAATATCAGAAATAATCAGACAACTAGGGAAACATCCGCAGACTCAGACATAATAATAAGGCTGTGACTCCAAAAGATGTGTTTCACGCCGCAGATCGAGAATAGAAAAGGCACTCTGAGGAAGAATGTTTAAACATTGCATGGATATATAATACCTCCAATTAGATGGGCATGTAGCTTGTGGGAATTCAATCCATGTGTGTTGCTGATCCGCTTCAAGATCTTTGCCTGATTCGCTTTTGCGCGCAACTCATGCGGCTGTTCGAGGCAATCAAGCCTTTGGAGGAGACAGCAGTGCAGTACGAGAGCATCTGAAAGATGTGACTCGGGACTGCAGACGACGTGGGATCCGGGATTTGAGCTTCGCACAGGGCTCCAATCATCAAGTGCGCCCGATTGCTTCCTTGGGCCAAAAGCTGGTGCTCCAGTTGTGTGAGGTGGATCAGGATCAGACTGGACCAGGATCCCAGGGCCCCCCGGTTTGGGGTGTCGATCGCCAGCGCGCCCATGAAACCCACCTCAAACCTGGTTCGGCGTAGGGATTCGTTGGCAAAGGGCTGCTCTGGCAACCCCCACCCCTCTCAAGACCCCTTGGCACTCCTCGAGGCGCAGGCGTTGCAAGCCTCGGATCATGCCTTTGCTGCGGTGCTGGGCGCGGAGCGACGGGTGGTGACCTGGGGGCATCAGCGCTACGGGGGTGACAGCAGCCGCTCGGAGAACACAACGGCCATTGGCTGGAAAGGAAGGAAGGAAGGAAGGAAGGAAGGGGACCTGGGCAAAGTGAGGAAAGTGAGTATAGATCCCCTTGCCAACCTTTTTCATGTGTGCGTGGAACACGTCACTGCTGGTCCACTATTTTGGTTCCAGCACACATGCCCAAGTTGCCCAAACCTTACCAGCCTGTGAGGCCAATCTGCGCGATTGATCCGTCCACAGTTCTCCTCAACTTGTTGCGAGAGTTCTTCTCATCGACGCGTCTGGGGTGGTGGTTTCAGATATTGTGATGTTGAAATCTTTACTTAGGATGAGTGAGCCCAGTGACTGATATGTTTCAAGTGAGTTGAAACCACCTACCAGACAAATGTAAACTACACAAAAATATATTATACATATAGTATAGTATATAATATTATATATATAAAGATATCATCGTTACATATGCATGGAAGGATCCTCACCAAACAAGTCCCGGTTATCGAAAGTGCGCACACACAAAATTCAAGTTGTATCACATGAACGCGGAAAACACCCTTATTAAAAGAATCACACACACAATGGTCCCCAGACGTGAGTCGAAGCGGCGTCAAGTCCATTCAATGAACATTTCTGTGTGCCGAAACAAGCTCCAAAGAGGTCACGACATCCCGATGTCGTCTTAGCGAGTAGGCACGGACCTCGGATAGCCTGAAAGAGCACCACAGTCTTTTCATGTCTTAGTTCTCTAGCTGGACCATCCTGTCGGGGTGCCCAAAGGGGTGCGCCATTACGGTCGTGTGGGGTAGTCCAGCCAGGACACCCGTCCGGATGGTCCTGGTTGGTCTCTATAGCTGTGATGCTTTTCTTCCTCAAATTGGTGGCTCATCCAACAGAGGTTGAAGAACCCTATAGACTATCCATGACTATCCTAGCTCGGTACCCCAGGTTACGGGTCCTAGTTCAGGTCACGTTCCACCTCTGTTGGATGGTGGGCGAAGTCCAACGAAGTCTACGGCTCATGAGGCCACGTTCAGTTGGAGCTCTTCGATGTGGTGCAGTTGGAGGCCACGCGCAAGGCCTTCGCCGCGCGGAGGGGCGATGGAGGCTTGGTAGCAGGAGCGAAACGCACTGGCCAGGTGATCTAGTTCTGGGGACTTGTGGATTTGTACATAGTACTTGCAGGTACAGTATATATATATACCCTAGTAAGTCCAAAGACTATATTTTGACCGACTGATGCAAAGGATATTCCTTCTCGGGTCACCTAAAGACCATTTTTTTATGGTCTTTGACTCCCAGGGTATATATATAAGGATTATAAATACGAATATTATATACATAGCATATATTCAAGCAAGCTTAGCTAAACAATGGTTGTTCTGTAAATCAAGGCTACTAAGACCATGCGGGTTTCAATCCCAGGGTGCATTGCTTTTTGGTGCTGCTTCAGATTTCTGGGATGCCTGCTACCCAAGTCGTGCTCCGATTGTTTTGCTTCAATCAAAGGACCGCACCCCAAAAGTCCACAAACCAATCCATCAGTTCCCAATCCTCAACCCCCCCCACAAAAACGCAAAGTCACAAATGTTCCAATCCATCAGTTCCCAATAGTTCCCAGTCCTCCAAGGAACCATTTCCCAAACCTTCCGTTCCACTTGCCCAAAAGAACCGAATTCGCTACAGCCGATGTGCTTCCACCAAGGAAGGGTGATCTGTTGGGGCGATCCCAATCATGGCGGCCAGCCAGACGAGGAGCTCCAGGTGCCGGGCGTGAGGGGTTGAGCGGAGCGGATGAGGGATCACCAGCGTTCCCAGGTCTAGGGGAGCGAAACAAAGGCCATACCAAGAGAGGTATCCAGTGACCTGAACTAGGACCCGTCACCTGGGATACCTATGAGATAGTCTATAGGGTCATTCAACCTCTGTTGGTAGGAGCAGCAAACTGGCCGGAAATGGCGAGAGAACTGGCCAGTTTCTCAAGGAAGGGGTACCTGAAATAGACCAAGCGAAAGGAATGCCAAGGGAGAGAGTTTGGCCAGTTTCTCAAAAGACTGACTGGTGCGACTCGTGATGAAGGATAGAATGAGGGAATGACCCAGATGATCCCAGATGTAATTCCTTAGGATCCATTCCCTCCTTGCCTACTAAGCACCAGTCAGAAGAAGAACTGAGAAAGTGAGAGTGGGTACAATGCTGACAAACCAGACTGGGGCCTTTAAGGTAATCCTTCTGGGGAAGTTTTCTATTTTGCCTGGTTTCTATGTTTATGTTTTTCTCGTTTTTTTGGGGGGATTAGCATCCTGGAATTGACCCTCCCTGCACTAAGCATGGAGGTGCAGTTCACCCCATACTATTGAAACCTGTCTAAAACATCTTGGTTGAAATCCGGGTGAAGCGCATTTGGTTTGAAACCTGTTCCCGAACTTCCCTTTTGTCGAACTACCCAAGCCCTGATCTTTCCGATTCTTTGAGTCGACTGCTCTTTGGGACGCTTTTGGAGGTGCCCCAACACCCAAAGTTCCCAGACATCCAGATCATGTCTCATGGCTCTTTTTGTAGCATATGTTCTATACAGTCTAGCACCACCCAGTTAGCATACAGTATATATGAACACCACCCAGTTGCCTCACAGTCTCTAGCACCCACCCAGTTAAGTATATGTCGGCATACAGTCTAGCACCCACCCAGTTGCCTCACAAGCTCCCGAGCCGAGGAACAGCTTTGCGACGTGAGCCACGTCGTGGCGGGCGGCCGCGGCTTCGCAGCGCTGAAGACGGATGGCCAGGCAGCGGCTTTGCAGCGGGGACACTTTTTGATCAAAGACCTGGGACACTTAAATTTTTGCCCAAGCACCTTCCAGGCAGGTGTTTGGGGTGGGTGCCAGGAGGGTCCAGTCATACCTTCTGAGGAGGTACTTGGAGCCCTATAGGGTTAAAGATAATTTGTATCAAAAAAACATCAAACACGTTGTCCTTTGGTATAAAGATCATCTAAAACTCATCAATGTCAAGCGTCTCGGACGGGAACGTCTTCCTACCCGGTGAGTCTTTCTTACTACAAATATGTACAAATTGAGGTAAGCCAACACATTTGAGGTGGTTCAGTAGGGATGTTCTGAGCTGCACTCACCCGTTCACTTCTTGTCCGAAGGGGCAAATGCATGGATCTTATCATATCCCAAAATCATAGATTGAGGCGAGGTGGTCTTGGTTTGACTGGCGCTTAGTAGAGGAAAAGGGAATGACTTCCTACTATAGATAGTCTTTGTAGGTTCCATTAGGTTCCACTCCGATCATTGCTTACTTTCATCGCACCAGTGAGTAGTCTCCCATTTCTGGAAAATCCATCTCGTCGGAGATTCTAACAATTGTTCTCCTCCTTCTATCCTCGTCCTCGTCCAGAGAAACCCAGACCCTCCCCCAGACACGACCCATGGGACTGCCATAGGACTGCCGAGAAACGGCCAGGGGTGGTGCCAGGGGGGTCAATGGGGCGGCAGTCCTATGGCCCAGACACTCCATGTGTGCCATATATGCCTACATTGACCCCCAAAACCACCCCAATGTAGTGGCATACATGGAGTGTCTGGGATCCATTTGAAACCAGTTCGCCACTTCGCTGGTGTACATGGACGTGCCACCCTTAGCCTCAGCGCCTCCAGGGTATTCCTGGTATTCCTCATAGTCTCTTCTAAAGAAATTCCCAAGGACAAACCAAACCCCAACAACATCCTTAATTTGGTTGTTTTGACATCCTCAACAAAACAGAGTAGTCCCATCATTCCGAACACCAAATTCAACATCCTGGCAGGTCCTTTTCTGGGGCTCCCGCACCTACAGCGGCGTCGCCCTGGGAGCCCGCCGCGTCACGACGCTGGTGGGTGCCTTTGGTGGTGCCTGGGCGGCGGTGCTCGAGGGAGGAGGACTGGTGGCCTGGGGCGACCCCAAGAGCGGCGGCGAGGCCGGGGAGTGGGCACTGGGTCCGTGGGCATCCGTGGGTCCGGTGGAAGTTCGGAGACTTCGGAGACGGAACTTGGTTGGATAATAACATGCATGCGATGTGGAATGGAAGATGATGAGGTTTTTGCAGTTACATTGACCCTGGAAACCACTTCAATGGAGGTAAACATGCCAGTCCGGGGGTTTTCCCGGCTGTTCTCGGCGCCCGAAAGCCGGGAAATGTGGGATGTGGATGTGAGGATACCAGCATCCTGTCCGGGTGTCCCGGAAAATAGTGTAGGGATGTGTAGGGTAGTGCCAGGACACCCAGAGAAGATGCTCCCTGGTAGATTTAGGTTTTCAGAGGTGAGACATGGCACTAGCACACCAAGATGTCGTTTAGATGGGGGTTCGGTTCTCAACCCCCGACCCTGAGGTGCCAGTGCCATCTACTCTGAAACCACTGGGACTGCCGATCAATTGACCCCCCCTGGCACCACCCCAATGTAGGTAAATATGCCATACATGGAGTGTCTGGGATAGATTCTTATTGGATCTTTTGGGATCCTTTATGTTTTGTGAGGTGTTTGGCTGGGGTGTTGCCGGTGACCAAAAAAACCATTGGAGTTTGTTCGCTCAAAAGGAGTTCTGAGTGACTTGGGGTAGTCGTTGTAGAGATGCAGTCGGCACTTGGAGATAGTCAACAGCAAAAAGACTTCTAAAATCTGTCATCAATCTGTAAAATCTTTTTTTTGGGTGCTGTCGTGTGGTGTGGTTTGACTACGGTGCTTCGGGCCAGAGAGGGGTGCAGGTGCAGATCGATGCCCCCCGATCGGTGAAAAACCCTGGGCCGCCCCTGCCGAGCGGCACGGACCAGGTTCCACCCGAGGTGCTGGAGTTGGTTGAGAGTCTTTGAGGATGTCCGTGGTTCAGCTTCTGAGTCACCTCGGTCCAGGGACGACCCAAGGTTTTCGGTCCCATCCGAGCGACCTCCTTGAGAACAAGTATGACGACTGGACCCAGTGAAAGGAGGTCAGACCTGGGAAGTGACACCCAAAACAGATGATCACGGAGATGGACCCCAGGAGAGGTTCGAAACACGAGTCGGAATCTTTTTCCAGAAACACAAGACTTGGATCGATCATTTTGGATCGACCCATTGTCATCGGCGAAAAAACCGCCTGGCTGTACAGCTTCCACGCATGGCCGGACTGCTCCAGACAGAGTCGGATTTGTGGGAAGGTCTGACCAAACGGATCTTCCCCTGTGATAGTGATGACACTACCACACTCCCAGCACGCAGGGAGATCCAAAACCCTCCCAGCAGGGAAGAAAAAAAGCCGAGGTGACATGGGGTGACCAATTCCGACCAGGGCTGGAACCACCTGGTTTGGACTCTTTTCGCACCAAGTGGATTGATGACTGAAGTCATCAGATTTCATGGTTTATGGATTCCTATGGATTTCTAGCTTTGGGGCTTTGGGGGGCTTTCGGGGTAGACTCATTTCTTTTCTCCGAGTTTCGGGGCTTTCCCCTCGAGTTTCGTGGCTCCTCCTGGCCCGGCCCAGCATATCGGGGTGTTTGAGGTGGAAACGAGCGCATTTGGCCTGGTAAGCCACGGTGGGTCATGAAAATGGCGACACCCATCTCTGAGGCCAACACGCAGGGGGCAAGCAAGCATCTGCAGACACCACCACACCACCAGGGTCCAAAGTGCAAAGACCATTTTTTGTTTGCACCTTCGGTCCTTGTCATCTTGTAGATGTTGAGTTAACACGGGAATGTTTGGGGATGCTTGCTCTCCTTCTGTATAGCTCCCAATATATGCCAAAAGCAGTGATCATCGGACCACAAGTTACCCCCTATGTATACAACCAGACCGTGTATTGATTCCCCAGACCATGTGACAGATCAAGCCCCATCTCGGTGAAGATTCTGGAAGCCATTCGGTGAAGATTCCGCGGACGATCCAGCCATAGAATTCTGCTGGTTTCCATGGTTTCTTTTATGTGAGACCCTACCTTTGGGTCTCTTCATCAGGCTGATCCATCAGGTTTCCTTGCAGCTTTTCTTGCCATCATTACTCATGCTCATGAAATATACTACCCTGTTTCATCTACTTTGCAAACAGTGTGGTTACTTGCACTTTTGCATGCTGGCCCTAGCACTCACCCTTCCTGGATTAGCTTGCAGCTGCTTGCGCATATGGCATTGCTTGGGCAGATGGAACGCGTGAAATCCCTGCACTCCTCCCTGTTCATTGCCCAAGTTAGTGCTTGCCCTGACCAGGAAAAGGACTGCCTGGGTTTGGTTGGGCTGCTAGGACTGGAAGGGTAGAGTGTTATGCTTTGCTATTTGCCTTTCCATCTGAGGTTTCACCAGAGCTCTGTTTCGTGGACGAATTGCCGTCCTGCCAGTCCTGAATTTCCATCCGCATCCTCCCGAGGCACTTTGGCCTTGGCCGAGGACCCGGTGATTTGGGGTGCCTTGCGTCGAAGATTGGGGTGCCTTGCGTCGATGCTGGGTGATTTGAGCGATTTCCTGTAGTCAGTGAACTCGTCATTGAGTACCAAAAACATGCAAACACATGCCGTCATTGCTGGTCCTGGTCTTCAAGACCAGATCGATGAGTCAGTTTACATCCATTTTACCTACCCAGGAAAAGTGGATAAGCTGCAGCCGCCCTTTTTGGGCGGCTGGTTTCCCCACAAAAGATCCAACAAGTGGCAACAGGATTCACCTCTCCTTTCCAAGGATCGAACCGGTTCACGCAGTTTCGATCAGTTTCGTGGCCCTGAGAACCGGGTTTTTCGTGCGGGACCGCACGAAAAACCACCTGCCACGAGCGCAGAATCGTACCACTCAAAGTCCTGGCATGTCGCAGTTTTTTGGGGGTCAAAAGGCTACCCTCTGGCCGAGTGACGAAAAGACTTAAGTCGATGCACCGACCCTGAGTATCGATTCGTGGTTTCGACCCGTGCCTTCCGCATATATACCAACCCTGGTAGGAGGCGAGTGGTCTGACAACTTGGGGTATCTCGATGGTGTTGTTTTTTTACATGTTTTTACTTTATCTCTTAGTCGTCGTCCTTGAAATAAATGTGTTTCGTCTAACCCTGCTTGCAGGACATCATCTCCTACAACACAGCCATGAATGCCTGCGAGAAGGACGCCCCTGGTGCCGGGCCGGGGCAGAGGGTCGAGGAATCCAGCAGCTTGGATCAACGACCTTCGTTGTTAGCCTGAAAAGATCAACTGTTACTACATCAAACACTTGGCCGATCATGATCACCAGCACCCCAGCACCCGATCACTCGCGGTGTCACCAATGGTCAGACAAGACGTCGCAGCACCTCCATTTCGGAGACCTGTCGAGGCGGATGACCTGGATCAGGACCTTCAGTACGTCCTTGAGATCCCAGAATGAGGTCACTTGGTCCCTGAAGAGGTCACTTACAGACTCCAAAGAGGTCACGTACTGAAGGTCCTGGGATTTGAACTCTTGGTTTGCCCATCCGCACCAATCGCAGACTCTTCGTTGGGCCAATGCCGCGATGCTGCTCCTCGAAGCAGGCGCGGGAGTGCGCGGTATCCCGATCCACAGTCCACCTGCCCAGTCCGGCCCGTTCACTGTACAGCTGAACGGCGTTTGGTGTTTCGTTGAGGTAAACATACGTAGGAAAACACTTTGCGCAAGTAAGGGAAACGCGTCGTTGTTTGGTTACACAGTTTCCAGGAAATTGATTTGCCCTTCAGAATTTGAACCAAGATTGACATAATATGAACTAGTGTGTGAAATCCCCTGAAGTGAACTCCGGCAAGTAGAGTAGGCAACAGAAAACATGAAAACATATATCGAAACATATCGAAACAGCGTAGTGATCAATTTGGAGATATCATCACGTACAGATTCAACCTTGGCCCATTGTGGAGTGCACCGCATAGAGGGTAGAAGGAGCTACCATCCTTCCCAAAAGGCATGTGATTCTGTAGTAGTGTAAATTAGCGGAAGACTCTGTAAAGCACAGAGATTGATTATATTATCAATTGATAGAACAAAACCCAGATGGTCCAACTATTTCTTGTTCCAGTGTTGGGAGTGTCAAATGGACATTTCCGTGGAAAACTGGATCCAAGAACCGGATATTGATTTCAGAGATCTTCATCCAATGGTCGCAAACCCGCTTTTTGGGAAATCAGTCGATGAACGCTTCCGAGTTTGAGCGTGACATAGATGTCTTTGGCACACCGTGCAAGCACCGTGGAGCAGCTCGCTACCCCACAAAGAGAGGTTAAGTGACCTTCTAGGACCTTACTTGGGATAGTGGAACTAGGGTTCTTCAACCTCCCTTGGCCAGGCAGCTGCGAGCTGCGAGCATCTGAGACGAGCTGCTTTCCAAGCAGAACAGAACAGTTCCCCAGACACTCCATGTGTGCCATATATGCCGCCCCATTGACCCCCCAGTCAACCACCCCTGGCCGTTTCTCGGCAGTCCAGACTGGCAGTCCCATTCGTCGTGTCTGGCTTCGCGGCTGTTCGTTCGCATCCGGACACGACTGACGACTCCGCAAGTCCGGAATCTGGTTTCGTCTGTTGGTTGGAACTGGTCCGTCAAGACGAACATGCATGGGGTGTCTACCCGGTGTCTACCGCGGTGCAGTTGATGAAAGAAGTCTCAACTCTTGGGTTGGATTGGGGTTTTCTCTGCACCGAAAGCATAGGGGGCCCGAACTCATTGGGAAGGTTCTTTTTTGCTTCCGGCGCACAGGCCCTTGCTATGGAGGGTCCGACACCTGCCGTGGAGGGTCCCAGGATTCTTAGGGCAGTAACTTTCCAACAACGATCTGGAGACTCTAGGTTGATGAATTCCCAGACACTCATAGACACTCCACGTATGGCATATATGTCTACATTGACCCCTAAAACCACCCCAACTGATCGGCATATATGGCAGTCCCATGGAGTGTCTGGGATTTGATGCTGCAGATCCTTTGTTGTTTCTGCTTTGAGCGACTTGCGCATGTTCGGGTTCAGGTCTCCATACTTTGTAACCTTGGGAGATGAACAGATATGAAAAGCACTGCCATGGGCTATCGTTCATGGCTACCCCAAGTCGGCCAATGGCGCCCCTACCTTCGGACGGTTTGGATAGAGGGCCCCATACCCTCTGAGTTTGAGACCATCCAGCCATATCCAGCCCAGCTGTCGTGGACCAACATGGGACCCTGCCAGCGGATGGACCACGTCAGGTTACAACAGCTGTGCCTCTTGGAAAGTGAGGAAGAAGACCCGGGAGTGGTGGAGAAAGTGCGTAAGAGTGATGACCTTGGACTAATTTGGACTATATAGATGTCATTGCGTAATTTTTGGGTGCAGGCCACTGCCCAAAGACGACACCTGGTGCGAGCCACTGCCTGGGCCTGGGGAATTTGAGTTTTTCTTGCTGAATAAACCCTTTTGAATCTGAGCTCAAAATGACCGTCAGATTTTATACAGTGGTTTCAGAGTAGATGGCACGTTTCCCCCAAGATGTCCTAGACAGATGGGGGTCCATATAAACCACCGACATTGGGGTCTGTGCCATCTACTCTCAATCCACTATAGACTGATTTTCTATGATTTTCTCTACAAAAGCACAATCAATCTCTTGTGCCTCTTTTGTCCAATCATGTTGATTCAACCTTCATATGTTTATATATGTTCAGCACTTCTCCAAAGAATCAACCTCAACCTTGGATGTGTATCATTGCTCAAGACTCAAAAGGTTGAGCTGAACCATTTTATATTGAACAGGTTCTCAGCACTACAAGGGTTGAGGTTTGATTCTTAGTCGGGCAGATTTCTCGCAGAGGCTGGTTTGGCAATTTATCACTGTCACTATAAAGTCTCATTCCCGACATTCACCGGTTGTTCCACAGAGGATATTTTGAGGAGGTTCTTGATGTTGATATACTGATTGCACAACTCTTTTCGGACGTTGCACAAACAATGCTCAAACATTCAGTTTTTGAGCGTAATCAATGCATACTGCTGGGTTGTCCTTTAGGGGCGCCCATGTCCTTTTTGATGACGGGGCTTGCTTCGAAAACACCAAATAGATAAGAGAACAGTAAATCAGATCCCCACTAAACATGTAGTGGAAGCTTCGCCACTATCTATTTGGGGATCACTATCAGGTGACTGTCCCTGTGATTGGCGTGTTCCTCTTTTCCAAGTTCTTGGACTCCAAGTCCACGATATCAAAGTGCATTGGGCCATGGCTTCAGGGTGATTCAATGAGCTCAGTAAGGACAGTCCTTTCCCTGTTGCACTTGAAAAAACTGGTCCATCTAGGGAATCCAAACTGCTTAACATCGATACGAACAGCAACCATCTCAATGGCCAACCATGCAGAAGTTGTTCATTGACCAACCATGCTTGGGGTACGCTGGACTCATCGGTACCGACCTCGTTAGGCCAGCAGTTTCTTCAAGTCGAAGAAATGGATCGAAGCCCTGGACTTGGCATCTATGACTCAGGGCACCAGCGGCCGGGGGAGCCCGGTGGACTCGGGACTCGATGCGCCGTGCCGCGTGAAACAGTGGGTTAGGGTGAATAGGACTGGCCTCCAACCTGCTTTATGGTGCATCAGTTGGATTCACCAAGCCTGGCAGTCGCAGCTGAAGACAGTCTCCGTTTTCGTCCTTTCCGGTCGGACATCTGCCCCCGGCGCTTTGGACGCCCAGGTGTTTTGGGCTTCTCCTCCGCCTCCTTCTGGCGTTCCGCGCTGTTTCTGGCGCAGGGTGCCGTCCCTCACGTCGATGTGGCATGGAGCGGGGGTCAGAACGGGGGCATGATCAGAACATATCGCAACCGTTTTTGTTTTATGAACTTGATTCCTCGTTTATTTGTTTCTCATCTCTGACCCTTCAGTCTCCTGATCATCTCTTGATCCTTCTTACCTGCGCCCCGCAACCAAACGCACCCGATCTTCTCTGCTTCGGACGACGGTTCCACCCCCTCGGGCTTCTCCTTCGGACGGTTTCTCCCGCAGGAGCGCGGTGCTGAGCTCCTGCGAGGCGAGCGCTGAATGGGAGATGGCCCTCGCCAGCCTCGAGAGGCCGAGGGAACCGGGTTCAAGGGCGGTCGGTCGACCGACCATGTGGCGCCCAGACCAGGTTCAAGCGGCGCCATTGGGAGTGGCGCCATTAAAACACATGTGTGGGAGTTGAGACCAGAGGGACGATAAGAGTGATAGAAAGTGACACACACACACACATTCCTGTTTCTTAGGGGGTCTTGGCCAAATAAAGTAACTTGTTCGAGACCTCCTCAAAACAGATCCAAACATATGCCAAGTTGTTGCGTTTTCTCGACAAAGACTAAAGAAGAGCACCGGTTCCTTTTGCACAATATTATATATAGATTAATAAATAATTTGGATCGTTAACATGTATTGTTTCCACCAGACCATCTGGTGAGAAAAGACAATATCATCGAGCGGCAAGTTGCTTGCGCCCCTTGGCACCACTAAGTAAAACTAAAAAAAGGGGCGCCGGCGCCGACCACGACCGCCCGCACAACAGGTATGAACAACTCCAACTGAGGGCTGACAAGCATGGAACACAGCGCTCCATTGGACCAACACCGAGGTAGTTGGAACAGGGGTCGATGTAGGTACAGTATACGTCTTGCATACGTGGAGTGTTCTGGGGTGCGCTCTCAGCTTACATGATAGGGTGGCCGAAGCGTCAACTGACAATGCCGCAGCAATTGTGGCCTATATCGCCAGTCAGAAAAGTACGTGGTTTGTGCAGTTGTTGCTCCCAGTGACAAAGTTGCAGCAAGTGAATATAGGGTCTCGGCGATGTCTAAAGTATATTGCCGATCAGAGCAGCCACTTGAAAGTTGTACGGGAAGCTAGAGCTAACATGAGCTAGCAACATGCTATAACATGCTGGATGTACTGTACACATTGGGAAACGTCTTTGTTTGAAGGTGTGCTGGAAAATCAGTTCCCAGAAGCATGGCTTCCAAGTGTCACAGAGAATAACGCTGTAAAGGATGTAACATATTCTGTTCGGCTTCATACAATCGAGTCAAACGATTCAGTGTTGGAAGAACTAGAGGCCCAGGTTCCTTGGGTTTGCTATGTTCAGATCATGTTTACTTACTTCTCAACAGCTCACACAACATCATGTTTATATAGTTTAACTATATTTTCATGTTTGTCCCCTGAATTCTGGAACCATGTCCCAAGACTGGACCCCAAGCGGCCGCATCGTTCCTCCGCCCCACATCCGTCCTACCCTGAGGGCTTTTGAGCATCACTTGGAAGTCTCCCTGGTGCTCAACAACGCCGCGATCAGCGCCATCAGCGCCGGCGCAACTGCGGTCACTGCGTCAACGTGGCAAGTGGGCGTCGAGAGGTGACTGGCGCGCCGCGCGTCGAACAACACTGCGGTTTTTTCTATGGTAGTGTTAAAAGTTGCTGGAAGTGCGCCTTTTAGTGTTTTTTGTTTGTTTGTTTACCGGCATGTTGCGACCATGTCCGTTTCATCACATGAAGGTGTCCACTTTGGGCCTAAAACCAAACACAATGGATACACTGCAGCGCCTCCCTTGTTGAGGTGTTTTTGCCACACAGATTTAGGGGGTGTTTTGCTGCGGCATCAAGCGATGCATCGGAATGCAAACTCTTCAGGACCTCAAGACAACAGAAGAGATGACCCTGGCCCGAATCGTTCACTCTTGCCGCACCTCACGAACGGAAGAGTGTTCATCACCTGGGGTACACCTGGGGTACACCTGGTACAGTGGGGAGTGTTTTTATTCGACTTCAAGAGGTGGACGCAGATGATCTATAGGGAAGATTGAGGAGGTCAGTCATCGGCTACAGCAGGTTGCAGCACCCTTGGGTCTGCCAGTATGCAGTGCTGTAGCTATGTCCAGTCTTGAAGACGGCTACCCTTGGCAACAGTGGTCCCCTTACTTGGGGAACCGAGGCGGGGTGCGCCATGGACATGATGGTTTTGGAGGTCTGTGTACCTGCAGTGTTGTTGTGTGTACCTGTAGCTTCACATGATGTGTTGTTGTGTCCTTGGTGCATTGTTTGTTGCGAAAGGGATTTAATTATGTCATGTATAGATACACCTAGAACTTGACTTGAGTGACCTCTATTATAGACCATAAACCACCTAAAACATGGCCAAACTTCCTATCAAAACGGAGGTCATGTCTGGGTTTTAGGCATATATTGTTAGTAGTTATGTACCCGAGATTGAAGGACACTGGATGCTTTTGGGATTCTTTTGGATGGTTTGGAATTCTTCTTCGGAACACTTCAAAATGGGTCTGTAACAGGGAGACTTCCCAGGCAACGACCTCCTGGAAGAAAGAAAACAGATCCAGCAGTTTATTCATTGGGGCGCTTCAGAATGCTTTAAATGGGGGTGGATATAAAGCACCTTTTGGGGATTGTGCCATCTACTCTGAAACCACTGTAATACAACATAAGTCACTTTCCCACAGCACGGTCAGCGCAGGCTGCTCCTTGCCGCGTCCCGCCAGCTGCGTGTGGACGTGATCGGATACAATGCGCTGTGCAGCGCGCAGGAGAAGAGCTGCGTCTGGCATCAGGCCAGTGGGGGAAAGATATAGCCATATATATTATAATGTTATATTTGCATCACATGCATCCATCCTCCAAAGACTCCATAGTATATTTTAAAACTATCTAAACATATCCATAAATATCCTAGATTGACCCTTGAAACGACACAAATGTAGTCATATTCCATCCATGGAGTGTCTGGGATATGCTAACTCGGAGTTCCAAAAGGCTGTAAGGTGGCGCGGCCAATGATGTTTTTCGCCCAGAGGGGCTACGAGGTGGGCTGTCGCCGCTTCTCCACTCACAGGAGGTCCCTTGCACTACAGTGGTTTCAGAGTAACTCGATGGCGCAACCACACCCGTACCCCAAGATATTTTGTAAAGGACTCCATGAATAAACCACCGAACTGGGGGCTAACTTGTGCCATCGAGTTACTCTGAAACCACTGAGTGCTTTTTGTCGGGCCTGGAATCCCCGCGCAGAAGAGCGACTTCGACTGTGATCGAACTCGGTGGAGGGTCCCCTTCGGTGGAGGGTCTCCCCCTGCTGCGGGGACTCTGCAGCAGTCGAGTGCACCTGCAGGAGGGCTGGGCTTTGCAGCCGGTGGAGGGCTGCTTCGAGAGAAGCAGGGGGACCATTCCCAGACCACCCAATGGTACTGAAGTAGTGTTGGATGGGTCATGTTCATGGGGTAAACGCATGGTCTGAGATTGGCGACCTGCAATTGGCTTGCAGAGAGATGGAGGTGAACACAATTGATTGAACACATGGTGAGCCCGAGCTCACACATTCTGCAACCAAAGTGAATGTCATTTGTGAATGTGGCCAAGCAACGCTCTGCTGGAGCCAGTGGCCATCTCCAGAAGCCACAAACCTGTGTCCCCAGTCACGCAGGCCTCTCACACATTGACTGTGCCTCTCCCCAAAAACGTGTCCTTTGCACACATGTCCACTCACTACATGTCTCCACCCACAGATCTCCACACCATAGTCGACCCGGACCCTATAGCGCCCACAGGCGACCGGACCGAGTCGGGTCCTTTCCGCCGAGCGCCGTGCGCCGGAGCTGCGGCTTCCTCGCAGGTCCTCTCGTTGGCCTCGCAGCTCGCCGCGCGGAGCCTGCGCACTGACGCCTTCGCCGCCGGCGCCGTGTTCTTCGCGTCGAAGGAGGCCGTGGGTGGCAGAACGTGGCAGCGAACGCTGCGGCTGGCGGACTGGGTGGCAGAACGGCAAGTGGAGCTGGAGGCTTGACTTTGAAGGGGTGGCAAGAGTTGAAGTGCAGCTAAACTCGGGTGTTCATGCAGCTAAACTCGAAGCAGGCAGAGCTTTCATGCACTTCTGCAGCAGTTGATGAAGTTGTTTATGTGTGATGTTGTCGGCATTTTGGGTGGTGAACATCCTTGTTCCCTTCCATTAAATTGCAGAAGAGTGTTGAAAGGGGTCTCCTGCAAAAAAAGGGTGCAAATATGTGCAAATCCCGGAAACCGTCGAAGGTGTTCTGATTGATCCAACCAGGTGATGTTGCGCAAATTGCATCGAGCCCATGGATCAAAATCTCATTCACCTTTTGAGGGTCAGTGTAGTCCCCTGCAGATTGGCACCCCAGTCGACCAGTGGGTGAAATGTCTTTGGAACACGGTCTTCCACCACCACCACGGGTCAATCCTCAGGTTCTGTGGTCAGACGGTCAGACCTAGCGGGAGGCTAGTGGTCAGACCAGTCTTTGCTGGATGGATTCTAGACATCCGATCTGAAAGCACACAATCGCCCGGATAGAGAAAAGGCACGCCACTGGGAAAGTCTCAATTAGGCCTCAAGTCACCAGAAAGGCGGAGAACAGAAGTGTGGGTTACTTGAAGAAGATCTTCCTTCAAAGATCCCCAAAGATGGAATCAATCTATAGTATATCTAGAGTAATTATCTATAGCAGCCTTTTGAGGAGAAACATCTCCGTTTCCTTTTCATCAGCTGATGGCAGAAGCTGAGCAGTCGAAGAGCGTATTGGTGGGATCCACGGAGCACCAGGATCCTGGTTTTGCGGATGATCGAATGATGTTGAACATTTTCCCTCATGGGTGAATCCATGCGAATCCCTGAACAATTAAGTTCTTCTTTCTGTTCCCACGCGGTTCCTTAATAAAGCAAATCCAAGATAAACTGCCAAAACCTTTTTTTGTGGGGGATTGGGGAAAGCCAACTCAAAACGAAGAGGTGCAAAGCTTTGCACCTCCAAGGAATCCGTCCAAACGCCGTGGCCCGAGGATGTGATTAAGCAGCAAGCAGTGCTGGCCGCCTTGGCCACGCGCGGCCAAGCGCTGAAGGACCACGTCGGATGCAGCGAGCGTCGCGCGCAACAAGGGGATGGCGGATGGCAGGTTTCGGCACGGTGGCCACACCAAAGCCAAGGAAGGAAGGTGGGAAACAGGCTTCTTACTGTAACTACCCTCATCCCTTCCCCTATGGATCCATAGGGGATGAGTTTTCCAGGGTGGATCAATAGGCTTCTTGCACTTCCTGAACTCATCCCCTATGGATCCACAGCCACCCTCTGAGCATGAGAAGGCGATGTGTTCCACACTTTCAACCTTTGTCCAGGAGGGTCCCGTAGCGAACCTGAAAAGATGCCAGTGGAATCCCTATAGGAAAAAGGGCATGGAAGTGGATGCCACCCGAACCGGGGGTCCCAACTGGGTTCTCATGGTTCTTGGATGACCATGAGATCAAACAGCTATGGCCACGTGAGATCAAACAACACTGGGTTTGTGGATGACCAGATCAATCCGAAGACCACACCCAGCGAACAGCGGCCTGGCCATCCACCAGCACTGGCGCATGTGAGGCCCATCATCGTCCAAAGAATCCGGGCTTGTTCCGCGTCCGCCACACATTGAGGGTTTGGTTCGAGTGCGATTCGGGTCCGGGCCCTTGAGGGCCGTGGGGATAGCTAAGGGCGGAGTGTATCCCAAGCAGCAAATTGAACCCTCAGAAATCAGAAATGGATCAAAACTCAAAACATATCAAAGCCCTTCACCTGTGAGGGTCAGTGCTTCTTAGGATATCCTCAATCAACAAATTGGGTCGATTTGTGCGATTCAGGTCAACCATATCACAAATTCTTTCACGGAGCCTTCTGGGCTGCTCCTGGCGCTTCTTCGGTATTCAGGAAATCTGAAACTCTTCCTGGGACCCTCAGTGGATGTATCCTGGTTTCGGAGCTGCAATAGCCCAGCAAAGGGGACGTTAACCTTCAGTGGTCCAGTCGTTTTTTTGGTTTGCTCTCGCAATTTTAGCCCCAAAAGAATGGGTGCGAGAATAGCCGGTATTTGTTTTGGTTGATGTAATATGAACCTTCAGCATAGCATGAGGGAAGACCCCCAAAAACCCTCTGGTAAAAAGAGTCAAACGCCTCCTGGGTTGTCCCTGGCCCTAGTCCAATGCACAACCAAGTGGGAACCATTCCCAGGTCAAAAAAACACCTGAAGATCTTATTCCGGTTGCCGCCTGTGCTAGGAGTAAACCTGAACATCATTGAATCTACCCAGCAACTGCACAATCATTGCTACCCCAGAGAAACCAGGAGTTCACCCTCATTCCGCTCTGTTCGCTTGGCTGGAAGCACCAGTTGCCCGAATTGATCAGAGTAAGTAGACATCATCCACAGAAATCTCCTCAGATCCTTTCCTCGATCATTCAGCACAAGTTGTGCCAGAGGGCATTGCAATTATAAATAACAGTTTTTGTTGGATGAGATACAGACTTCCATGACTTCCATGACTTGCAATTAATTACAAGTGTCCTTTTTCCCCATGGGGCAACTCAACACCCATAAGAAGTGTTTCACTATGGCCAACCAATCAAGCATGCAACTTCCATGTGGGTGTGAGATTTTCTTCACTTTCCTATGGGGCAACTCGACATCTCTGACACCTTTCACTTCCCCACCCTGTTACCACCCTGTTTTTGCTCCTCGGTTTGTTTGGCATCGATGGTTCACAACGCGTAAGCACCGTGCTTGCAGGATGGCTGTGAGCGCCTCTCCGGTTCAGCTGTTTCGCTCTTGGAGTCGTTGCCGAAAAGAGAGACGTGCTTCCTTGAAACCCCCGCGGACGAGTCCCTGGGGAGCCTGGACGAGTCCCTAGGGTGGACATCCATGATATCATTTACCTACAGCCAGGATTGGACGCGCTCACCTAGATGTGTGCAAGCAATCTTTCCAGGTCCCTCATACAGTTGGTATAAAGGCCAAAGCGCTGCATGATCCATGCCACTCTATTATGTGTGGAAAGACATGCCTATACATCGACCCCTTTTCAACCACCCCAATGTGGGTATAAATATGCCATACTGCTGGTCTAAGCTTTTGAGGTAATCGAACCGCGGGAACTCTGGGCCATGTACTCCCCACATTAAGAGTTCGAACAGATTCGTACAGCCCCAAAGCATGTAACAAAAGTTAACAACATGTACCGCACCTCTGCGGTGTCTACATGGGTGCCTGCATGCTTTTTCCTTTTATGTCCAAGAGAATTGAACCTCCCCACAGTTGACACTCCACACACTGCACACCCGAACCCTATAAGAGCCCGCTTCGCCACCCTTCGCCGGCCGCCGTCGTCCGAAAGACGCCCTGCGACGCGGTCGACTGGTGAAAGACGACAGGAGCTCGGAGCCTTGAGTTTGGTGGCCAAGGGCTGTGCCTTGAGTGGCGCCTTGGGGCGACACCCGATTTACGGCCGTGTGCCTTGGAGAGCATTTGCGAGTGGGGTAGGTCAACTTGGGGCGAGTTTTGGGTGGGGGGAAGCGACTGAAAGAAGCAGACGGTGGTGGTTTTGGTGAAGGAGGTGACTTTTGTGGTCAGTCCCTTCAGAGAAGGTGTTGGATATGCAAAGCACCGGCAAGAAACTTTGATCAGGAGCCAAGTGTTTTTGTTGGCTGTTAAAACTTTCGAAAAAAATAGAACAACGGGTTTGGATGGTTTTGAGTCCAAGTCGAGTGCTGTTGAATAATACCTTTGGACCTATCGTCGGAGGCCAAAACCCGACCCTCTAGAAGGTGCAGATGTGCTGACACTGCCGAAGTTCTTCAAATGCAGAAAGTTGCAGTTCTGTGAAGTGGCAAAGCAGCAAACACATAAAATCCGTTAAAATCCAATGAATCCAATGCAGAAGTTCACCAGCATCTTGCAAGGTGTTCTAGGCCGAGAGGCTGCATGACCTTCAAGAATCCTCCAAAATGGTTTACGAAGTGGTACAGAACTTGGTGCAATGCCTGAAACGCGAGAAACAAAGCCCACACTGGTTCACAGTGGAGTCACAAGGAACCACACAAAAATGGTTAGGGTACAATGGCATAATATGGCAAGCATGACCATATATCATATCATATGATATACGTATCTTATATATATATAGTTTCTTAGAGAGGTACATCATATGAGGCAGAATATGTTCACATGCATATTTTTCGGGGGTCCCTCATGTGATCTACAATATTCCAGGAGAACAAAGGGCTGAATCTCCTTGGCATGCCCGAGTTGCTGTGTTCCCACCGGCCCACTTTTCGCCCCCGCTGCACCGGCGTTGTGCATCCCGCTCGGGTAGGTGGCCCATGACGCGGCCTTAGCACTGGAGGCACCAGGGCACCAGGGCGACAGTCGTTGTGCATCCCGCCCGCCAAACCGGAGTGCACAACACAGAACTCTGTAAAGGGTCGTGTCAGTGCAGTCCAAGCAGCTAGCCAAACGGTTTGGACATTTTTTGGACGACGACAGGACGACCCTTCCGTTGTTCGGAAAGGACGCGGGGCGCACGCACGTTTCGGCGAGGCAGGCACTCCACCTCCGGCTCGAACGGTGCATGCCTCTTGGCCGATGCTGGGGTCATGTGCCGGACCAGGCTGTGGTTGATGACAGGTTCGGTGGCTGGCCTACCCAGTGGATGACCGAATGTAACCTTGAATTTCTTTGGGGGGATGGGCCTGGGTTTCCCCACATGACAAGGCGAACAGCTGAACAGGTTAAGCCTGTATTTTCCACAAAAATGGAGGTAGCCAGTCTCGGCTTGTGTTCCTTTGAATTGTATTTAGGGATTGGCGAATCATGGATCGTAACAGCTGGTTATTTTGGATGGTTCTCGGTGCCAAGATTCCTAGATCCAAATGGAACATGAGGACTTGCGCGGTGTTAGGCATTGAATCATTGAACAGTTTTTGTTCATCAGAGAAAAGCAGGGTCGAGCTTTGCGATGTGGGGGACCCGGACAATTTGGGACTGACAGCGGGCCGCGGGGGGGTCGAAATTGTCAAGCGAACGCATTCAGCAATGGCTGCTTGTTTCCTACCACTACTATTGCGGAGGATTGGGAACGAACATACAGAAGCCTCGGAGGAACCGATCTTTTTTGGTGACATCTAAGAGAAGAAATGTGCTCAATGATCATGGAAGTAGATGGGCCTGGACCTGGACCCTTCAATGATGAAATCCTTTGGTGCCATCCACTTCGACTGGTCCGACCGGAGTGTATCAGCCCTTTCGAATCCTTTCAAACGGTTATCAACATGAATCTTTTTTGTGACACCAATTGACACCAACTACTGTATATAAATGGATCTAAATGCAAAACAATACTACCAGGACTCTGCAACAGGTCTCCTCTGGTGGCTTTTGCAGACTTCAACATCGCAGGTGGTGACCTGTAGAGTCGGGTGCTGGTATACCTGGATCTTCCAACTGTGACAAATGTTTGCCTTTTCATCTATAAAACCCAGCCAAAAGGCGGACATGTTGCATAGTTGGAAGATCCAGGTATGCATACATAGCCCATTCTTGCCCCGCCTGACCTCGCCTGGCCTCCAACCTCTCCGAGCGGGTCCGGAGGATATCGCCTTGGCGCTCTCGTTGCTGGGACCGTGGGACGCGCAGCCGGGGAAGCTCAGCCCGGTGAGAGCGGGGCGCTGGGGTTGAGTTGCAGCTTAGAGTCTTAGAGCGTGAAGATGAGAATGCCTCCAGAGGTGGATGGTCAAAGCTCTTCAGGTTTGGACGGGGAAGTTGAAATTGTCTGCTAAGAGTCTAGAAGAAGATGGGTGGGGAATCCCCAAAACTCTGTGTGGAAGTACACAGAACAAAAAGTGTGTTTTTTGTTGTGAAGTTGTTTTTGTTTTGGCTTGGGAAGATGTGAAACAAACAGATGCCTGGCCAAGACGGAAACTTGTGAATCTTGGCCAGGCTTGGAATTGGAGCATACAATTTCATGGTACTGATCGGGTGATGTGTCCAAGTGTCCAATGGGTCAACGGGTTCCGAAGCAACAAGGCATAGCAAGGCTGCAAGGTGCGGTGTAAATCCAGGTGGATTTGGGACTCGCACCTGAGACATTTTTACGTTTTTGAGAAGAAGAACCAGGAACTTCCGAAGACCCGGGAGCTAGTGTGTGGAAAAGGATTGGGCCAACTCCCCGGGGCGTTCGACCATCCTGCAGCTTGTCCTTGGTCTGACCATGTGCAGGATGTACACTCCCTGGAATCATGGAAGTGGAGCATGACCACTGGAAAGACTATGTTCCACGTCAATGATTGTGGGAGAGACGGTCTTCTTTTTTTTTTTGAACCCGTTTACCTTGCTCTTAACGGAATGCCACCCGTAACTCCATCTCAGATGGTTCGTTTTCGCAGAACCTGTCCTTCACTAGGTCACCCACAGCGTTCAATGTCTTTTGCTCTTATGCCTGACGGACCCACAGACATTCGAAGGCAGACCCTCTCACATACCCAGACAAAAGGATCCCAAGTGGCCCAAGTCCAAACAACGTATCTCAGATCCCGTCCATGTTTATGTCCGACCTAAATACATCCTTCCAGGTTGCACATCCCTTGACATGAGCAGAGGGAACCATAGTTACTTGCATGAACCGATGATTTATCAATCGAATGACTATTCATCCGATCTATGGCACATGGACTATTTATCATATACTCATACGATCTCATACGGGTGTGTATTAAAATATGGAGACAGTCTACCCAGCCAGGGGCCAGAAAGGGGCTCTCCCCAGTTAAAACAAGTTCTCTTGGATGGCTTCTTTGACCCACAGCCATTCACCAGCCATTGGTCATTTATAGATATTTATAGGGAACCACAGTCTGGCATCATGGCATCAAATCATCATCCACTGATGGCATTCCAGAGCCATTCTACGAATATCTGTGAACTAGTTGTGCAGGCCAATGCATGGTGAAACAGTGAACCCCCCAAAAACGGGTCAGTCCCTCCACCGACCGACAACCGACGCGAGACGCTCCTCACCGCACCGATCCCAGGATCGACAAGGCCGTCCAACGCTTCCGTCAGGCGCTGGTGCCGCCGGGGTGCCCAGGCTGAGACTCCCGAGTTGTTTTGAAGATGTTTGAACCATCTTCTGGAACAAGTTATGGAATATATTTTAGTTTTAAATAGAACACACACACATAATTGATGTATATATATATATATGTCGTATATCAAATTATATTCGTATACATCATATATACGTAAGATTTTTTTGGGGGTCAAAAGAGGGTGTTGGCTCAGGGTCTCCACAGCTTGGACTTCCCAGAAGGGACTTGAGAACATGGAAACAGATTCACACAGCTGATGTTTCAACCTTTGTAAAATTCCCCGGTCCTGTTGTGGTATCCCGGTTGAGACTGTGTCCATATGTGTCTCATTGTGTCCCACTGGAGGACTCAGATGGTGCTTAAGTCGAATTTCTCATCACGGATCGGCACCCCACCATTCAATGAAGAACAGGCGAGGTGTCCATCATGATTCTACGTCTCGCAAACCGCCATGACAGTGAAAAAACCGGAGGCTGCCGGGATTGGCATGCATGGAGTGCTCTCTCTCTCTCTCACCGCGAGATCTCATGTTTTTTCTTCTTGCAGGTTTCTGGTAAACTATAGACTATGCTGATGCCGAGCTTTTAACAGGGTCATGAATATCTTCGATATGGGGGCTTTGACGTATTTGTCCTGCGTCCTGCACATTAGTACACGCCAATCCGAGGCTGGATCGATCAGTGCAAAGTACCCAGGCAGGGATCGGCCAGGGCCAAAGTGCTGTGCCGCCTCAGTTAGGTAATGGAAGTGACCAATGCCTTAGTTGGTCTGGAGACTCCATGGATCGACTCCATGTAGAAACCATATGAGCAGCGCCATAAACTCCCGTGCAAATATAGGATAGAGGTTTTTGGCATGGCTCATATGGATCCACTGAGGTTTCTATGATCATCTATCCATATAGGCATATGGCGTTGGTCATCATGGGGTCCGCATGATCTGTATGTGTACTGGTCAGGAACTGGCTGTGGGTCGCACCCGTGAGCCCCGTTTCACCCTGTGAGAGTCAAAACCAACCAGGTCACCCTGATTTAACAAGTTAAGAGTAACAAGAGTGAACAGAATAGACTACCTGGGAGGTCAACCTACCCTGATTTGGGGGCGTTTTGACTCACAGTAGAAACCCTATTGATCCACTGCTACCCTTTGTGAAGGTCCTATGAAGGCCCCGGTGATGTGTGGAGACACTTTTACCAATTTGTTTGGAGGGTCCAGTCGTACCGAACCTCAGGTACGGTGGCAGTGTATTGCGAGGGGAAACATGACGAATGTGAGGTTTTCAGGAGGTGGGGACCTGGGCCCTAGGGCTCCAGTCGTACCTCCTCAGAAGGTATGACTGGACCCTCCTGGCACCCACCCCAGTTGTACGACTGGAGCCCTACTCCTTTGGACACTCTTTGGAACGGGAAGAGTCTCTTCTTGGCCGCTCCCGGCAGCCTGGTGAGCAAGCAGGAAGCATGAAGGGTCTCGAAGAAGTGATGATCTCGTGGAGATCAACGGAAGAGTCTGGTGATTGAAGAGGACAACTGGCCCATGGACACCCTGTCCAAGGGTGAAAACTCGATCACCACGCAGGGCGCTAGTGAATCTCTTCCGCTCAAATCTACCGAATCTACTGCCCCCCCGCATTGCACGTTTTATGGATGGATAGGCTATGCCGCATGACCTGCAACACTCGGTAAATGATGATGACTATATATATATGTATAAATGGCCTACAAGCTCACCGACCTAACCGTCATCATCCACTGGGGCCCTGCTAACGGGATATTATACCGTCCGATATTGTATGCCTTGGTTTGGAACAGATTCACTCCAGTTACTAGTTCAGTGGCTTGGAATCTGGCTTTCACTGGTTTTCTTTCACTTCTCTCCGTGCAGGTCGACTCTTGTGGTGCCTCTTCCATGGCTGGACAGTCGGGGAACCCTGGAAGCAGTGGTGGAAGTTGGCCACATACAGCTACCAGGTGCCTCCAAACCGGGACTCCAAACGCTGGAAGCCGGCTTAAGTGCTCGTCGTGCTTAACTCGTGCTCCGATCCAACGGTCGAAAACATGTTTGGGGCACAGTAAGAGCTTGACATGTTTTTGTTCAATGGAGTGGGACATGCAATTATAAATTGCTATGTACCTCACCCTGAATTGGTTCATTCGAGTTTGCTGCAAATGGAGCACAACAAAAAAGATAGCGGGATGTGACGAGTCATACTCCTTGCGAGGTTGGTTTTGCTTGGTACATTGTTTTTAGAGGGTGGGCCCAAAACAGAAAGCCGTGATCACTGCCTAGTTCATTGGGGCCTTTTTCCTGGCCCGTTCCTTCCGGCTTCTTCTGTTTTTTTTTTGGCACCGCATGCCGCGTGGTTTCAGGCGGAACGGTGAGAACAAAGAGAATCAGGAACTGTTGGAACGAGATGGCGCGGTGGATCTCGGGCGGAACGGATTCGTCTCGCCTCTCTCGCATCGCGTGCGAAAGCCGAACGGAATCCAAGAAGTGTAGATGTAGTGCAGTAATATGCAGTTAAATCAATGATAACTTAGCGATTGGGGACTTTGGACACCCTAATGTCAAGCCTCCGCCCAATGAAGTGTCAGTTGCTGGTAGTAATGTTCAAGACATTCTTGCAGACAGGTGAACCACCTTTTAGCGGGAGGCTCTGGCTGTTTTTAAGGACCTTTTTGCGGTTATGTTATGCTAAAATACTTGTGCGCATTGATGCGCTTGTCAACTTTCGTCTTGATGGATTGCTTGCAACTTGCAAGGGTACTGCCACGGGTGGAAGCTAAGGTGTCTCAGCAAACACACATCTCAAAGTGTGTTTTGGAGGTGCATCCAAGATGCCAAAAAAACATCATACAGTACACCAGAAGAACAATCTGCAAACACTCATGTTTTGAGGATTTGCCCTGCAACCCAACAGAAAAAAAACAACGCAAACAACGAGGTTTGGGCCAGTTCTGTAGGACCATTCAAGATCGGCTGTTGACTCAACACTCATATGTTTGTGGAAATCTTCTTTTTTGGGGGATGGACGTGTTTCTGGAATTTTTGTGGACCCAGGTCAGAAAACAAAGCATCATTTTTTTCCCGAAAGCATTGCGAAGGGTTCTTCCGGAAAATCCTTTGAACACTGACACTTCGACACTTACACTTCGACACTCACACTTACACACACACACACACACTGGAAGAGCGAAAGCATCCAAGTGCGAAGTATGCCAGTGTCAAAGTATGCAAGTGTAAGTATGCAAGCATGATATGCAAGGGTGAGTATGCAAGCATGCAATGACTATGCAAGCATGCAATGAGTAGGCAAGTGTGAGTATGGACGGGAGATGTCCTAATGAAAAAACATTTCCCCACTTTATAAATTCTCTCTTAAAGGCGGAGTGCGGGACGAACAGCGTCAACCGAAAGTGCAACCCTCTGCGGAGATCGTGCGTGTCGAGTGCGCGAAATGCAGGCGAGAGTGCGATGTGCCGGCTGTGCGCGCAACCCTCTGCGGAGATCGTGCGTGTCGAGTGCGCGAAATGCAGGCGAGGGTGCGATTTGCCGGGTGCGCGCGCAACCCTCTGCGGAGATCGTGCGTGTCGAGTGCGCGAAATGCAGGCGAGAGTGCGATTTGTCCGGTCCGCGCGCAACCCTCTGCGGAGATCGTGCGTGTCGAGTGCGCGAAATGCAGGCGAGAGTGCGATTTGCCGGCTGCGCGCGCAACCCTCTGCGGAGATCGTGCGTGTCGAGTGCGCGAAATACAGGCGAGAGTGCGATTTGCCGGCTGTGCGCGCAACCCTCTGCGGAGATCGTGCGTGTCGAGCGCGCGAAAGCAATCTGTGGAGCTGGAAGCTGAGAACTGGCGACTTTGTAGTACAACTTTAGTACGTAGAGTAGCTGGGGAGCTGGAAGCTGAGAACTGGCGACTTTCTAGTACAACTTTAGTACGCGGAGCAATCTGTGGAGCTGGGGGCTGAGAACTGGCGACTTTGTAGTACAACTTTAGTACGCAGAGTATCTGGAGAGCTGGAAGATGAGCACTGGCGACTTTGTAGTACAACTTTAGTACGCGGAGTAGCTGGGGAGCTGGAAGCTGAGAACTGGCGACTTTCTAGTACAACTTCAGTACGCGGAGAAATCTGTGGAGCTGGGAGCTGAGAACTGGCGACTTTGTAGTACAACTTTAGTACGCGGAGTAGCCGGGGAGCTGGAAGCTGAGAACTGGCGACTTTCTAGTCCAACTTTAGTACGCGGAGCAATCTGTGGAGCTGGAAGCTGAGAACTGGCGACTTTGTAGTACAACTTTAGTACGCGGAGTAGCTGTGGAGCTGGAAGCTGAGAACTGGTGACTTGGTAGTACAACTTTAGTACGCGGAGCAATCTGTGGAGCTGGAAGCTGAGAACTGAGAACTGGCGACTTTGTAGTACAACTTTAGTACGCGGAGTAGCTGGGGAGCTGGAAGATGAGAACTGGCGACTT
>CAXAMN010027661.1:198709-209584 GCA_963970005.1 Durusdinium trenchii
CGGGTTGGGGGGTGGGGGGTGGGGCAGTAAGGTTTCGTATATGGTTGCGCGGACCAATGCTTTCCTGTGGGTTGGGGGGGAGGGGGGTGGGGGTGGGGCAGGGGCATTAAGCTTATGTGGATAGTTGCGTACCATGGAGGGCGGGTGGGGTGTGGGGGGTGTTGGGGCGCTTGTGAGAAAATCCGTTCAGAGCTGTTTTCCTGGCATTGCCAAAGAGATACACTGGAGAGAGATTCCGGTCCCGCAGTTTCCGAATACAGCCGTCGAGTTTCCGAATACGAGTTTCCGAATACAACCGTCGAGTTTCCGAATCCAAGCGGTCAGTTTCCGAATACAACCGTGGAGTTTCCGAATACAACCGTCTCAGTTTCCGAATACCAGTTTCCGAATACAACCGTGTAGTTTCCGAATACTAGTTTCCAAATACAACCGTGCAGTTTCCGAATACCACCCTTCCAGTTTCCGAATACAACCGCTTCAGTTTCCGAATGCCAGTTTCCGAATACAACCGCGCAGTTTCCGAATCCCAGTTTCCGAATACAACCGTTCCAGTTTCCGAATACAACCGCCGAGTTTCCGAATACAACCGTGGAGTTTCCGAATACAACCGTCCAGTTTCCGAATACAACCGCGACCGTCATACAATGCTCTTGAAACACTTTATTGTAGACTCTTGACTAATAACCCTCCATATGAAGAGGATGTCCAATTCAATTGGGGGGGTTTCATGGTCCTCAAGAGTCGCGGGCAACTACCAGCTGGTTTTCGCTGGGCCGAATCTGTGTGGGTCGAAGGTGGTCCTTTTGCCCAGAATAGCCCCAGAATTCACTCTCACGGGAAGTGGGTTTGAGTGGGTTTGAGTGGAAAATGGTTGCCAATCATGTGTGTTTGCGCACCGGAGAGGCAGTGTAGAGGGAGAACACCACATCGCAGAGTAGATAGTGGAAACCCATGGAAACTCATGTCCCACTCAGCCAGGTGATTCTGGGTCTTGCCTCAAATCTGGGTCTTGGATTCTTTCCAGGCAGAGCCGGAACTTTCAGGAGCCACCTGTGCCGGAACTCAGTTGTTTTGACCCTTTTCAGGTTGCTTCACCAGTTGGGGCCGGAGGTAGCAAGAGCATGTCCCGGACAAAAAGATGTGAATGCCTAGGGCTCCTGGTCCCGGCTCCTGAGAAGGTATGACTGCACCTCCCTGGTACCCACCTCACCCACCGAAACGGAGGTAGGCCAAGAGCCCAAGCCTTGCTTGGACCATCCTATGCCTCGTGACCAGGTCGAAACCATGACGAGTAGAGATCCAACAGATCCATTGGGGTGTTCCTTGTAATAGCGATGGCCTCCAACCTAGTAGCGTTGGATTCTTGGAGTGAAACTGGGCTGTTTTTTTTTCAAAGCTTGGTCAATGCCCTGCACATTACCTGGGAGCTCAACCCCTCAGTTGCAGGACTAGGTGACCAGGTACGAACATGGCGCATCATCTTCGGGGGGAGAAGAGATGGGTTCGATGAAGACTCCTCACGGTGTGGAGAACTCATGATACCTCGCTGACCTCGCTGCATCGGTATGGAGGCCTCACCAGAGATCCTCATCGGTTTCTGGTGGGAGACCGCGTGCCGTTCCAGCCGAGAACTCGTCCAGCTCTTCCTGCATAATGTGTAATGGGATTGGCCCATCGATCAGGCCGATCTAGTGATGACAATGGGGTTCATCATTTGATCCATGGATCAGGTTGAGCAGTGAATTAGAGGAGAAGAGAAGCCAGGGTCCTTGGGGTTTGGAAAGGGGTAGGGCACAGCACAAAAAGCAGCGAGTGGAGTTGGCCCCTTGAGCTTGTCCCAGAACCTCCCAGAAATTTAACATATATTTATATATTTATATATAATAGAGACTAGGGGGCTGGGCATTGAGCATTGTTTGAATCAGCGCGAACTGGACAGTTGGAAAGTGATCTATCACCAGAGATTCCAAAGTTGAAATCACTGGCCTCAGCACAGTAACAGGTAGCGTGGAGAACACGCAACCAGGTAGTCACTA
Source organism: Durusdinium trenchii (assembly GCA_963970005.1). Taxonomy (NCBI): domain Eukaryota; class Dinophyceae; order Suessiales; family Symbiodiniaceae; genus Durusdinium; species Durusdinium trenchii. Next base: position 200,746 of record CAXAMN010027661.1, read on the forward strand.
CAGGAACAGGTAGTCGAAAAATACCGCAAACCTAAAGATGTGGTGGAGAACATGCATCGGCACCACTGGTGGTGACACAGAACCTTCCAGCTGCGAACGCAGCGAACGAGTGTAGCTTTAGAAGATCTTTCTTTGAGTCCAGAAAGACCCAGGAGTGAATCAAGAAAGGAAGATACACCAGCAGCTTCTTGGTGATATTTTGAAGACCTCAGCATGGGTCCAGTGAAGCCAAGCCACGAAGGTCGGGTCTCTTATATTATAGACATCACAGAGGAAAAAAAACGTTTCCAGCGGAGTGAATTCGCTGCCGGTCACCTCATCGCCATGAGCCGGAAGCGAAAAAGCAGCTGCGTGGAGAGCTTGGGCTGCAAACAAAGAACTTGAGCGCAAGCAGGGTTCTTCTGGGTTCCAGTGCGCAAGCGCTCGATGACGAATTATGAATATGGAGAGAGCTCTTTGCAGTGAATGGATGATTGGTGGCAAATCAATATATGGTTTCGGTTTAGTTTGTTCATGTTGCAGAGGGTCATGGTTTCCCATCGCGGAATTCATGGCGTACTTCTTTGCAACGAGCTGCGGAGCTCACATGAAGACATCATGTACAACGGTGTGTGGTGTTTCACCATGTGGCGGACTTCTCTCCCTCTACCCCAGAACACTCCGCTCATCTCCGCTCCATGGGGTTTAGAATGATTTATAGAATTTTATAGAGTCTATTTACCCACATTGCCACTCTTCAGGTGCATTTCATCAATAATTTCCCGTCTCCTAAATGGGAGCCGTGGTTGTACCTGAATCCTCAGGTTCGGTACGGACCCGCCTGGCTGGCACCTGACCTGAGGGAGACCCGTCCTCACCTATAGAAGCTGAGGTTGGGTACTTTCCTGGATCCCAAACTCTTCACAGCGCCTCCTCACCCGGCCACGTGCCGGGCCCGCCCGGGTCTCTCGCGGGTCTCCCGCGACCCACGACCTGCCCCAGGAGCGCCGGCGATTTGGCGGTGGACGTCTCCCTGCCCAGTGGCCGCAGCTGCCGGGTGAACGTGAGCGCCAGCTCGGTGGTGGCGGACCTGCGTCGCTTGGAGTGCTCGGCTCGGTCGTTTGGAGGGGGGGAGAATGGAAGAATCATGAAGCGAAGAGAAACAACGAAGAGGAGAGGTTTAAAACGGTACTTACAAGAGGTGGTTTCTTCTTTTCAGATGCTGGGAATCATTTTGATATGTTATTATATTTTAGAGTCAATTTGGTGAGGGTGGATGGGTATCTTGAGAAATACATTATGCGCAGCTAGTGAGGAGGCACCTATAATGGCGGAGATCGAAAAAGGAGCTTTGTCTTCATATTGCACCAGCTCAAATCACCTCAACATGGGCAGAGCTTCTTTTCATGTCTTTTGGCCATGACGTTTCCACCCTGCCACGGTGGGTCTGACCCTTCGCCTTCACTGCGTGGAAGGCGGAAGGGGAAGGCACATATTGTTTGCATGGCCAACAGAGGTTGAAGAACCCTGTAGACTATCCCAGTTGGGTACCCCAGGTTGCGGGTCCTATTTACGGTCACTTAACCTCTCTTGGGGTGGCAGTCAATTCTTCAGGCTCATCGGCTCCTTTCGTGTCCCTTCTCCTCTTCCTCTTCATCTTCCTCCGAAAAACCCTCTTCGCTCATGCCCTCGGTCACCGCCACCGCCTTTTGGACACCACACGTCTCTTCAGGCTTGGTGGCTGAAAAGGCGCTGAACGTCGGCTTCCTAAGCCCCTCGGATGTCCGTATTCATCCCATCTTGACCGGCGTCTTGACCGGCCTAGACTCTGCGTTCGGCACGCGGTGGGTTTCGGGGTGGCTTTATGAGCTGTGGAAAACGAAGGCAGCGGAGCGGAAGTCCGCGCATGCCCGGCTCACAGACTGATGACAGGTACCCCTGTCATGTCATAGTTGAATACAGTTGATAGGTATGTACCCAGAACCTGGAACCCAGACATGACTCACCTTTGTTTTAATATAGGAAAAGACCTTGTTTTGGCTCTGAAACAGGTGTCAATCAGCTGCTAGGTAGATCCAACAAGTATAGGGCATCTATCTGTCAGCATCCACCACTCATTTTTTGCGTCTTCGCAACCAAAGTGTCCAATCTGCCCCATTGGACCTCCGGGGCGGTGTAGAAGAATCAGGGAGATCCCAGTGGAGACCTCCTTTCTCGCCCCACGGACTGACTGATCCATTTTCCGAACCGAACCCAGCAGGTCGTTGCCTCAAAGGTCTCCCTATATATCTGTAGCAGCACCCAATATCACAGCCGTCCTCTCGATCGTTCGTTGATCTCCTTTTTTTACCGGATTCCGGTCGAAAAAAGCCAACAACCAAAAAATAATTCACCGCGCCTGAACAGTGTTTGCCGGATGCTTCCGGGCTTTCCGTGCTGTGCGGACCGTCCAAACGGGACTGCCCCAGCGCCGCTTCAGGACTCATCTCGCCGGATGGCCGCTTTCTGGACCCCGCGTTGAGCCTGTGCCAGAGCGGGCTGCAGTCGGGCGACACCCTCACGGCGGTGGCGCAGCCCGCCAAGATCCAGGCGTCATGACCGAAGTAGGAAGGAGCAAGAGAGGTATCCAGTGACCGGCTTATAGGACCCGTAAGCTGGGGTACTCAACTGGGATAGTCGAACTAGGGTTCTTCAACCTCTGTTGGGAGTGGAGTGGGGGGTTGTGAGATGTTTCTTTTTGGAAGAGATTCTCATGGAAGATCGAAGATGGGTGTCAGTGCAAATCAGTGCACATGAGCACATGTATCAGCCCAGGGCAGCGCCAAAGTGGAGATTTGGATATTGTGATTATAAAGGCACCAGAACCAGATGGACATTTGGATGCATTATAAAGACAGAACCAGGTCACTTAACCTCTCTTGGTATCCAAAGGACCTATCCAATTTGAGTGGTCAAAGATCCACCTGGATGGCCTCGCCAGTCAGATGAAAGCGAGGAGAGCTTTGCATGTCTTTCAACGTAATGGTTGATGTGGTATGATGTGGTGAATCGCTGGTGGAGCGAAAATTGATGAGCTCAGGCAATCTGCCAACATGGAAGTGTTGGTTTGGGTTGGTTTGGGTTGGTTGGTTTGGCTTGGATTGGTTTGGCTTGGTTGGTTTGGTTGGTCTCGGATCTCAGTTCCTGCTGAGTGAAGGCTCGGAGACGTTCAGCCACTGTTCGTTCGACTCGTTTGTTGCAAGGTGAGGAGATGGGCATCCGTCACACCATGCGATTTCGTTACATTGCCGGTCGAGCTACTTGAGTCTTCCTAAAGATGTTACCCCCCCAAAAATGGCTCAATAGACCCGGCTCACTCACTCCTAACCATTGGGGAAAACTGATGATTGTGGATCGTCAGCTCCCTTTGGTCCAGGTATATCATATTGTTTTTTGGGTATACAGCAAGACATGGGGGATTGCTCCATTCTGTCCATGATTTGCAGGATTTGTACCCGTTTTTCTACCTGAGTTCCTTTGAGAGCGTTCGGTTCTAGGCGACCTGCAGCGCCTTCGCCAAGTGGTGCCTGGGCCGCTGTCACGGTTTTTCTTGGGGCCGGTGGGGGCCGTGGGGTTGGCTCGAAGTCCATCCACCTGGAAAGCCAAGGAAGCAGAAACAAATATATAGATGAGATGATAATAGGTGTTTCTCCAAAGAAATTCAGAAGCACCTTGTTATGTCAAGGACCTGGACTCATAGGATTAAATGGTAGGTAAATAGGATTAAATACGTCCTTTCGTAGATGGTATGGATTTGGAAGCCTTAAAGGCAGCTCTTCTGTGGTACATTCCACAAGTAGCTTGCCTCGAGATGGTTCCTCGACTGGTGCCGCCATCCCTCGCCTCGACATGTCTCTTCCTGCTTCCCAGAGAACATGTGAGCAGGCCACTTCGAAGCAGGGACGACTGATATTTTTTGGCAGAACCTTGGCTGGGACCCTTGGTGGTTCTACCAGCCACCGCCAAACAGAAGTAACATGATAGAAATTCTTAGGATATCTTGTTTATGATGAATTCATTAGTTATACGCGTATGTCCAAAGTCTAGAGAAGTGATTGATTCAACTGTGCTCCCTTTCCAACCCTTGGGGACTTCAACGGGTCATCTCCAGGTGCTCGGGGCCCTCTCCCGTCACGCTTTGGGGTGATCCAGATTGTGGCGGCGAGAACAACGAGGAGCTGGTGGAAGTTCAAGAGATTCAGTCGCTTGGACACCATGCTTTTACAAGGAATTCACCCCAAAATCTCTCATATATCTACACGGTAATCAATTTCACTACAAACGGGATGCTGAGGGCGAGGCCCGCTTGGATGGTTCGCAAGTCTCGTGTGTGGGAATATTCATATGTGCTTTTGTCATGTGTGTGTTTTTTTTCCAGGTTCCAAGGATTCGCCCAGACTCTATGCCCATTTTACAATTGTTATATTTTGAGAAATGCCTGTACCAACCATCTCAATACTTAGTGACCGCAGTTCAAACCGTCGGATTTTAGAGTCTTTGCTTTGTGCCCAGGGTGCTTTCGCCAGAAACTCAGTGGTTTGCCCACTCTTTTGCTTCCGAAAAGTCTTGGGTGATCTGTTCCAAGCCCGAATGGATCTGAATGGTCCTTCCCTTCGCTTCTTCAACTGGCTGTGGATCATGGCACGACACCAGCCGGTTTTTTTCCCTACCTGGTGTCGGCTCAAACTCACTCTCTACATCGTGGACGACCAGTCCCAGGCTTTTCACGATCCATCTCCCAAGACTTCGTCCATGATGCCAGTCCGGAGGGTTTGAAACCCATCTCTCCGAGACACTCAGAGACAGATCAGCTTCCTCGGCGTCTTTTCCACTCCGAAGTCGACCCCGACGGGTCGCGCCAACAGCAACGGTCGAGGTCGGCGCATGAGGCCTTCGCAGCAATCTTGGGAGATGGCACGGTGACCCGTCGCAAGGAGGTGACCCGGAAGAGCTGCCAGGAGCACCCTTTTTCTCTTGGAGGTGCTCGCTTTTGGAATGCTTGGTATAGAAGTAAGATTTGTACTTGATCCAAATCCAAGCATCTTTGCCAAATACCCAGACCTTCAAAGGTGTTTAACAGTTTAACATGATCCATATAAAATCCAAATACCATCCAAAGACCATACAAATGTTCTGCATTTGTTATGACTCTGGGACTCTGGGAGGTTCGGATGGCATCTGACCTAGTGCCCAACCTGCGTATCTGTCGGAAACCTGGGACCTCCGGCACGGCCAAAACGGGCCAAAGTGCGTTTCTGTTTGCCAGTCGAAGAAGACCAAGCCTCACATTTAGCTTGGGTGAAGCGGTTTTTCTAGATTCACCCGAATCAATCCGAATCATATTGATGAATCTTAGTCATCTTAGTTCGCGAAGCCTGTTCTACTCTGACCATGTATACAGTTGGAAAAAAATCTTCCACATATGACCTTCTCCTCTGTGGGGAAATATGTTCTGAACCTTTCTTCAGCGCTGAAACACAGCTCCCAAGGTGAAGGTTTGGGGCAACCCCGACAGCGGCGGTGATGCCGAAGAGGTGGCAGGTCGGGCGGACGCACAACGGTGTTGACCAGAACCCACAGTAGATAGTAGGGGGTAGGAGAGTCTCTATGTCCTCAGCTCGGGATTGCTTCGACCCGAAGCCCTCCAGAGGATTCGGGTCCGACTCCTCCATATGAGGGTCCATGAGCATTTGGGATTATACATGATTATTCTATTATATCATTATATCAATCTATCTATATCATATGAGACGATTATACTTATATGTTATATTATATTATACTATATTTTAAGTATTATAGTACAAATTATTTATTTGTCTGTGTTCTTAAAGTAACTTGGGTGATCTAATTGTTTGTGTTTTTGTTGATGAACAGCTGAATTTCGAGCAAGAAAGGGACGATACTTCAACTTCAGCAGCTATAGCATGCACTAACACGTTTTTTTAAAACAAAACTCATAGCCCGAATGCACCTTTGAGTTTTGTTAAACACGTGTTTGTGAGCTGCTCGAGTAGTTCAGCTAATGCACCTCACTGGCTCGAACTATGGTTTCTTCTTCCGGCCAGCGGGTAGTTCACTCTTCCGCGCCGCGGCAGGGAAGCTGAAGAACGTCCAGCAGATCCAATCCGCGCACAGCGCCTTTGCGGCGCTCCTCGCGGATGGCAGTGTGGTCTCCCGGCTTTTAGTGGATTGTGCCAGCTACTCTGAAACCACTGTAATTTCCCTGTGGTTGAATTCCCTTGCTGGGGAAGATGTGTGTTTCTATTTGCTTCACCCTGTTCTGTCAAGCTTCGCAAGTCTTCCAAGGTCACCTGGGGTGATTCCTCCTTCGGTGGCGATAGCAGTGGCTTGGAGATCTTCTCTCATTTATTTGGCCAAACCGATCGTGAAGCGGAGCTGGGCACGTCCAGCTGGTACTGTAGATCTGACTTTCGGATGCTTGGAAGGGGGTTTTGCTGGAAAATAGCAGCTATAAGGGGTGCGGGCAGAGGTAGATGAACATCAGGTCAACATGGACCCTTGGCAGAAATTGAAGCAAACTTGTTGGGTGAGGTGTGTGGATGCCTGCAGCACACGAGATCGAGGAAGATGGCCTTGTCCTGACCCCTATTTGTTTCCGTGGTTGTTGGGGCTTTCTTGGACTTCATGCAGATTCTGAACACAAATGCCGGAGATGGTGGCTTGCTCAGAGCTTTTGCCATCCCATGGTTCCTCCTACATCCATGAGCCTAGCTTGGATCAGACATGCGTTTCAAGGGCTGACACTTCTCACAAAAGAACCACCTTCGGCCAAACAGACAGTAGAAGCAGCGTGACCAAAATGGATCTCTCTAGGACCCATGGACCCACGGCACTCGCTGCTTTCCCTCTTCGTCACGTCCCTCTTCGTCTCGTTCGCGTTGCTTGGGCATCGTCCGTCCGGTCGGTCACGTCGTCGGTCGTCGCGTCGCACCGGTACGGAGGTCGGGTGCAGAGACGCTTGAAGAAGGTGAAGCACATTCAGTCCACCGGCTGGGCCTTCGCGGCGCTCTTGGAGGACGGTCGCTGGTCTGAACGGTTCCGGGAAGCATCGACGAGTCATGACTGGCCAGGTAGGTCCTGGGGGTCTATTGGACCCTATAGGATCCACTGCCACCGTACCTCAGGTTCGGTGCCACTAGACCCTCCTGCAAGCAAAGGTAAGAGTGTCTCCACACATCACCATACCTCAGAGGGTGGCAGTGGATCCATAGGAGTATTTTTGAAAGGCATATATTGGTGAATCTCCTGGTTTTATAGTATAGTTTATAGGAGCTTTGGAATATACACAAAGGATCACATGATATATATATATATATGCCTATCTTGACCCTCCAATTTGTATAGGTGAATGGCCCAGTCCTATCGGTCGTGTCGGCCTCACCGGGACCGAGTCGGGCGGCTTGCCGAGGTTCTGTGGTAACCTGGGGAGACAGCAAGGATGGTGGGGACAGCAGCCGCTGGGCATCGAATCCGACATGACCCCCGTCTTGAGAGGAACCAAGTCAAGTTCAGAAACAGCACCATCTGGATCCATCTGGTGCTTTTTGATAGGTAAAGGTATGGAAAGCTCCAAAAATAGAGATAGAACCCTTCTGCGGCCTTTTGCAATGCGGCTTTGGCGAGTGGGTGAACATGGGTTTGCGATCCCAGTACTCATGCTCAATTGTACCTACTGTTGTGCTGCAAGTGTGGTGATTGGCTGGGTGCTGTGCTTCTTCAACCTACTCATGTTCCACTCTCTTGAGTCAACGGCGAAGGGACACCAGACTGGGAGTGCGAGGTTTCAGGTTGGTCGTGCCCAGAACCTTCGTCGATGGGGGGCCTCCCCAGGTGTCCTTCGGACGTTGAAGCTCCTGTCCCCTGAGGTTTGTGCCCCTCGATGTTTGCGGAGGACGTAATTAGGACCACGTAGGGCGGTGACTAATTCCAAAAGATCCTGTTCAACAACATCCTTTACCATGCGGATGAGTCTAAGAGTTAACAAACCTCTAAACAGTATAAAAATCATCCAGGCCCATTGCTCGGTGGATGTCCTACTCAAAAACCCATGTATGTCACTGTATGTCCTTTGTCTACTGGTCAAAACCTGGACCCAAAACAGCATCAAACGGCTAACCAGGCCGTTGCTCAAATGTTGGCGGACTCACTTTTCTTAGGGTTCATAGGCCTGCTTGAGTTCTTCATACAGTTCTTTTTGTGTTGATTGATCCACCATGTTACACACTGTGTCATAATGTTTTGGCTTTGTTTGTAAGTTCTCCCCCACATGTACTGTAGATGTTCACAGTTTGGGATGTCTATTACCTACCCCAGGAAATATTGGAGAAGCTGCAAACGTCTCCGGAGTCCGTCTCAACAGATTCGGCAGTTGGCCGGTCGTCTGGCCGGTCGTACGTACTCGTTCGGCCGTTTGATCAATGCATCTTGAAAAGAATGCATGTTTTGCAGGTTGAACATAGATTCTTGGATGTACTTGGATGGTGATTTCAGGTTTCACAGTAAAGATAAGAAAGCTTTTTGCCATGTTCCTTATAGAGTTCGCGGAGGGGCATGAATGGTCACTGTCCCGGCAGAAATGCAGCAGCCCCAAATGGCGAACCATGCATTTTCCATGCTGGTAAGACCGTCGTCCTGCACAGGTGGACGGTTTTACATTGCAAGACCTCGACCAACGGAGAAAACATATATCATCCCTACCCCCTTGAGCTACTTCCGGGAGGGGGGACCTCAAAAAAGTAAGTTACATTTTAGGGTACCCCCCTAGGGGGGTCAAAAAATGTAAGTTACCCCCCCCCCC
>CAXAMN010027661.1:214096-225768 GCA_963970005.1 Durusdinium trenchii
CTCTCTCTCTCTCTCTCCTCTCTGTCTCTCGTCTTTCCGTCTCTCTTCTCTCTCTTCTCTCGCAGGAGGATCCGGGCAAAGAGCCACATATAAAGGACTCTTCACCCCTGCCTCCAAAAAGAGCGCCGTGTTTTTTCCTACCTCGCTGCCCTCCACTTTCCCATTCTGGAGCGCTAGCTTTCGCCCCCCCCCTTGGCCTCAAGTTGTTAAGTGTTGCATTGCGCTTTTAAGCGCTTGGGTGTCTCCAGCTATGTTCGGTAGGTTTCCACACAATGAATGCGGTCCTTGATCTTGTTTGACTGTTTCGGAAATAAAAACAATAGACAGAACACCAACGCCATGTGGTGTCTCAAAATTGATTGTCACTCAGCAAAGTTGATTGTTTGGGGTTCCTAGTATACCCAGTAATTCTTTTTGTACATTTCCTTCGCCTGTCGCGAATGTTTTCGGAGGCATTCTTTAGAACGGTCCTAAACAGAGAAGGACTGAGGGGTCACTGTGAGTGCAGACTTATAACTATTACAGGCCGGGATGTTACTTGTTCCAAAAGAGGAATACGAGTTGATGCGAGTGTATTTTCTTCATTTGAACCCTGTTACTGTAATTAGGTGCATGGGCAGAGGCCACTGGACCTCCACTCGGCCTATGCAAAGTGCACAAGGTCGCCCTTGGTCGCCCAGCGGTGGAACAGCTGAAGAGCTGTTCCCTGCATATCGGACCGTTGAACCTTCCAATTGTGTTTGTGGGTTGCCGGCTCTGAAAAGCAAAGACATGATGTGCGAAATTGAGGCCGTTGCAAGGATGCGGTTAGTAGGTGCTGGACTCTTTTTGCTCCTTATTGAGACAGTAGAGGAGGAACACATGGTGAAACGGCTCCGTGGGGAGACTGAGCAGCTGCCTGAGAAACCACACAATCCAAATGGGGAAGGTGCAAAACCATTGCCGCAGAGATTCCGATTAGCAGTTTCAAGTTGTGCGGTTCTTACTGGAGGCTAGATGTAAGAAGAGCAATGCAGCAAGGCAAGGCAAGTCCTGTAACTCCTGCAGCTCTCAATGACAACTTGGAATGTCACATTCTTGCTTGGAAGCTGGAGCTGACAGAGACAAGAGATGGTGCAGCGACATCGTACTTCGTAATTGTAGTCTTGGGGGTGAAGGTTCATGTCCGCCGCAGGCGCCGGAACACAGCTCTTTTAAGGTTTGACTCTGCCTGCGTTGCTCGTTGATCCTGGAGTTGAGAAGATGGGGCAACAGCTTTCCATGTGGCAGCTCAATGTGTCCACTTGCAATTTCTGGATTTGTTGCTCGAAGCTGGAGCTCGATGCAGCAAGAAGGGCTGAGGAGGGATCATGTATTGATCTTTTGATGCTCCAAGCATCATCCAATGACAGGTGCAGCACTTACTCCGTCACTCAAGTTGTATGCATGCTGGCACGAAGTAGCTGAGACGAAGCCGCTATAGCGAAGAGACGCTCGCTCAGCGGCCCTTCTGAAACAGCTTCATTGAATGGCTACTTGGAAGTGGCGTGTTTGTCGCTCGAAGCCGTGGACATAGATGCAGCCCAAAACGATGGAGTCACGTGTTTGTGACATGGGTATGTTGCAGCCTTCCAATGGCTGTCAACTGCCGTTCTGAGCTTCACACCAGTCACACCAGTGCCCGCTGTTGCCCAGACTGCTCCGGCAGTCGGGGCCCCGGGGCAACAGCTTTGTGAAGCGAAAAGCACGTCCACTTGGAGGTTGTCCGATTGTCACCAACCATGTTTATCGGTGCGTACTCTATCATGATGTGCATGTAACAATGTAGCTTGACAAAGAAGACATGATAGCAAAAACGCGGCTGTCGATGTTAAGGCTGAACATGGCCACTTGGACGTTGCGCGTGTGATGTGTGTTCCTTCTTGTTTCTACAAGGTGCGAGGCAACGGGTTCATGCCAATGGCTGGTACCTAGCTTAGCAAACTGTTCAGTGTCACCTTGTAATTTTGCCTTATATTAGAAGACCTCTATAAGGTTCATTTGTTTTAGATCTTTGGCAGCCACTCACTGGTTGAATTCCCCAACCGGTTCCACCTTCAGAGCAAACGCGCGCACATCGCGCGACACAGCGCTCAGCCACCCCAGGCGGCCGTGTGACCACGTGGGGCCATCCACTCTATGGCGGGGATAGCGGTGCAGTGCAAGGCGGAAAGGGCGGACACGCAGTGCACGGCGCTTTGTTTGTTTGGTGACGAGGTCGGTGTTGGGCTGGTGGTTTTGAGGAGGAAAACGACCGCCAACCAAAGAGTCCACATGCCGTTGATCTGGAGAAATCACGGTTTACGACCACGCAACCACTCCGTGATTTTCCCGGTTGGGTGATCCTATCGTGAACCCAGTGGTGCTCTGTCACAGAGCGTGAAAGTGTTTCACTGGGTCGAATTGGAGGTTGAAGAAGCACGGAGTTGCTGTGGTTTTTCCTTTGGTCACACCTTTTGCTGTTTGATCTCAGAACCATTGGACAGAACTGTCCAACCATTCCAGATCCACCCGAAGTCCCGGTCGCCAGATCCGCCGAGTTCCGCGCGAGACACCACGCGATCGGGTTGAAGAGGTCAGCTGTCGAAGGGCGTCGTGCAGATTCAAGCGACCGAGCGCGCCTTCTGCGCCATCTTGGAGGATGGAAGCGTCGTCACCTGGGGTCACAAGGACCGAGGAGCGACCGACTGAGCGTCTTGCTGCCTGCGGCGTCGGAACGCGGTTCCGGTGAAGCATGTCAGACAGATCCGCCTTCGCTTCGGTGGCGGCCCGGGTGGCCCGGGTGGTGTTCCGGTTTCTCGAACACGTCAATAGACCCTTGATTTCGTGCCATAGTTTACCTCATTCGGATTGCAAAAAACACGTCTTCTGTTTTGTTGTGTTTTCCGGATGGAGATGAACAGCTTTAGATGAACGGCTTTAGATTCTAGATGCTCAAGTCACTTGAAGTCCTCAAACCGTTTGCTTTTATGGAGATCCGAGTAGGCAGCAGCCAGACGCCAGACCCGGTCGGGTCACTGTGACAGGCCCGGCCCACCACATGGTGGGAAGGAGATAAAGTCTAGATCGTCCAACTATGCAACATGTTCGCCTTATAGTTAAAACCTGCCAAAAGGCAGAAATCTTGCAAATAGTTGCAAGATCTATAGGTGTGTTTGGTTTGGGCTCACTTGCTTTTAGGCCCCAAAGTTTTTTCGGCGTGTTTTGGGCACGAGAGACGGCGAAGAGATTCTTTTCAGGGCGACAGGAATGTAAATTCAGAACCTTGTGAAGAGGTTCTCCCAGATCTTTCTTTTGCGTTGTTCGAGAGTGGAACCGGATTATCAAAGGTGAAACGTGGTGAAACATGTTTTGTTCAGCATTGAAGATGAATGAAACAGAATCCTTGGACCTTGTTTCATTCAAGAAACCCAACCATCCCTGGAATTCATTTGAACAAATCAGAGACTCAGAGCCAGAGCCCACTGGAATGTTCCACATCGTCAGACCGGACCGAACCCGGCATGAGTGGCCTGGCGTGGCGAACTGCAGCGGGGCTCCACTCCCAGATTCCACTCCCTAGGAGGTCTGACTGGAGACCCACAGATGCAAAGCATATGGGTCCTGAAAACCTCATTGGCGTAGTGATGAAGAGTGTTGGAGTAGTGATGAGTCGTATGTAATTTCGCGTGTTTGTATATAATGATCCAGTGAAATGTGCTCAGTGACCGCCATGAATCGAATGCGTTTTGCTTATGTGTTTTCACACATTTTCACACCTCGTCCCCTCTTCTGCGGGTAGAGCACCGGTCTTGTTGCACCGGTGACCACTTGTCATGTCGACCTGGGATCTTGCAGGATTATGGTGGTGAAGTTTCCGCAGATCTGAAGAAAGAACTTTGAGCCTTGACGGAGCAATGGCCCCCCGCGTGTTATGGGCCGCGTGTTCGGTGAAAGGGTGTGTTCGCCGCCTCGTGTGATGGGCCGTTGCTCCGCGAGGAGCTGCGGAGGGTGATTTTTCAGACACATCCAGATGTAGAGAGTAGCCAGCTACAAAAGTCCCACTGCACTGAAGCCTTACTGCCTTACTGCCCTGAAGCCACAGCATGACACATTTTGGGGGCTGGTGAGTGGGTTGGTCAATTTCACTGACTGCCTCAATAGTAAACCCATGTAAACCACCACAACAAAACACAATTCGGCCATTTACATATTAACATATCACATGCGAAGATATGGCATGCAAAGTATGCGGGCGATATTTCTTTGGTGTGAATAGTTGGGAGCTCATGAATTTCTTGAGCTGTTTAGATTGTCCTGGGTAGCCAGCCACATGAGTAGCCATGGAGCAGATAGCTTTTGAAGCCATTTTGCTTTGGAGCTAATCACTATGGTCATGGAATGTTTGGACTAAGTAGCCAAGGCATGTAGCGCACATTGGTTTTAATCGATGTTGAACTTTAAAAAAGAACTGAATGCTTACGTATTGTCATAACTTATTGCCCATTTTTGTCATGTGCCCAACAATCCGAATCAGGTGAACCCCATCGCCAAAAGGTTGGAGATTTGGAAAAATAGCAGTTTTGAATTTGTATATATTTTTGGGCTTTGGGGTTTACATACCATTGTTTGAGATTCGCAGGCCTTTGAACATCTTAGAGCTATGCTATAGTATTCCTTATTTTTTCCTTTCTGATGGATGGGGGCACAGCGAATGTGAATCCTTTTCACTGACATGTTACAGCATGTTGTCCGTCCCTATCTAGCTCATTCAATACACCGCAAAGCCAAACAAAAAGTTAAGAGGAATTTGTGTGATTGCTTCACTTCCCCCAATAAAAACGCCTCTGTGTCCACCACAAATTCCTTTGTTGCCGCTGTCCCCTACCACGCGTTCCGGTTGTTCGCTGCCACGGCTGGTGGGTTCGCGTCGCAGCTGCTGCCGAGGCCATGTGCATCAGGTGCCTTGGTTTTGCTATGTTTTGTGTGTGTGTTGTTTTTTTTGATGGGGGGGTTGTTTCCCATATTTTCCCCAACTGGGTCAATCCCCTAAGCTGGGGAATGCCCTCCGTGGAACTAACATGGAAGTGGAAGATCTGTTTGATATTCGGAAACAGGTCTTCCAAAGACGGAGCCGGGGGGCCCAGCTCCAGGGAGTGTAACTTCAATCTCTTCATGGTCCAAACTGCCAATTGCTAGTATCTAGGGTGATTGATTTTCCCTATGGGTAAATATGGTATATCCACCTGGTTTTAAACAGTATTGGGTTATTCTTGCTTTTCCTTGTTTTTCCCTATGGGTAAATCCCCTAACCTGCTTGTAACGAAAGGTTGTCTTTTTTTTTGCCGGCCTCCGAACGAAAGCAGCCCTCCCCAGGTGCAGAGCACCAAGGCGGCCTTTGCGGCAATCCTGGCCGATGGCCGGGTCGTGGCCTGGGGCAGCAGCACCTATGGCGGTGAGATCACCAAGGAGCAGGAGAAGAAGATCAGGCCGAATCCGAAGAGCACGGTGGTGTGAACTTTAAGGGACTTGAAAGGGATGGTTTAAAGGGAAAGACATGTGGAAGACAGGCAGTTCTGCCATTACAAGTCACAAAGTGCTTTGTTTTTTTGTGTGAATGTACCACCATTCCTATGCCTGTGATGCTTCTTTGACGTCCTTTTGGCAACATCTTGGATGTGTCAGGTTGATTATGAGAAGAAAGACTGCAACATCCACTCTAACCAGGGTTTTTTTGGGAGCCTAGGACCCTCAGCAACTCCTGTGGCACACGCCAAGGATCCAAGCACTCGTACGTTGTTTGGACCCTCGTTTGTGCCTACATAAAAGTGCCGATCACCTCACCCTCTCAAAGGGTATGTGGATCGATAGGGACAGTAACATGGTCTATTTGGTGAATCAACAAGTCTCGCAGTCGATATTTTCACCAGTGGCATGTTTCGAGGAAGTTGATGTTCGATATGCCTCATAGATACTCCTTGGGACTGGAATTACAACGACCGTTTTTTCACTACCTACATGGTGGACTGGTCGGGCTCCAGGTTGAACGACCCATACCCATACATCTACATAGACCCCTTTTCAACCTCCTAATGTAAATGTGCCAGTCCCATTTCTCTGAGCCTGGTGAACTGCTGAAGGGCCAGCTTTGACCTGCATCCAGCTGCCAGCAATGGACTTCGATGGTTGTGTATGACAGATGTGACTCAGACATGTCTGTGGACTATAGAGTTTACAACTACCCCCTCAGTTGGCTCCTCAGTCATTCTTCAGTGGTAGGCAGTGATTTGGAGCATACATAAGAACGCAAGCCAAACAAATCCCTCCAGTGACTTGCGAGAACTGGTGCATGTCTGCACCCTTCAGCCAGCTTGTTCTCCCAGCACAACCTGGCTTTGCTTAGGGGTGGTTTCTATTTTACTTATGGGGAATTCCCTGCTTTGACAGATTTCTTTATTTTCCCCTGTTCTTGGCAAATCCAAGACCACATGGGGGGTCCCATCTGGCCAGGAACGTGCAGCTGATCCAGTCCAGCCATATGGCCTTCGCCGCGCTGCTGTCGGATGGCAGTGTGGAGAGTTCCGCGGCCACGTGTCCAGACCCTCCATGTATATGGCATATTTACATATAAATCCCTTCCTGAAACCACGAGGGTTCGGCTGTACACGCGGAATCCGGATCGGTCGTACACATGAATTCTTGCTTGCTGTTCTTGATGCCCAAGAAAAGACCAGCTAGCAAGAGGCCGGCTGCTGTCGAAGAGTTTCCAGTTAGAGCGCGTTCATGATGGTGCGCCGTGAACGTTAGTTAGACGAGTTCACGAAGGAGTTGCGGGCATGGGCTTGCACTTCGACTCCTGGTAAGCATAGGGTCTCACAAGAACCTCTCGACTTGGCGATGCTCGGTTGTACTACAGGTTTTATTGCAGAACATGCCGAATGCGCGTGGAGAGGTGTCGGAACATGCGACCCAAGCAGCAGAAGGCTTTTGATCCGCGCTGCTGGCAGTGAGACCCACAAGTTGTTTGAGAATTTGGAGCTTGCTTGCCTCAGAATACTTCAGACTGCCACTTCATAAACACTTTTCGGAATACGGAAAATGGTTTCCCTGCACTTGGTCGCAAATCATTTGCTGAGGCTGTCGGGCAACACACATCTGAGAATGCTATGGGACTTACAGATTTGTCCAAGAACACGATTCGCCCTTCTACTGTCGCGCAAGAAAGTGAAGCTGGATGAAGCTGGTCAAGTAGCTTTTGACAATGACCAACGAGACATGATTGCGCCTATTGTTTTTCAGCTGCTTTGGCCCGATGAACGCACATCTGGAATCTTGGGTCTCATTCTGTTAGTGTATGCGACGTGGCTGCTCGCTGCACTTGTGCACTGTTGTTTGATCTCTGCTTGATTTCCAGACTGTTGCTTTTGATAGGTATATATAGACAAACTTCTCGTGCGAGCTCGGTCGAGTTTTTGTAGGACTGGCGCATCGGTTGAGACGCTGGACTTGCTCGGAGGAGTCAATGCGTTCAATACCTGGCGCCTCAACCCATGCAACTCCACAGGAGCTAGCGAAGTGCCTGGACAAGTGGGTGCTGGTTGAGATGGTCCCTTCTGTTTCAAGTGCTGGCGGACACCCAGCGAAGCCTCAGATAACATCCTGGCCTGCCATGGTCTCGGAGTTTGTTGGGGCTGTCACGACTTCTTTGTCTGTGGTGCTGGATGCCATCTAAACACATGCTTTCTGGACACAGGATCAAGCACTCTGTGCAAACAAATTGTTTTGACACACGTGACACTTCAGCCGTCAATCTGCAAGTCCGTGTTTGTATCATGTGTTTTGAAATACCTTTGCACGCCAGAGGAGTGATTCAGACGCGGACACCTTGGGCCTGTGTGACGCACGGAAAGACAAGAGGCCGAGACTCATCCTCTAAAGCTGGCGATGTGCATCGCGTGATAGCAGCTCAGGAGTCCATGCTCTCTTAGAAGCATGTGAGGTTCTTGAGATGTTTCTGAGTTGCACTCTCTCCGGAAGCGGCGAGACACCTTCACTGAGCAAACACAGTAGGGTCATTGATATTGACGTTTAGCGGAAGGAGCGTGGTCGTGGCCATCACAGAACGCTTCCCCACCCCATCCCCCCCCGTCCCCACCCCATCCCCCTCTGTGAGTGCAGATGATCCAGATTCAGTGTGCGCAGCTGATCCAGATCCTGTGTGCGCAATGATCCTGATCTGTGTGCGTGGATGATCCATTGTTCTTGAAACCACCCCAATGTATGTATATGTATTTAAATATATATATATATATATGTACTATTTACTATATCGTGTATTCCTTACATGGAGTGTCATGATGTGGAATAATTACCTACATGATCTTACATGACGGTCGCATTGGGGTGATGATGCGTAGCTGTATGGAAAAGTTCCTCCGTACATGGAAGTTCTGTGTTTGGGTGGAGGTTTCGACGTTGGGATCGATTGATGAGATCGACAGTCCGGGGAGTGCCCTATAGCTCTGAGAACGTGATGTGTTCGACATTCTTACCTTGTTTGGAGGGTCCAGGCGTACCCAACCTGAGAAGGTATGTGGGTCCTTAGGGTTGGTCATATATTGCCATTTTAATAGGGGGACTTCCCAACCAAATGGCTTTGGCCTGCTTTTGATGTTCCCAGAGGTCTTTGAGTGGTCACCCTATTCTACTACACACCCAACGGTTCACCTTTTGTGGCCGAGTGTTTCGGCAAACTTCACTCACGATCGGATCCTGGGGTGGTCGTCGATGCGAGATAACTACCCAAATACCTGAAATGGGATTGATGGATATTGATTGACCCCTTTTCAACCACCCCTGGCCTGATTCGGCGAAGATGGCAGTCCCATGTGTCATGTCTGAGTTTCTATTATGTATAGCCGTGTGATTTCGGTTGGTTCATCGCACGTTCGTATGCGTTCGTTATTGTTCTACCCGCGCTGTAAAACGACGACGACGACGGATCGAAGGTTGGGGCAAGATCGACGACGACGATTTTCTGGGTCAAGGATCCATGAGCGCCTCTTGGACATCGACGAGATCGGACATCGGACATCGCATTAACCGTTGGTTCATCCTTTCATATCCTCAAGATGGCATTATTGATATCCTCAAGATCCATTCATATCCATTCATATCCATTCATATCCTCAAGATAGCAAAGGTTGGGCAGATTTGATGCGATCCGCGTCTTGGGGCAAGACGTGCGACCTGAATGCGATGTCCTCTCTGTTTTCATCACCTGATGCGACCTGATGCGACCTCGTCCGTCTGTCGGCGTCGGCGGCGGCGCTGTCGGCGTTTCTTATCTATTTGAGATTGGAAGTGGAAAGGTCCCAATTTTGGGGGTGCACAATCCGTCCACCTGCCAGAAACCATGGGAGTAACTGTTGTTTTTTTGCCTGGCTGCTCCGCAAATCCCAAGCTGCCGATGGATGTTCATGGTATGGTAATTCTGAACTTCACCACAACAAGGGGCGTTCTTAATGCATTGTTTGTGTTTCTTTTTTGCTGTCATGTCCCATTCGGCGTGGGTTGGAGGAGTGGACGTCCGAGGATGTCGGGCGTTTGAAGTAAAATGACTCTATAGGGAATAGAACGTTCGACAAACCAGACAATCCTTCTCCAAGAATTGGCCCCTTTCCATAGCAGTGTTCTTTTCTTCCTCAAAACCCCGTCCTGTTTTTCGGGCCTTCCCATTGAGGATCCGGATTCTGAGGGAAAGAGCTTTTCACTTCCAGCCAATCACAGCCGATCGAAATGAACATCCGTTGCTGCCCTTCGTCTAGACGTTTGGTTCGCTCGGTCCGTTCCAGAGTTGGTGTGTCCGACACAGCGCGTGAAGAGGGCGCGCGGTGTCGATGGTGCCATTGAGGAAGGGAAAACATAGCAGGCGAGGATGGCGAATCCTCCAGCTTCCCTCATGTGGTTGATCAACCATGACTTACCACTGATACCAAAGCCTAGACACAAAAAATGGGACTGTCATTTTTCCTAATTACATGTGTGGATCCAGGGTCAATGGGGCGGCACATATTCCATAGATGGAGTGTTTCAGAATGACACAGACGGAATGTCACCAAGTTCTCTCTACGAACTCGTCCATGTCCTGGCCGCGCATCTGTGTCGCGGAACGCGCCTGAGGAATACTCCGATGGCAGCTCTTTGTGATGCCGCATTCGGAATGACGGAAAAAACGAGTGCATTCGACCGGCCTACTGCTGTACCTCCCCGACTCAATGTAAGATCACATGGGTATTCAACCAGAAGAAGCATATGGGACTGGCATATGTTTCTGCATGATCGGGTGGTTTCAAGGATCGATAGGCATGGCATACATGGATAATGGATTCTAGATACAGTATCACTCAATGGAGATCCACGAATGTAAGGGCCTTTCATTGGATGACCTTGTCGAAGGTGATATGTTGTTCTTGTTCTTGTGAAGCACAATCATTCACTCAAGAACTCGGACCTCTTCAGCTTCCTTCAAGTATAGAGTCCACCTCAGTTTGTGCCCCTTTCTTCAACCTGGTACCCCTGAAGAGTAATAATTATCACTCCAAATGATCACCTGTTCAGGTGTACCCAGGAAGGAACCAAGCTCTGGATTCACTTCTGGCCACCCGTCCACCGCGGGGAAGCGTTCCGCGAAGCCTTGAGCTGGAGAGCCATCGAGCCGGAGAGCCATCCGAACAGTGGCTAGGTGTGGTTGTTCTTGGAGCCATCAGATTTCTGGTTGTGTTTTAGTTGGTGATGTTTTTCGGCAGCTGTTGTTCTTCTTGTTTTCCAAGAGTTACGAAATGGGATCAATGCCCACCTGAACAGATTATTTTTAACTTATCATATGAAGAGCTTACCATCAAAGAGCTGTATTTTTCCTGGAAAAAGGATCAAACAGATACCTGCCTGGACAGATGCCCAGATTAAGCAAACTCTGCAGAGATACCTTAAGCCTGCCTTGAGCCGGTTGATTTGTTGGCCGGCAGGAGTCCAGTCCAGCATCATCCCCAAAACTCTTTGGGCACAGTGTCTTTGAACTCGTTGAACCACCAAATGATTGAGATTTGGAAATACCCCAGACCAACAGAGGTTGAAAGACCTGAACGTTCGGACCCTGGGCTTTGGTACATATGGGATGGGCGACCAGACGGGCTGTTCAACCTCTCTTGGGACACTCCATACATGGAATATATCTGCCTACATTGACCCTGGGTCAACCACCTGATCGCGGCGTCGAGGTGCTGTGATGCGCATCGAGGGGATCAGCCAGCCCAAGCGCCGGCGCGGGGCTCCACCGGTGACAGTTGGATGGAAACCATGGAAAAGCTGCCTAGAAAGGAGGGGTATTTATTTTTGTTTGTTTTTTGTTTCTTTTTTGGATTTTTTTTTGTTTTTCGTGGCTTCTGGCTTCTGGCTTCTGTGGCTTCTGGCTTTTGTGGCTTTTGGCTTCTGTGGCTTCTGTATCTGTCTATACCTATCTATTTATCTATCTTTCTTTCTTTCTTTTGGCAGCTGTTCTCCTTTCTCTTTTTGTATTTGCTTTTCCTGTTGTTTTCGTTGCAGAGACGAAACAAGCAAGCAAGCAAGCAAGCACGAGCTGCTCACCTTTGGATCTGGTGTGCTGCTGGGGGGGG
>CAXAMN010027661.1:232128-284413 GCA_963970005.1 Durusdinium trenchii
AGCCAGAGCCATCAGAGAAGCCAGAAGCTTCCCCTGTGGAGAAGCCTCAAGCTGCTCATTTGAAGAAGCCAGAACCTTCGCTAACAGAGAATCAACCCGACCTTTTGGGGTTGAAGGCCTGAAGATATCCAAGAAACCTTTTTTGGAGTATGTTGGGATTGAACTAATTAAAGGGAAACTAGCCTTCTGTTTCGAACAAGAAACGTTCAACTGCTCCAGGCGCCTTTGGTCCGCCGAAGCGATCAGCTTGCGAGAGTGGTTGCCGTGGCAGTCGAAGGTGGGGAGACGGCCGACCCTGAAGGTGGTGAAGCTGCTTCACCACAGGCTGGACGTGGACGCGGACGCGGTCGGGGCCGTGGGCGAGGAAAACAGCCAAAGCCTGAGCAGAAAGACTCGCATCCGGAAGTTGTGGACCTCGATGCTGACGCTGACGCAGCGCCAAATTCGCCACAAAAGAAGAAGCCTAGAAGAGGCAAACTTGCAAAGGCTGTTGAGCCTGAAGCGGAGGTCAAAGCGGACAAGGCTGAAGAGTCTGAGCAAGAGCCCAAAAGGAGGAGGACCAAAAAGAAGGAGGATCGTGGTTCTGATGGCAATACCAGTGGGAAGAACGCTGATGCCAAACCATGCAAACCTGTTGAGAAGAAGAGCACCGAGGATGCCTCTGCAACAGGTGGTTCGGGTGGCAGGCGCGAGCCTGCTACATTTGCTGGTCGCTACCGTCCCGCCAAAGAACCATCGAGCTCGCAGTGGTTGGCCATCAAGGAAGTCTTCAACAACAAGATCAGGCCAAGGACTACGTGCCACAGCAAGCTCCAGGACCGGTATGAAACAACATGTGGAGAAAGGTAACCTCATTTTGGGTTAAGAGTCAAGAATCGTTTTACTTGTTCTTGTGCTTCTCGCAAGTAATTGACAGTAGTGCTCTCCTTTGGACGTTTCATTTCGCATCCCTGCAGCTCCTGTTCTGGAACAAGTGCATCAAGTCGGACAACTTCCAGGCGTGCAAGACATACCAGGAGTTCTACACTGCTGCCATGAAGTTGCAGGAGGATTTCCCCGCGGGAAACTTTACTGTTCTTAGTGTTTGTTTTTGCTTTGTGCGACCCCCAATGTGTAGATAGATTATGATTTGATAGATTAACGCATGTCATGGCCCATCCCTTTCTAGCATCACTCCTTCTACCCACACCCCCACGACCTTGGCTCAGGAGAGTCAACCAATGGCGCTGCAGCTGAGGACTAGGAGTCTTAGATTTTGGTAGGGTACACAATTCCCACATGGAATTGTCAGCTTTGGGGGTTCTTTGTTGAACCGCATTTCTAGTTCCCAACACCCCGCAGCCTCTGCAGTGCAAGGGAAGCCACCAAGGTGTGGCAAAGTGAACCTTTGCAAGCAAGGGTTAGGTTGGGTGTGGACACACCATCACGCACAGCAGTCGGTGGAAAGACAACACCTGTTTTTGCAATCCGTGACTTCACAGGAAAGCAAGTCATGAAAAGCTCTGTTTTTGCACAGCCTTGTAGGCTGGACTCTGATGAGCAAGACATGCCGAGGCTGGTGGTTTCTTCTCAAAGTATCTCATACCTGTTTTTTGATCTTGTTTATTCTGGGCATGGATACCTTTAGAAAAATAGATGCCTTTTCAAAATTGGTCGCAGGAACCATATTCCGCATGGAGCTCTCATACGCGGCTATGGGGCCAGAGTTGGCCCGTCTCGTCACCCTGACTTGTTATACCTTCTTTTCATTTTAGAGGAAAATGAGTTCGGGTGAGTCCCATAGCCAGTAGCACTCAGCAAGTCGGGGAAGGCCTGTAAATACTCAACATCATCATCCACTGATAATACTGGCAATGGGCTATCACCCAATGCTGAGTGTCACACCTGGTCAAGACTTCTGCGCTTTGCCAGCCAGCCTCGAAGCACAGCGGGGTTGTAGGCATTGCCCGGGGTGTGCCATGCTACTGACCGCGGATGAGCTTTACGTTGTTATCTCCCGGCTAGCAGCTTTGGGGGGCACCTAAAGCGACTCAGCCATCACATGCAGTTGAAAACCATGTCAAACATCCTCCAACCCCAGCTTTCCAAGGACTTCATTCTGCTGGTCCTGTTCGTGTGCTACTTTGATTTTGGGACACTTATCCCAGAGCCCAAGCTTCAGGTTCTGGAGTTCTTTGCAGGTATCGGCCGCATAGCCCGTTTTGCACACAGGACAGGCTACAAGGCTCGTGCTTTTGACATCACCTATGACCAGGAGCACAAGAATAGACCTCGAGCTTCGACCTACACCCAACGGAACAAACGGTCTTACATGGACATAAACGGAGCTGCAGGATTTGCGTTGCTCAGTCAAGACTACCCACATCTACCTCTTAATGGGCCATTTTCCAAATTGAACCCAGAGTTAGAGGGAGCTTCACTTGTCCTTGTATTGGGGGTGTAGGGGGGAGGAACCGTTGCAATGCCAAGTGAGGTTGGCTGTTGCTCTCGTCCTGCGCGGAGACTGGGGCAAGCTATTGGGCGTACTTGCTGTTGTGTGCAGCACGTATAGCCCTGTGAACATTGCCACATCCAACAGAGATGTACTTTGTCCTTTAGGGGCAACGTACCACCCAAGTGTTCGACGAGCAAACAAAATGACATCAAGGCATGGATTCCGACCGGTTCACTCCATGTTGATAAGAGAAAGTAAAGCTTTCCTCAAACATGTGGTCCCTGACCAGGTCTGGTTTATTGATGGCTCTATTGGCAGTGATGGAGTGTGTCTTTATTTTGGAGAACCCTGGGGGGCAGCTCTATCTTACAACACCCACGTCTAAGGTGGCTGTTCATGGCACTGGCGAATGTGGGAATGCCAGCCCTTTGGTGGTAGTAGAAGCTTTACCTAGAAGTCTTTGACAACAATAGCCTATCTGACATAGATCTAATAAGATCTAGTGCTGGGTTGTGGGATCTTTATGGTTTCTCATTCCGATACTTGGGAGAGCCTCTGCGTCAGCCTAGGTTGTGAAAGTCACCTTTTGGATGATGAAGCATGGGTCTCCCAGCCCCAAGCGTACATTGTGTGTGAGCAACAGCAGGTCAATTGCCGCTTTAGACTTGGGCAATGTGCCCCATCGGCGCCGGAAGCGATACACGACATGCAAGCGCTACATTGACCGTTTGGGGAAGGCACGCTATACTGGAACATCCAACCTCAAGAAGTCTCAGACGCTTACCCACAAGTCAGTTTGTCTTAAAATGTTCATTGGGGGTCAAGTTTAGTCGCGTAGTTGCCCTTTCCAACCAGGATTTATACACCACGCTTTGCTCGGCACGTCGTGGAGTTGATCCCTGCGATGAAAATGGAAGAACGTGGTCAGGTTCCCCTGGTCACTCTGGATACAATAGTTTGGCACGCTATTCTTTTTCTGTGGGGTAGCCCCGCCTCTCCAGAACCAATTCCAGTCGACCGCCCTTGCATGGAGCCTTCTTGCCATCTCTCCTCCCAGGCATCCATGGAAGAGAGCCTGCCAGCGGTGGTGGCCCAGATCCCGTGGTCAAGCTGGGAGGAAGCTGAGATCCTCGATGTTTTGATCTACTTGAGGGGTTCTGAAAAGCTGCGCCTGCCACAAGAGTGGGTTGATGCTGTGCCAACCCTGGCAGAGTTGAATGAACTTTAGATGGGCCGTCCAAACTCGGGGGGGAAATTTGCAAAAAAAGTTCGGCGATTCTTCCCAGCAGTTCGGCGATTCTTCCCAGCAGTTCGGCGATTTTCCCCGAACTGCATTTTCCAGCAAAGTTGAGAGCACGTTGGAACATGTGTTATCTTTTTTCCATAATGTAAATTCTTGGTTGAAACCCACTCCTCTCCCATTTGGAATTGTAAAGCCTCTTCGCATAAGAGTGTCATTTATCAAGGGTTTATCGGAGTTGTTTGAGTCGTGGAGCAAAACACCCTGGTTCAAAGCAAAAGGTGCCAGAGTCATGTCCGACAATCCTCGCACTTGGTCGTGCAGCACTTTGATGGATGGTATGCAGGCTATTTCCGGGCAGTCAGGCTTTCTCAGAAGTACAACGGATGCGGAGCTGGAGCTAGAACTTAAAGAGTCTAGTTTGCACAAGTTGTTCTTCAACCCGTGTCCATTTTTAGATAAGAAATGCAGTTGTTATACTACTGGAATACTACTTGGTTGTTTTCGCGTTCCCACCCAGGAGCTGGAGAAACAACTTCGTTCGACTGATTCGGAAGCAACTCCAACAGAAGCTGATCCCGGTTCTCAAAGAAGTGCAGTTCCATCACCGGACTCACAACCCCGTGAATGGCCCTGGAAGTCTCCATCTGAAGCAACTTTGCGCTACACACCTGGTGCCAAGACTGCTGTTGCTCGACCAAGTTTTTAGCTGTTATTCATTAGAGATGTTGAAAGACACTAAACCTATTATGTGGGTTAACAGTCCTTTAGGTTAGGTACCTTTGGGTCTTGAGGCTGAAGGTCTATTGTGTGGGTTAACAGTCCTTTAGGTTAGGTACCTTTGGGTCTTGAGGTCTTCAGGTCTTTCAGCCTCTCTCTAGGTCAAAGCCTTCCATACCAGTGCACAAAACAATTTTGTCCTGTTGACCTCTCCTTATAAATTAAAGTGTTGGACCCAACCAATTGACATGTTAGGCTGGCACCCCGGCTGCCACTTTGGGAAACAGGACTCCTCAAGTCCCTACGCCAGCCCGCGCACACTGTCCGCCTCCAGATTCCGGTGCGGAGCCTGCGGAGCAACCGACGAAGAGACAGCTTTTCAACAAGTCGGCTATCGAGGCTATCGACCTTGAAAAGGAATCTCTAGAGCTAGATGGCTATCCCAAGGGCTTAGAGGACGGGGTACCTGAACCTGAAGAGGTGTTTGATGGCTGTATACCTCGCATAGATGACCGAAAGGCAAATGCCAACATGCCAAAAGCAGGTCAGCTCCAACTTTCCCAGTCCGCTGTCAACTCAAGGCTTCGTAGGGTGTTTACTCCAACTCTGTCTGGGAAGCTGAAAGTATCCAGCTCCATTATGAATGATTGGAATGCTGGTCCCAAGTCCAAGAAGCGCCAACAGCTGGAGCAAATCTTCCAGATGTGTGGTTTTGACGTTGAATCTTGGTTATCATGTAGCTCCATTGTTCGCAATTCTAATTTTGACACCCCTTGTTTGGAGGCTCCCTTCAAGAACAGGCCTCGGTAGGAGGATCTATGTTCACGATTTCAATCTAGTCCAGTGACTGGTGGGTTATACACCCAATAAACTCTCATCCCTCTCCATCCAAGGAGACCTTTAAAGTGACCGAGGTGGAGATACTTCGCGAAGAGCTTCAGGAAACTGAGGTTACCATCGAGGGACAATTTGTTGACCAAGATACCATGGTCAACGAGTGGGGCTGGTCTAAGCCCCTGGGTTGAAACCTCTTGGTGTTAGCTTACAGTAGCAGCAATTAAAGGTTGAGAGGCTTATTTTGAGACCACACATTTATACCCTCTTATCCTGTGTTCGTACTAGTCGGACTGCACTTGCTCTCAGGCCCAGAGTCGCGGCAGTTATGAAATTTTGCCGCAGCAACCCTTCCAAGTACATGAGGCCTGGATCGAAATGATCTATGTTCAGCCTAATGAATCTAATCATGTCTGATGCCTAGCACCCTCTTTATTCTAGGAAGGACCTCTACGAGCGGAAGAACTTGTACTGGGCAGAGAGGTCGATCCGGGGAACCATGACGCACCTTGCCAAAAAGAAAAAACACATGATTTAAGGAATCTCAACTTTTCCAAAACGTTGATGCACAATCGTTTTCCCTCACTGGTGGCCTAGGAAGAAATCATCGGTTCGGATGCAACGCCGTGTCCGCTGGAACGAGGAAGGCCTTGGGCAGGAGTCTTTGCTGCCACATGGTCTTGATGATGTTGGGAACCATCCTGGCCGTGGGATGCCGCTTCCACCCAACCCAGAGACTGACAAGAATGGAGAGACTGAGACCACCAAGCCAGACAAAACGTCCAAGACTGCGAAGACTGTTCGGAAATCAACTAAGCCGGTCGAGGAACAGCATGAATCGGAAGGCGCCTGTAGAAACAAGTATACCTAGATACCTAGGTATAGTCAAATCTTGTGCAATTTCAGAAATTTTACTTAATTTTTCAATCTAGCTCATTCACAATCACTTGATGCACCCGTGCCTTTCTGAAGGTGCTGATGTGCAAGACCTTGAGGAGGGGTCGGAGTCAGAGTTCTCTGACGCTGATCTTGTCACTGAACAACAGGACTCTCTGAGGAAGCAGGCTGGTTTGCCAACACTCCCCGAAGATGGCCTACTTAGCTCATCCGCACAGAAAATGATGTAGCTCGCCATGCACCATTCATTACACATATTTATGCTGGATTCAACATGCTACCAAGGATGTGTGATTTAGTTGTGTTTAGTGTGCACACCCAGCATACTGGCATACCTCAGGTCTTGCCTCTCCAAGAGGATTGCCAAATTGCAAAAGGGCTTGGAACGGTTTACCGTGGGTGGAGTCGGGCTATCCGAGGTGCAAACCAGGCTTGGGACGTGTTGTTTTGCATCGATTACCTTTACCAAACAACCTCTCCGGCGGATTTTTCCTGTAGACACTTTCCCTTGGTCAGGATGAAGGAGAAGATCGAGACGACCATCCATGAGCTTGAAGCGGCTTCCGAGCAAATCAACACTACATGGGTCAGTGGTGTAGTTGACGGTCTGAGTAGCAAGCTGGAACCTCAACAGCCTCCATGTAAGCTTCATGGTGGCTCTTTTGATCTCCCTCCAACCTTCCAGCCCGGCCTAGGCTGGAACGTCAGCTCGATGCTCATTTCACAACGGCGGAGAAGAAGTTCCGACCTTGGTCAACTGGTGTTTGTTCGACATGCTGTTTGGCGGGTGGTTTGTTGGGGTTTGTGTTTAGGGCGGTCGAAGCAATTGCATTGGAAGGCAGGATGAGGACTGCCGCCAATCAAACACATCAGCAAACACATCATCTAAAAACTTGCAAGACTTCAGACTTACTCTCAAAACAAGGGAATGCAACTTAGATCAAACCCGACCAAATGTTTGAACGGTCTTGCTGTTTGTTTCATGGCAGCTCGCGGCACAGGACGTTGTACCCAAAGGATCCGAAGGGCAAGGATGAGTCGGGGGGGAAAGGGTACCAGAAAGCGGTCGACCGCCCGTGGAAAGGGCAAGGCCAAGGCGAAGCCAAAGGCCAAGGCAAAGGCACGGGCTGCCAAGGAGGAGCAAGAGTCTCCCCCAAAGCGCAGCAAAAAGGGTGCTAAGTAGGGGCTGTTCCATTTTTTGGGGGTTGCTTTACAAAAGTGGTAAGGCAATAAACTTAGATGCCAATACCAACAGTCTGGAACCTTAGTCTTGCAGGCTGCCACGAACCCGACTACTAAATGAACAACCAAGGCAACTAAACTGCTTTGGGTGAGCCTATGGTGGCCTGTATGGAGCCAGAGCTGTTGGACGGTTTCAATTTAACTGATTAGAACACTGGGGCAAGTTCGTGCCAGAAAAGGGAGACTGCTGTAGCGACTGTATACTGAGTCCTACTGAAGAGTAGCGGTTCTTTCCACAGCTGGCCAACAGCCAGCCATACTCTCACTTCCCCCACTCATTTCACTGGCCAGGACACGTCTACAGTGATGGACCGTTGGCGGAGTGTTTAGCTGAATCGGTTGCTGATGGAGCAGGGGTCCCAGAAAACAACCAGAAAAGATGTGTCTTGAGCCCCACTCCGCTTAGGCCCCTGCAACTTCAGTGGAAGTCGCAGCTCGGAATGCGGCCATTGGCAGCGCGCCGGTGGCCAACAAAAAGAACATAGATCCTACCAAGATGACCAATGCATCTAGAAACCTTCACCGGATGGTTGAGCGCTTTGGGTTGCGATGGAGGATTGGCCTGTCAGAAGTTGAATACAAGTATGGCACACAAAGTCTGCACCTACCATATCTTTCACCCATCAATGTGATCAAATTTTTGCTCTCCGAATGCCCAGAAATATTGTTCGGAGGATTCACCGAAGACACTGACATAATGGCATTGCTGAGCTCATGGTGGGATGCGTACAGGGCCAACCATCCAAATCATGAGGTGTACGCCCTTGATCCTGGCAGCTTGTCGACCACAATTCCGATCCTCCTGTACGGGGACGAGGGTCGGGGAAGAAGACGAGGGCAGACATGTGTTGTTAGTTTAGAGACGGTGTTCGGGCTCTCCTCTGCAGAGAACTTTGAGAGACAAACATGTGTGGATTGCTCATGTGTTCCTGACCCTCGAGTTGCAACACAGTATGCGTCTGTAACACAACCCGTGGAGTTGGAATACATCCATGCGGCGAGCACAACCATGAAGGAACATAGTTTTTTTGAGCAGGGTTCCACTCTTCCTTCTCCCATGCACCGTCTACAAAGAGCATCCAGACCTGATTGACTACATGCATGACCACATTAGCCGTGAACTTCGCCAGCTGTACTATCAAGGTCTGGATGTACGGTCGCGTGTTTGGAAAGTTGCCTTCTTAGGCCTCAAAGGCGATTTGAAGTGGTTGGCGCAAAGGGGACACCTGGACCGGTACTACGGCAAGAAGGGGAGGAAGAAAGAGCAAGGCATTTGCCCGGAATGCCTGGGTGGAGTGAAGCGACTACCATACGAGGATGTTGGACCTGAACCATGTTGGGCAAGGACCTTGTACAAGTGGAGGCCCTGGCCTACATCAAGCCCACCTGGATTCAGCACAATTCTTCCTTTTGATAGGTCTGGTGAGTCCGAGCGAGCATTGCGCCGCGACATTTTTTCACATTACGCGGCTGGGTGTTTGGCGCCACTTCGTGGGGAGCGCAGTTGTTACTTTGATCCATTTGAACATTGGTTTCTGTGAAGACGGTGCCAGCAATGCACGAGATGTCCAGCTACAAAGGGCACACGGGTTTTTCCGCCTGTGGTGCTCAATGCGGGCAAAAAGCCCAGCTTTACGCTCCTTCACTCCTGCACTGTTCAGTTGGAAGACCTGGCAGTGCTATCCCTGGATAAATGCAAAGGGGTCGGATGTTGCTTTGTGCGTATCTTGGCTCAATGAGTTTATTCCAGTCCTGCTGTCACAGGCCAATGCTCGACAAAAGGAGTTGCTGCAGGTCATGCACCAAGTCGCTGTTGCTATGGATGCTATTGCTGGGCTTTTGTACGGGCATCGCTTGATGCTTTCAAGAGCCTGCACGGCCATGTTTCTGGAAAATGCCACCAAGGTACTGAACGGGTACAGCTGGCTAGCACAGAAAAGCAAAGCTATGCAGCTTTGTGCATGGGCCATGATTCCCAAAGTGCACACGTTCAAACATTTTGCTCATGAAGCCCACTTGTTTCTACAGGGAACTGGGAAACTTTGGGTTTCTCCTTTGGCTTTCAGTTGCGAAGTGAACGAAGACCTGATAGGGCGCCTAGCCCGCCTCAGCAGGCGGGTTGATTCCAGAACCATGGAGCGCAGAGTCCTACAACTTTACCTGATCAAGGCACGCGCATTGCACATTCGCTGGCGCAAGAGACGTCAGGCTGGGATCTCACGACCCCGGAAGAAGATTTGCAAGCGTTGCAAGTGAAAGGTTCGTGCTCGCCGCAGGATGTCCCACACAATACCCCAGACACTACCCCAGACATTGTTAGACCAGCCTTGACAAGGACTATAGTACTATAGATAAGACAGAAATCCGGTGGTGCAAATCGAGAAACCCAAATTCGCAAAAAACAATCCAAATTCGCAAAAATCAAACAAATCGACAAAAATTGTTGCTTTCAAGGCCTTCGGCGAAAATTTTGCACCACCGGAAGATCTAGGTATATATATATATATATCTGTGTGTGTCTTTGGTGGCCACTTAGTAAAAGCATATAGTACCCCGGTATGGACCGCCGATCTGGGTGTGTATGAACATAGGGAGACCTGCCAGGCAACGACCCCCCTAGTCTACCCAGCCAGGGGCGATCGGGGGTCTCCCTATTGCAATGCACGAAGCGGACACAGCACGGATGGCTTGAAGACTGCACCGTGGATTAAAGATTGAACCACAAAGTTGTGGATGTCCAGGAACATCAGTTCAAGGACTACTACGGGAGTCGTTTCCCAAGCATGTGGTTAGCTGCTGCGAACATTCCCACGACTGAGAGAGTACCCAGAGGCTTGAGCATGGCACGAGTGGAGATGCCTGGCAGCATGGTGGAACAACACATGGCTGCGGGTCATGGCACCCCGAGCCCCGGTCATGGCACCCCGAGCCCCGGTTGACCTCCTTAGTCGGTCGTCCATTCCGTCGGTCGTGGGCTCACCGAGGTCTTTTTTGGTGTATGTGACCCACAGAAAGTCATCACAATCACAATCAAATCTGCCTGCAGTCACTAACCCTAAAAGGTCAAAAGGTCAAAAGTAGGTCAAAAGTCATGTTAATCATCATGCTTTGTGGATCCACTGCCACCCTCTGAGGAACGGTGATGTGTGGAGACACAAGGGTCCACCTTTGTGCCAGGTGGCAGTGAATCCCTAGGGACGAAACGCCCAGTTGTCTTTCACGCGTGAGGTTTTCCCCCCAAAATGCTTGAATTGAAGGAAGAACGCCACGGATACACCGCTGGCAAGGACGAGAATACTCGGTTTTTACAGCCGCTAAGGACGTTGACTGATGAATTTCAGCTCGACATGAAGGGAGTACAAACATGTATCCAGCGGAGGTGTTTCTTGTTCCAGGTTCGAATTTTTGGGACACACATCACCAAACAAAAGGAAAACCCCAGCTAATCATGGATGATGGTGATCCAGCTGTCCAGGTCGCAGAACGCAGGACTGGAAAACAGGTCTCTTTGGACAATTAATAGACTGTGATCAATCCCTCGGGCTCCAACTGCGTCCTGAGAAGGTGCTTGGGGTGGATGCCAGGGGGTCTAACTCCCTGAGGATATGGTTGGAGCCCTAGGGACAATAAAATACCATAAAGAGATGCTTAGATATATACAGATATATTCAGATAGTGTTGGTTTCATCAAACCGTCTACACTTCTCAGGACGTCCTTGGTGAAGATGGCACTGGCAGAGTTGATGCCGCACTTCCCCTCGCGGGCCGAAAGGCACCGGGACCAGCGCGGGTCCAGCGGCGTGACGGCGCGACCAGGGCGGCCGCGAGTGGAGTCAAAGTGACTGGATCTTGGGACCTGACTCACTCTGACTGGACGTCACCACTCCACTCAGGTGACTGACTCACATGGAAGTGGAAGAATGCTTTGTTGGTAGCGGAAAGTAGTCTGTTGTTCGGGGCCATGTTCCTCTTCCATGTTAGTGAGTCAGAGTGTACCAGGTCTAGATTTTCATGTTAGTTTAGTAAAGCTCCAAAGCATGGATAAGATTAGCAATGATTAGCATATATTTGCCAGGAATATCGGTTTGGGTGTTGATTCCTAGCCCCTTAGAGGATAAGGGCTGTCCACTAAATTACCTTTTTGAGGGTCCCGGTGTGAACTAAGATTGACTATGTTAAATAGCCAGTGCACGTGACAGGTTGTTGGAATACATTGTATCAAATTCTTGTTGCTAGCAGCCACGAAAGCATGGACCAAGAATACATGCGTGGTATGTGACCGACCCACATCCATGAGAGAGAATCTGTTGTTTGGGAAGATTGCTTTGCTTGACTGAGGCAAAGTACATGTTTAGCTGACATTCCTGTTGTCCATTCCTGCTAAGGTACTGAGATTCCTACAGGTCCATGGGAAAAATCATGGTTTGGTCATACTGAAATTCCTGTTGTAGTGGTTTCAGGCCTTGCTTGGCATGCTTGATCAGATTGTTGGAATCCAAGGGACTCCCGGCCATTTGATCTTCGGTGAAGACGGAGTTCCTTACCATTCTGAGTCAACTTGTACCAGGGCCCCCGAAGGGTGTCCAACAATAGCCCCTTAGAGTCTAAGAGGTTAATGGGTGTCTACTAAGTCTAAACGTTTACTTTCCAGTATTGCATGTTAACAGGACCCATGGTTTTGAGCGAGGTCAGTGACGTTTCTTGATTTGGGGCGCCCTCCTAGTGATGTGCGAACTTCCCACTTTCAACTCTCAATCTGTGTGTAGCAGCTGGTGATCAACAAAAGGATCGGATATCGGATCCCTCTAGTACTCCTCGCAGCCCCTTCTTGTTGTCCACCTCGCGAGGCAGTCCAAGCGAAGCCGCTCTGCGGTGGAAGTGGGCTGGACCTACGAGGGCTCCTACGGGTACGATGAACGCGAGGGCCAAGCCCCACGGGCCGTGCGCGCGAAGAGCTGGGACGAGTTCGTGCGGCTGAAGGAGCTGATTGTAGAGGTACCGGGCACTTGCTGTGGGTCCAAAGTGAAACAGCTCATTTTACCCCTATATCGATTTGATTTTTGGGCATATGTGGATGGTGTGATCCAGATTATCTTTTTTGTTGCGTTGTTTTTATTGCATTGTTGTATATAGTTGTGGTTGACGTTTGTGCATTTGTACTAGCGTGTGCTTTTGCATCTGGGATCTGGTTCCTGTTCAAGGGACAATGTGTTTTGCATCTCTGGGAGCGTTTGCTTGGAATGAAGCCATGATCCAAATCCGACCCATCAGCACCAGACGCAGCGACCAAGCAACACAATGCAAAGGCCAAGTAAGTATGCTAGTGCTAAGTAGATTAAACAAATCAACAACAAAATACCCACCCCACCATACTAATACATTGCGATCTATTCATGTCGTATATTTGAACCATTGAGGCTTATGACTGTGGATGTGGTTGTTGAGGGCATACTTTGACAAAGAAGATACGCCTGTGATTGTTCAACGTGGACTGCTTGCCTACTGAATGTGTGCATTGGACAAATACCCCGCTGAAGACTCACAGGGACCCGGAGAACCATTGCTTTAAAGGAGAAACAACAGGGTAAAAAACGACCCGGCGTGCCTGTCTCGACCCGGGTCCAATATGAGTTTTCGGGAGTGCAGGGTGCCGTAGGGTACTCCCAACCCATTGGGGCTTTGGGCCGTTCTTGCTTCCTGTATTAGTTGGTCCACCTGCCATGGCCTTCGTCACCATGCGTCCGGCCTCGGCCAACCTGCACCGTGGCTTTGGTCGCTCTCCTTCAGGGCTCTTAGGTCTTCCAACACCCAACCGATGTTGCAGGGCATCATTGCTTAATAGATCTTAAATGATCTTAATATTCGGGTGGTTTCAGAGGTCAATGCAGGTAGATATGCCAGTCCCATGGAGTGGAAATCGGGCAGATGTCCACACACAAACCCACGCGCGCACCGTTGTTGCTACAGGCCCTGCCTGTAGCCCGCGACTACTCTTTTTTTTATTGTCAGGTGATGCGTCGCTTGGCTCCGCAACTGTCCCTGGACGAGGAGCGGCTCAACGTGAGCTGTTTGCTTTATTCGCCCGGGCAGTGCATCCCTTGGCATGCTGACAGGCACCGGAGCGGCACCGGTTTCGCGTGGATGGGACGGAAACCACATGACGTTGCCCAGTGACGCATGCACTGAGTAGGCACGACCTGTTGCGATGGCAGAGTTCTTAGGGATCCCTACCCTTCCAGGCCCTCTACTTATACAGGCACATACAACTTCCAAGATATCGCCAGACACTAAGACACGTCCTTCGCAGACCCGAACTGAGCCGAACTGCTTCGCTCGCCTCGCTTTCCGGACTGATCTATCTCGTTCAGGAAGCACATCTACCGGAATCCGGTCTTCGGCTGCATCTTGTTCAACAGCTCCGACAGCGTCCTGGAGTTCCACCAGATGGAGCCGCAGGGAAAGCCCACCGGGCGGCCCTTGGAACGGTTCCTGGTGCCCGAGGAGGTGGGAAGATGGGGAGAGAGGTCCGGAGGTGGGACGAGGCCACCTTTCTGGCCGGCCAGAGTAGTTAGTCAGGAACCTTAAGGTAACCAGGGAAGGGGAAGTGGAACGGTCTCTTTGGTGGTTTAGTTATAATGAGGTTTAGTTGAAGTCTACCTACAAACTAATTATATATTGGGTTGCCTGGATCCACTGGGAGGGTGGAGGCGTTGGGACCAGCACCATGGTCTGAGGAAAATCTCTGCTCGTCGAGCACGGTTCGGTTCCATCCACCGGTGGACATTTGCATTGACAGAGAGCAGTTTCACATAGACCAGGAGCATTGGATTCATATAGCAGAAGGTCCATGACATTGTGAAGAACATCACCCAGACTTGTTGGATTCATGTACCAGGAGCTCCATGGAGATGGGTGCCGAACGGAGGCTGAGGGTGCCCACAACATCACATCCACTCTTGTTGGATGGGACGAAGAAACCCACCTGTTTGGGACCTGCTGGATCCTGCTGGCATTGTTTGTTTATGTTGATCCAGTCATTTTTAGGGACTAAACACAAATGCTTTCACCTGCTAGCATGTATGTCGACCCCTGGCGATGTTCTTCGAAAACCACCACACAACAAAGGTCCAACAGCGACGTGTCGTTTCCGGTTCCTGGACTCCAGGCAGGCTGTTGCTTTCTACAGCAGCACGAGGCGCGCTACCAGTGGATCCACGGAGTGCCGGAGCTTCATCGCGGCGAGCGTCTTTCAGTGACATGGCGCTGGTTCTTGGATGACGTGGAGCTGGAAGGAACCTTGGATTGATTGGTCGAGTCGGTTGAGTTGAGTGAAATCATTCGTAATCTGTTCGGATTCAGCAGTCCCTTGCTGATAGTTTTGAACCTCAGGGAAGCCATGGCTCAGGAGGCACAATAACCAGGGAAGAGTAAGTAAACCAAAGAAGAGCACGGATTTAGACCAAGATTCATGCCACTTTTCTTGCAGTCCACTTCGGCCCGTCGGCCATCTCATCTCACCGTTTTTTTGGCCACAAAAGCACGAATGTTCAACATGCCGATCTTGAGTAAGACATGCTTTGTTTTTGAGTAAGACATGCTTTGCAGATCTGAGAAAACACGTGAACCCTGGTTGGTCGAAGGTGTTTCTGGCCTTCTCTAGTGTATGTCTTCCGTCCGTCCAACGAGCGGCCCCAGAGAGACAAAGAAGCGCGTTCTGCTCGAGGTATGAAGCCGCAAAGGGGTGAGGAGGGCTGAGTGGGCACTGCAAGGATGGAAGTTCATGTAGAATATTGATGAACTTTGATGAATATGGTAGAATCTTGAATCATCAACCTCTCATATTGAAGATGTATTGAAGGTGTACGCATGTTTACGCGATGTAAGAGCTTTTACCATCCAAATGGGAGGTATGACTCATCAAGAGTCTACATTAGCACCACACTTTGGTGGCTGCATCCAGGTTTTACCATCCAAACTTCGATGGCCTGAGACTGGTGCAGCGAGCAGTACGGGCCATTGACCGAAAAAGAAGCAACCGATCGGTGACATGGACTAGCTTGTGCTCAGGAGGGACCTAAGGAGCCAGGGTATCCATAATCACCATTAAACAGGGAGCCAAGGAGCTACAGGGAGTTCCCCAACCCCTTGCTAGTTGTGTTTTCAGGAAAAGTACTAGTCTTCAGGAGATTCCAAGTTGGTTCCGACCGAACCACAACCCCTGGATTGCCAGATCATGCTGGTGCCCAGATTGAGCTTCGCAGTTCTGTTGGTACTGTATATCAGTATATCAAACAATGGACAGTCCATACATAGCTGGGCTGGATATTTGTGAATGTACCCTGGTGCATGACATGTTGGCACGTTCTCTGGTGGAATGCAATGAAGTTGCCAGATGGCCGAGTGCAGCCGTCGGATGTGGAGTTCTGGTGAGGATTTGTTCCATCAGCAGTCAACATGTATCAAGACAAATTGTTTCTTTGGGCATGTGGCCACCAGGCAGGTCCAAGTTTCAATGTTAAATCCCAATCAATTTGGTCCTGCAACCCTTAACCTTTTCAGACACATTTTTGGACAGCCCTACACTGCCCTACACTGTAGTAGTATGGTATAGTATGGCTATAACATCACCTCCAACCCACCCTGCCCGCACAGAAAGATAGAACTTCCATGAACACCACCGAACCTCGCCGCACCTCCAACTGGTCTGCACGGCGTCGGTCTTGGGCCGCGACTCAGGCGGCCAGACTCATAGCTGCTGGAGGCCGTGTGCTCGGGCAGCCCAGCGTGAGCGTGGAAGGTGGGAATCACTAGGAGGTGATGCATCGGTTGGGTATATACCATCTACTATCACAGTGATGGTCTTCTCTATTATCTATGCTGAAAGTTGGTGGAACTGGCTAGAGACTCCTTTCAGGTGAATTATTGGGTTGCTTGAAAAAACGAGGGCAGTTGATCTAAACCTCGTGCGTATTTGCATGAACTTTCTGCCAAGACAGA
The DNA here is from genome assembly GCA_963970005.1 of Durusdinium trenchii. Lineage (NCBI taxonomy): Eukaryota > Dinophyceae > Suessiales > Symbiodiniaceae > Durusdinium > Durusdinium trenchii. The sequence goes on from CAXAMN010027661.1 coordinate 248,493, forward strand.
CTCTGGGAGTTGATTGAAAGAGATCCTGGAGACTCTTCAGATTCAGCTGTGGAGCTAGCTACCAAATTCATCAGCTAGAATCTAGCAGCTTGGGTCCTCAAGGTCTGCAAAATCTTTTGCAGTTCACAAAAGCAGAGGCTATCCTGGGTGTTTCTACAGCACACTTGGGTGGGACCAGAACCGTCTTGGATTCTGTCTGTTTGGAAAGTGTCTCGTTGAAGGCGATCAATAGATGTCAACAGCCTTGAGCGGCCAATTGGATTGAGACACGTTTCTTGTTCCGCGATGGCCCTTTGTTCTATCCAGCTGCTTACTGTAAACCGGGCAATGCTGGACATCCCGGACATGCCATTGGCTCCTTTCGCTCAGTGGTGCTGCTGGTGGGCAGACGGTGGCGGAGAAGGGTGGCTGGAACCACGCAGCGGACGTACTCCTGGTCTTCATATGTCTTCATGCATGTGTCTTGGAAAAGCCATTAGGCAAGATGATTTGGATGTGGCCTCAACTCTTAGTTCTTAGGGTTTCCTGATTCTTGCACTTCGGTGTGGGCTCATGTTTAAGTAGACAACCCTTTCCCTTCCTCCTGCCTTCCTCAAGGTCTTCAAATCCGGAGGCTCCTGGGATCCCCTGCGATCCACGCGACAGGGTCCACCCAACTTGGATCACCCAACGGAGCTGCCGGGCAACGTGCTGAGCATGAACAAAAAAGCAGCGGCACAGCAGCTGAATGAACCACCTGACAGCTCCAACTTTAGCATCTTTGGATGGTCAATGTGTGCGATGATCAACTGACAAAGCTCTTCTGGCATCATCCAGGCCTGACTCTTGGGTGGAGGGCAGGTGTGCATCTTGGAATAGTTCCCGAAGAAACAGTCCCTTTTCAACTCTTTCATCGATCCCGAAGGTGCAGGGGTCGCCAGTAAAACAAGCATAATTTCGATGTCAAACAGTTGCAACAAACATCAACAAACCATGATTTGGAGACTAGTGTTAACGAAAGACACTGGCACCAACACCTGGGATTGCAGAAAAACACCGTGTATTATGGGAGTTTGCAGGTGGTGTTTGATTCTTCAAAACAATGGAAACTGGATGAAATGTTTTGGAGTTCATAGCGCAGCAGAATGTGACACAGCCACCTGCTATGAGAGAGTTTTTGGTTTTTGACATTCAAAACAAGAACAGTGAAAAACACACAGATGCAGTCAGATGTAGTGTATTTTGGAAATTTGGACGTGGGGTGGTGGATCTATCGCTATCGCTATCGCTATGTGTGTTGCAGAGCGATAGACCCACAGCGGCGGCCAAATGGCTCTTTGGCCGCAGAGATCCAGCTTGTGTCAGACCCCCTCCACCTACAAACCCTCAGAGCACGCGCCTGAGAGAAGAAAAGTCAATCCACTCGGTGTCACTTACAACCTCCAGCTCACCCTTTCCTCACCCACCAGCAAGTATCAACAAATCCTTCGAGCAGGGCGATCTGCGTTTTTGATGTGTTTATATGTTTTTGTGGTTCATTTGTTTAAAAGAGACTGCCATGTGGTGTCTACCCGTCCAAACCAAGGGACATAGATATAGATTGACCTGCAAGGTAGATTCCCGCTATGGGCCATGGCCTTTGACGGTAAAGCCAGCACCAGGAGTTGGAAGTTGGAGGATTTCTAGACCTATCAAGCGACTGGATGATGAGTGGCCCTGATCTTCCCCTAATACCACTCCGACATATTCTTGCGCCTAGACTTCTGTTCCCCTCACCTTCTTGGGACTGCTGGAGTACAGAGGATGTTCACAAGTAGCTGGCATATTCATGGTTTTGGGGTGGTTTGTTGCTATTTTTTCCGTGTGAGTAGTATAGGGTTTTTTTCCGGTTTCTTAAGCAAATCCAAGTATTCAGTATGACCTATGAACCCGGCACTTGTAGACTGTATTTTGCGCACCTATTCTGTTCAGTTGTGCGCACAAGTCATGGGTGAACAAACTGGGTTTCATTCTCCAACCACCTGGATCTCAAAATCGTTAGCTCTTCATGGTTTGGGTTTCCCCCGGCCGATATCCTCATGGCAAACAGTTCGGTGCGCGTTTCACATTCCACGACATCTCACCAGGCTTCCACAACCCTGTCTTCAACTGCTGGTGGCTGACGGCCGCCGTTGATCCTTTGCACAGCTCCTGGACCTCTTCTCTACTGCGGGGCAGCTCGGCTGACGAGAGCTCGCTTTTGGTTGTGACAGTATGGAACCCCCGATGCTGTATAGTTGATGACGTTTCATTATATAATGAAATATCAAGAAATCAAGAAATGGCTTAATCATACGTATTTTGGCATTGTGAACCAGTTGCCACGCACCCAAAGTGTATATATATTTATAATTTGGGAGGTGCTTAGAATTTCCAGATTCTACTTGATCCTTGCTACTGGTAACAGTTGGACGCATCGGCATGGCACAGGACACCAAGGACAATAATGACTTATAATGACTTTCCCACCCTCCTCACAACCATCATAATATATATATAAGCAAGCTTAAGTGTTTGTGGTTTGGAGTGCCAAGATTGTCCGTTCTTGAAGGATACTGTACCGGTGCCAATCTTGACTGGCTTTGATCCCAACTGGGAAAGCAAAGTGATTGAACTTCTTCGTCCCCAAAGATGGATTTTTTGAGCAACATTTTAACTGACATTCATGTGATAAAGAACCTGTTTCAGATAACGAACCTTTCCATTCTACTATTCTACATATATATGTATACATATTTTATTTATATATACACGGCACGTCTCTAAATATAACTGTTCGGATTGAGTTGATGGCCGTCAGATCATCGGCTCTTGGACCGAGACCTCGAAACAACACGATCCGCTCTGGGACGACGGGAAGAATGCCTTTTGAGGCCCGGCTCGGATGTGAGAGTCAACTGGCGTGTATGGATGGGGGGTGAATGATGGTGAATTTAGTAGGGAAAGAGCACATATATTTCGAAACATTTATGTTTCTGTACCAGCACCACCCAAAGGATGTGATTTGCTCAATAACGGGGTGTCTACAACCGCTATTGTAGAGATGGAATGCGCGAATGGCTAAATGAAAGACCACCAACCTATACGGGGCTGCTGTGGGCTTTGCTTGGACTGGTCCAAGTGCTGGAACACGGACATGGAACAAAAGGGATCGTTCAGGGGAACTACTCTGCCAGATGTTTACTTTTCCAGTCGGGTGTGAAGCTCAAAAGCAAGGACTCAAGAAGGCAGCAAGGAAAGCTGGAAGGTGAGTGGAAAGCAGAGCTTGGAGGGAGAAAGACAAAGCCCAAACCATCACGGGCAATATTACCGAGAACCATTAATTGAAATCAGAGCTTGGAGGGAGAAAGACAAAGCCCAAACTATCACGGGCAGTATTACCAAGAACCATTAATTTAAAGACAGAGATCATTGCAGGTGACTCGCTTTGTCATCCTGGTGGCATGCATTGTATCAGCAAAGCAGTTCTTCTTAAATGGTATTTCTTGGGTCTGCCCTGTTACCTGTATGGCCAAGGAATTTCCGTGTTCTTCTCATTAATTTGCACCGCTCATACACAAGTCCATCCTCTCATGGCGTGGTGGTGTGGAAGTGCTGACCGGAGGTGGAGGATCGCAGTGTTCGCCTGGCTCTTGACTTGTCATCTCAGCGTACGTTTGCAGGTGATCTCCGGCTTAGAACCGTTTGACACGCCTTCACCCACTAGAAAGGCTTGGCAAGTGAGTTCGCAAGGTAGGTTCAGCAATACTCGAGGTAGGAAGAGCTATGGGACTCTGCGAAAGACTGGCTATCGCGAAGTTTACATTGATCGGAAGACATTCCAAGCCCACCGCATCGTTGCAGTTGAATTCCTTGGACCTCCACCAAGCAATACAGCACAGGTGCATCATAAGGATGGGAACTGCAGCAACAATCACAAAGACAACTTGGAGTGGGTCACGCCTTCTCAAAATGTGCGCATCTCCTTTGACAATCCCTCAAGGGGCACTGCCGGACCTGCTACTTCAAAGCCGGTGATTGTAAGAAATTTAACGTCTCAGCAGCGCAGATGCTTTTCTTCTGCCAAGGAGGCATCAGAAAAGCTGGGCATGAATCACAGGACACTGATGGCACGCTGTCAAAGGGAGACTCAGCTTGGGTGCTTGCAGTTCAAGTATATGAAGGCTGAGAATCAGATGCTGGAAGGGGAGAAGTGGAAACCAATGATACACCCCGGATCAGGAAAACCTTTGCCAGGCAGATTTGTGAGCTCCCTGGGTCGCATCAAGAGGAAAGATGGACGAATCTCCAAGGGACACCGAAGGAGAGATGGATACTGCTATTTTCAGCCGTTTCATGACTGCACCATCCGTGTTCACCGTTTGGTGGCGCGCGCATTCCTGGGGCCACCTCCAAGTCCAGAGCACGAGGTGAACCACAAGGACCTTGACCGGGGCAACAATGCCGTGGATAACCTGGAGTATGTTACCCATAGTGAGAACCTGGCACACTGCTTCAAAAGCATGAAGGGCCCACATCCACTGTCAGTCCCAATTGAAAGCCGAGCTCATGGGAGCAGTGAGGAGTGGAGGACCCATGCTTCCATTAGATTTGCGGCCCGGGACTTGGGATTGCACGCAGCAGCGGTTCAGATGTGTGTTCGAGGCAAGCGCAGACAGACAGGTGGCTACGAGTTCCGCGTTGCAGAGACAGAAGAGGTGATGGTGGACACACTCCCGGGGGAGGAGTGGCGGGACATAAATGTGACAGGGAACATTGCCATCCACCTCATCCGCTCTAGCGTGGCCTGAGCTTGCGGAGCTCAACTGCACAACCTGGCGGAAATCCAGATGGACGAGATGAGAGCATCTGCTTGAGCACAACTTTTGCCGCTGCAAATTTGATCATCAGCTGGGAACATTGGAAAGCCTGTTTGAGGGCAGTTTAAGTCCACGCCAGAATCATTTTGTGTACAGATTGTACAGTAGTCTGTTGCGCTTTGTATTTTTATCTTAGATTCTCTTGGATGCCTCTATGTCAGGAACTCGTCCATAATGAGCATGGTGCGGTCTGCGGAATATTGAGTATAATTATACCAGAATTATTTTTTGTTTTGAAGTAATTACTGTAATGATCTACAACGGTAAACCATTGTGGTCACAATTTCGATTGTCATTGAATCTGACGTGTTTGTGTTTGAACATCAGTGTTCTTCATCGTCACACCTTCTCAGCCAATGCACAATCAGGCCAATGAACAGCTGAAGTCCAAAGTGACTCGCAAGCACACATCCTGCCAACGCACCATTCTGTTTTTCGCTTGGACGTGAAATGAGCTGAAGGAGGGAATGCAGGGGAATCGGAGGTTCCACACGGTTTGGATTAATAATTGAAATTCTTAAGGCTCCTACCAGGGACCTCTTGAGGTGTCCCATATATCCCTTCGCCTCAAGGAGGCACAACCCAAACCATGCCTTTGCAGCTTTGCCTCGCCCAACTCGAACATCGGGATACATCGGGCGATTGAGCCGTGTTGAGTTGTGAAGTCGTCACTGAGTGCCTCACGGCCACCCGGCCACCCTCTTTGTATGGGACTGGCTGCCTGGAGATTATCGAGATGCATGGATGATAGCTTACACATGTTTATACCAACCCGTTGGCCCGTTGACCCCACTTATGGAAAAAGCTATGCCAGTCCCATCATGAAGTGTTTGGGTATTCCCAGTCATGGGATGGGCGTTGGAGGCCTCCTTGATTCCGTTGTTCCGCTAAGATACCTGATTGAAAGAATTATGTTTGCTTGAAATCTTTGCGTGTAACTTCTAGATTCTAGTCAGGACATGGAATGGGACCTGGGAGAGCATATCAGACAGATGGGAACTCCGTCCATCCTCTTTGTATGGGACTGGCCGCCTGGCCAGATGTATGGATGATATATATATATATTGTCCAAAGCCTGTCTGACTTTTTTCAAGGGGGCCCACACCATTGTAAAGACTTGGTTGTCCAAACCTGTTTCATGGGGCGGCGCGGGGGTGCGCAGGGCCGTTCAACTGGCTGGATGGGGTTCCCATTTTCGGCCCTTTCTGGGGAGTACATGTTTATATTTCTTGAAGCAAATCCAAGTATTTAGTATGACCTATGAACCTGACATTTGTAGATGCTTTCTGCGCACCTATTCTGTTCAGTTGTGCACACAAGTCATGGGTGAACAACTGGTTTTCATTCTCCAACCACTTGGCTCTTAGGACCGCTAGCTCTTCATGGTTTGGGGTTCCCTTGGCCGATAATTACCCTCTTGGCAAACAGTTCGGTGTGCGTTTCACATTCCACAAAATCTCACCAGGCTTCTACCACCACATCTTCAACTGCTGGTGGCTGACGGCCGCCGTTGATCCTCGAGCGGCCGCCGTTGATCCTTTGCGCAGCTCTCGGACCGCTTCTCCACTGCGGGGCAGCTCGGCTGACGAGAGCTCCCGATGCAGTAATTATAGTTGATCACCTTCATGAAAATCAAGAAATCAAGAAATGGTTTAATACGTATTTTGGCATTGAGAACCATTTGCCACGTACCCAAAGTGCATCTATATCATTTTAGAGGTGCTTAGTAGTTCTAGATTCTACTTCATCCTCGCTACTGGTAGCAGTTGGACTCACAGGCAGAGGACACCAAGGACAATAATGACTTTCCCACCCTCCTCACAACCATCATATATATATATATGTACATATAAGCAAGCTCAAGTGTCTGTGGTTTGGAGTGCCAAGATTGTCCGTTCTTAAAGGATACTGTACCGGTGCCAATCTTGACTGGCTTTGATCCCAACTGTCCCACTTTTTAGAACTGGGAAAGCAATGTTATTGAACTTCTTTGTCCCCAAAGATGCACTGTTTGACCGAATGTTCTATTCAAAAATCATGTGATGAATTTGTTTCGATAACCAACCTTTTTCTTTCAATTTCTAGATGCATGTACAATAACTTATAAGCATATGTTTAATCTATATAAACACATGTCTCCAAATAGAACTCTTCGGGTTGAGTTGATGGTCGCCAGATCATCAGCTCTGGGACCGAGACCGAGACCTCATAGAAGCACGATCCGCTCTGGGACGACGGGAAGAACGCCATCTTGAGGCCCGGGTCGGATGCAAGACTCAACTGGCGTGTATGGATGGGGGGTGAATGATGGCGAATTTAATAGGTATAGAATTAGAAAGAGAGCACATTTTTCATTATATGTTTGTTTCTGTACCAGCACCACCCAAAGGATGTCTTTTTGCTTTCTAACGGGTGTCGATAGAAACATTTCTATAGAGATGGTCTCTCCGGGCCATGCGCAGATGGCTAAATGAAAGATCACCAACCTATGGGGCTTCGGTCCCGGTGGACTTTGCCTGGACTGGTCCAAGTGCTGGAACACGCACATGGAACAATAAAGATCATTTAGGATACCACTCTTCCAGATATTTACAATTCCGGTCAGGTGTGAAGCTCAAAAGCAAGGACTCAAGAGGGCAGCAAGAAAAGCTGGAAGTTGAGTGGAAAGCAGAGCTTGGAGGGAGAAGGCAACACCCAAACCATCACTGCATATGACCGAAAACTTTAATTTTACAGAGATCATTACAAGTGACTTGCTTCGTCATCCTGGTGGCATGCATTGCATCAGCAAAGTAGTTCTTCTTACAAAGTCTTTCTGAGGGTCTAGTCGGGAAACAATAATCACTATTTTAGAGAAAGGCCACCATCATCTACTGTTACTGGCAACGGGATATACCCAAGGTCTTTCCGTGTTCTTCCCAATCCTCTCATGGCGTGGTGTGGAAGTACTGGCCGGAGGTGGAGGATCGCAGTGCTCGCCTGGCTCTTGACTTGTCATCTCAGCGTACAATTGCAGGTGATCTCCAGCTTGGAACCGACTGACAAGCTTTCACCCACCAGAAAGGTTTGGCAAGTGAGTTCGCATGGTAGGTTCAGTGATACTCGAGGCAGGAAGAGCTATGGGAGTTTGCAAAAGTGTGGCTATCGCAAGGTTTGCGTTAGTGGGAAGACATTCTACGCCCACCGCCTTCTTGCATTTGAATTCCACGGACCTCCTCCAAGCAATACAGCAGAGGTGAATCATAAGGATGGGAACCGCAGCAACAATCACAAAGACAACTTGGAGTGGGTCACGCCTTCTCAAAATGTGCGCATCTCCTATGACAATCCCTCAAGGGGCACTTCCGGACCTTCCAGTTCGAAGCTGGTGATTGTTAGAAATTCAACGTCTCAGCAGTGCAGACGTTTTTCTTCTGCCAAGGAGGCATCAGAAAAGCTGGGCATTAATTACTCGACAATGAAGGCCCGCTGTCAAAGGGAGGCTCAGCTTGGGTGCTTGGAGTTCAAGTACAGGAAGCCTGAGAATCAGATGGTGGAAGGGGAGAAGTGGAAACCAATGATACACCCCAGATCAGGAAAATCTGTGCCAGGCAGATTTGTGAGCTCCCTGGGTCGCATCAAGAGGAAAGATGGACGAATCTCCAAGGGACACCGAAGGAAAGATGGATACTGCTATTTTCAGCCGTTTCATGACTGCACCATCCGTGTTCACCGTTTGGTGGCCCGCGCATTCCTGGGGCCGCCTCCAAGTGCAGAGCACTTAGAGGTCAACCACAAGGACCTTGACCAGAGCAACAATGCCGTGCATAACCTGGAATATGTTACCCATAGTGAGAACATGGCGCACCGCTTCAAAGCCATGAAGGGCCCAAATCCGCTGTCAATCCCAATTGAAAGCCGAGCTCATGGCAGCAGTGAGGAGTGGAGGACCCATGCTTCCATTAGATTTGCGGCCCGGGACTTGGGATTGCACGCAGCAGCGGTTCAGATGTGTGTTCGAGGCAAGCGCAGACAGACAGGTGGCTACGAGTTCCGCCTTGCAGAGACAGAAGAGGTGATGGTGGACACGCTCCCCGGGGAGGAGTGGCGGGACATAAATGTGACCGGGATCTTAGCATTCCGCCGCATCCGCTCTAGCATGACCTGAGCTTGCGGAGCTCAACTGCACAAGTTGGCACCTGCAGGACATCCAGATGGACAAGATGAGAGGACTTGCTTGAGCGCAACATTTGCCAGGGCAGAATCATTTTGTGTACAGTAGCCTGTTGCGCGCTTTGTATCTTTCTCTCGGATTCTCTTGGATCCCTCATGATCCCTCTATGTCTGTGGAATATTGTCTATAATCATACGTAGTCGTACAATGTTGTACACTGACTCTTGTCCAGAAGTGTTTGAACATCAGTGTTCTTCACCTCACATCCTTCTCAGCCAATGCACAATCAGGCCAATGAACTGCTGAAGTCCAAAGTGACTCGCAAGTACACAAGCTGCCAACGCACCATTCTGTGTTGTTCGCTTGGCCGTGAAAAGAGCTGTCGGAGGGAATGCAGGGGAACCGGAGGTTCCACACGGTTTGGATTAATACTTACCATTCTTAAGGCTCCGTTCCATATCCCTTCGCCTCAAGGTGGCACAACCCAATCCATGCTTTGCAGCTTTGCTCATGCTGAGCCGAGCCCAACTCGAACATCGGGATACATCGGGCGATTGAGCCGTGTTGAGTTGTGAAGTCGTCACTGAGTGCCTCACGGCCACCCTCTTTGTATGGGACTGGCCGCCTGGCCAGATGTATGGATGATATATGTTGTCCAAAGCCTGTCCTGGGATGACTGTGACTTTTTTCAATTGGACCCATGGCCCATACCATTATAAAGACTTGGTTGTCCAAACCTGTTTCATGGGGCGGCGGGGGTGCGCGGGGCCGTTCAACCGCCTGGATGGGGTTCCCATTTTCGGCCCCTTCTGGTGAATACATGTTTATATTATATGCCTTGAGGCAAACCCAAAGTATTTAGTATATGACCTATGAACCTGACATTTGTAGATGTATTCTGCGCACCTATTCTGTTCAGTTGTGCACACAAGTCATGGGTGAACAACTGGTTTTCATTCTCCAACCACTTGGCTCTTAGAACCGCTAGCTCTTCATGGTTTGGGGTTCCCTCGGCCGATGATTATCCTCTTGGCAAACAGTTCGGTGCGCATTTCACATTCCACGAAATCTCACAAGGCTTCCAGAACCCCATCTTCAACTGCTGGTGGCTGATGGCCGCCGTTGATCCTCGAGCGGCCGCCGTTGATCCTTTGCACAGCTCCTGGACCTCTTCTCCACTGCGGAGCAGCTCGGCTGACGAGAGCTCGCTTTTGGTTGTGACAGTATGGAACCCCCGATGCTGTGTATAGTTGATGACATTTCACTAATGAAAGAAATTAAGAAATGGTAATACGTTTTTTGGCATTGAGAACCATTTGCCACGTACCCAAAGTGCATCTAATTACATCATTTTAGAGGTGCTTAGTAGTTCTAGAATCTACTTGATCTTCGCTACTGCCAGTAGTTGGACTCAGAGGCACAGGACACCAAGGACAATAATGACTTTCCCACCCTCACAACCATCATATATAAGCAAGCTTAAGTGTCTGTGGTTTGGAGTGCCAAGATTGTCCGTTCTTAAAGGATACCAGATTGGCTGGCTTTGATCCCAACTGTCCCACTTTTTAGGACTGGGAAACCAAAGTTATTTTACATTCTTTGTCCCCAAAGATGCACTGTTTGACCGAATGTTTTTATTCAAAAGTCATGTGATGAATCTGTTTCGATAACAAACCTGTTTCTTTCTAATTCTAGATACATGTACAATAATTTGTAAGCATATGTTTAATCAATGTGTAGATATATATATATATATACACATGTCTCCAAAGATTGAGTTGATGGTCGTCAGATCATCAGCTCTGGGACCGAGACCGAGACCTCACAGAAGCACGATCCGCTCTGGGACGACGGGAAGAATGCCATCTTGAGGCCCGGGCCGGATGCAAGACTCAACTGGCGTGTATGGATGGGGGGGTGAATGATGGTGAATTTAGTAGGTATAGAATCAGAAAGAGAGCACATATTTCATAATATGTTTGTTTCTGTACCAGCACCACCAAAGAATGTTTTTTGCTTGCTAACGGGGTGTCGATAGAAACATTTCTACAGAGATGGTCTCTCCGGGCCACGCGCGAATGGCTACATGAAAGATTACCTATCTATGGGGCTTCGGTGGACTTTGCCTGGACTGGTCCAAGTGCTGGAACACGCACATGGAACAATAAACATCATTCAGGGTACCACTCGACTCTTCCAGACATTTACTATTCCGGTCAGGTGTGAAGTGTGAAGCTCAAAAGCAAGGACTCAAGAAGGCAGCAAGGAAAGCTGCAAGGTCAGTGGAAAGCAGAGCTTGGAGGGAGAAAGCCCAAACCATCTCATGCAATTTACAAAACAATATACAATATATACATTTACAGAGATCAGTACAGGTGATTTGCTTTGTCTCATCCTGGTGGCATGCATTGTTCAGCAAAGCAGTTCTTCTTATAAATGGTCTTTCTTGGCTCCGTCCTATTACCTGTAACTGTTGGGCTATTTTAGAGAAAGTCCTTCACAAACCATCATCATTTGCTGATACTGGTTATTGGTGTATACCCAATTCTCCGTGTTCTTCCCATTCATTTGCACCATTCACGCACGAGTCCATGCTCTCATGGCATGGTGGTGTGGAAGCGCTGGCCGGAGGTGGAGGATCGCAGTGTTCGCCTGGCTCTTGACTTGTCATCTTAGCGTGCGCTTGCAGGTGATCTCCGGCTTGGAACCGATTGACAAGCTTTCACCCACTAGAAAGGTTTGGCAAGTGAGTTCGCATGGTAGGTTCAGCAATGCTCGAGGCAGGAAGAGCTATGGGACTTTGCGAGAGGATGGCTATCGCAAGGTTCACATTGGTGAGAAGCCATTCCTAAGCCACCGCCTCGTTGCATTTGAATTCCATGGACCTCCACCAAGCACTACAGCACAGGTGAATCATAAGGATGGGAATCGCAGCAACAATCTTAAAGACAACCTAGAGTGGGTCACGCCTTCTCAAAATGTGCGCATCTCCTTTGACAATCCCTCAAGGGGCACTGCTAGACCTTCTAATTCAAAGCCGGTGATTGTAAGAAATTTAACGTCTCAGCAGCGCAGACTTTTTTCTTCTGCCAAGGAGGCATCGGAAAAGCTGGGCATTAATTACTCGACAATGAAGGCCCGCTGTCAAAGGGAGGCTCAGCTTGGGTGCTTGGAGTTCAAGTACAGGAAGCCTGAGAATCAGATGGTGGAAGGGGAGAAGTGGAAACCAATGATACACCCCGGATCAGGAAAACCTTTGCCAGGCAGATTTGTGAGCTCCCTGGGTCGCATCAAGAGGAAAGATGGACGAATCTCCAAGGGACACCGAAGGAAAGATGGATACTGCTATTTTCAGCCGTTTCATGACTGCACCATCCGTGTTCACCGTTTGGTGGCGCGCGCATTCCTGGGGACGCCTCCAAGTCCAGAGCACTTAGAGGTCAATCACAAGGACCGTGACCGGAGCAACAATGCCGTGCATAACCTGGAGTATGTTACCCATAGTGAGAACCTGGCACACTGCTTCAAAAGCATGAAGGCCCCACACCCACTGTCAGTCCCAATTCTAAGCCGAGCTCATGGAAGCAGTGATGAGTGGAGGACCCATGCTTCCATTAAATTTGCGGCCCGTGACTTGGGATTGCGCGCGTCATTGGTTCAGATGTGTGTTCGAGGCAAGCTCGGACAGACAGGTGGCTACGAGTTCCGCCTTGCAGAGACAGAGGAGGTGATGGTGGACACACTCCCGGGGGAGGAGTGGCGGGACATTAGTCCATGGAACATTGCCAACCGCTGCATCCGCTCTAGCATGGCCTGAGCTTGCGGAGCTCAACTGCACAACTTGTCGGAAATCCAGATGGACGAGATGAGAGCACCTGCTTGAGCACAACATTTGCCGCCGCTAATTTTGTTATGAGCTGGAAAGATTGGAAAGCTTGTTTGAGGGCAGTGTAAGTCCAGGGCAGAATCATTGTGTGTACAGTACTTGTAGCCTGTTGCGCTTCGTGTCTTTCTACCTTTTGGATCCCTAATGTCAGAAGCTTGTCCATAATGAGTAGTCATGTCTGCGGAATATTGTCTATTTATATATTAATATATATATATAACAATATCATCATAGATCTTTTCGGTTGTACATGGACTCTTGTCCAGAAGTAGATCAAATGGTTTCAAATTGTATTGAAGTAATTACTGTAATGATCTATCATGGTAAACCATTGTGGGCACACTTTCGATTGTCATCGAATCTGACGGGGTCTTGTGTTGGAATATCAGCGTTCACACCTTCTCAGCCAATGCGCAATCAGACCAATAAACTGCTGAAGTCCAAAGTGACTCGCAAGTACACATCCTGCCAACGCACCATTCTGTTTTTTTTTTCTCGCCTGGACGTGAAATGAGCTGCCGGAGGGAATGCAGGGGAAGCGGGGAATCACACGGTTTGGATCGATCCTTACAATTCTTAAGGCTCCTACCAGGGACCTCGTCTTGAGGTGTCCCATATCCCTTTGCCTCAAGGAGGCGCAACCCAAACCATGCTTTGCAGCTTTGACTCGCCCAACTCGAACATCGGGATACATCCGGCGACTGAACGGTGATGAGTTGCGAAGTCGTCACTGAGTGCCTCACGGCCACCCTCTTTGCATGGGACTGGCCGCCTGGCCAGATGTATGGATGATATATGTTGTCCAAAGCCTGTCCTGGGATGACTGTGACCTTTTATTCCAAGGGGACTCACACCATTATAAAGACTTGGTTGTCCAAACCTGTTTCATGGGGCGGCGCGGGGGTGCGTGGGGTCCCATTTTCGGCCCCTCCTGTGGAGTACACGCTTATATTATATTTCTTGAAGCAAATCCAAGTATTTAGTATTTGACCTATGAACCTGACATTTGTAGATGTATTTTGCGCACCAATTTTATTCTGTTGTGCACACACGTCATGGGTGAACAAACGGGTTTTCATTCTCCAACCACCTCGACCACCTGGCTTTTAGAACCGTCGGCGCTTCATGGTTTGGGGTTCCCCCCCGCCGATATCCTCATGGCAAACAGTTCGGTGCGCATTTCACATTCCACAAAATCTCACCAGGCTTCTACAACCACATCTTCAACTGTTGGTGGCGGACGGCCGCCGTTGATCCTCGAGCGGCCGCCGTTGATCCTTTGCGCAGCTCCTGGACCGCTTCTCCACTGCGGGGCAGCCCGGCTTACTGTATGGAACCCCAGATGCTGTATAGTATATAGTTGATGACATTCATGAAATATATGGCAGAGAACCATTCACCACGTACCCAAAGTGCATCTAATTACATCATTTTAGAGGAGGTGCTTAGTAGTTCTAGAATCTACTTGATCTTCGCTACTGCTAGTAGTTGGACTCACAGGCACAGGACACCAAGGACAATAATGACTTTCCCACCCTCCTCACAACCATCATATATAAGCAAGCTTAAGTGTCTGTGGTTTGGAGTGCCAAGATTGTCCGTTCTTAAAGGGTACCGGTGCCAATCTTCACGGGCTTTGATCCCAACTGTCCCACTTTTTAGGACTGCGAAACCAATGTTATTGAACTTCTTTGTCCCCAAAGATGCACTGTTTGACCGAATGCTTTATTCAAAATGTGATGAATCTGTTTCAAAAACAAACCTTTTCTTTCTAATTCTAGATACATGTACAATCAATTTCCGGCATATGTGTATAGTCATATTCTATAGATAACACCCCCATTTTCATTCGAGATATATATTATTTATAATCAGTTATATACAATTATAGACAGGTCTCTACATAAATATAGCTCCTCGGATTGAGTTTATGACCGTCAGATCATCAGCTCTGGGACCGAGACCGAGACCTCAAAACAACACGATCCGCTCTGGGACGTCGGATGCAAGACTCAACTGGCGTGTATATGGAGGGGGGGTGAATGATGGTGAATTTAGTAGGTATAGAATCAGAAAGAGAGCACATATTTCATAATATGTTTGTTTCGGTACCAGAACCACCCAAAGAATGTTTTTTGCTTACTAACGGGGTGTCGATAGAAACATTTCTATAGAGATGGGAGATGGTCTCTCCGGGCCATGCGCAAATGGCTAAATGAAATATCACCAACCTATGGGGCTTTGGTGGACTTTGCTTGGACTGGTCCAAGTGCTGGAACACGCACATGGAACAAAAAAGATCATCCCCAGTACCACTCTTCCAGCTAATTAGTTACTATTCCGGTCAGGTGTGAAGTCAAAAGCAAGGACTCAAGAGGGCAGCAAGAAAAGCTGGAAGTTGAGTGGAAAGCAGAGCTTGGACGGAGAAGGCAACACCCAAACCATCACTGCATATGACCGAAAACTACAATTTTACAGAGATTATTACAAGCGACTTGCTTCGTCATCCTGGTGTCATGCATTGCATCAGCAAAGTAGTTCTTTTTTACAAAGTCTTTCTGAGGGTCTAGTCGGGAAACAAAAATCACTATTTTAGAGAAAGGCCTTCACTAACCACCGTCATCTACTGTTACTGGCACTGGGATATACCCAAGGTCTTTCCGTGTTCTTCCCAATTCTCTCATGGCGTGGTGGTGTGGAAGTACTGGCCGGAGGTGGAGGATCGCAGTGTTCGCCTGGCTCTTGACTTGTCATCTCAGCGTACGTTTGCAGGTGATCGCCGGCTTGGAACCGATTGACAAGCTTTCACCCACCAGAAAGGTTTGGCAAGTGAGTTCGCACGGTAGGTTCCGCAATACTCGAGGAAGGAAGAGCTATGGGACTTTGATGAAGAATGGCTATCGCGTAGTTTCCATTGATCGGAAGACATTCTACGCCCACCGCATCGTTGCATTTCAGTTCCATGGCCCTCCACCAAGCAATACAGCACAGGTGCATCATAAGGATGGGAACCGCAGCCACAATCACAAAGACAACTTGGAGTGGGTCACGCCTTCTCAAAATGTGCGCATCTCCTATGACAATCCCTCAAGGGGTACTGCCGGACCTTCTAATTCAAAGCCGGTGATTGTAAGAAATTTAGCGTCTCAGCAGTGCATATGTTTTTCTTCTGCCAAGGAGGCATCAGAAAAGCTGGGCATTAATCACAGGACACTGATGGGCCGCTGTCAAAGGGAGACTCAGATCGGGTGCTTGCAGTTCAAGTATATGGAGCCTGAGAATCAGATGCTGGAAGGGGAGAAGTGGAAACCAATGATAGACCCCAGATCAGGAAAACCTGTGCCACGCAGGAATGTGAGCTCCCTGGGTCGCATCCAGAACAAAAATGGACGAATCTCCAGGGGACACCGAAGGAAAGATGGATACTACGACGTTTATCTGCTAAAATCAAAAATCCTTGTTCACTGTTTGGTGGCGCGCGCATTCCTGGGGCCGCCTCCAAGTCCAGAGCACGAGGTGAACCACAAGGACCTTGACCGGTGCAACAATGCCGTGCGTAACCTGGAGTATGTTACTCCTAGTGAGAACCTGGCACACTGGTACAACAGCATGAAGGGCCCACATCCACTGTCAGTCCCAATTGAAAGCCGAGCTCATGGCAGCAGTGAGGAGTGGAGGACCCATGCTTCCATTAGATTTGCGGCCCGGGACTTGGGATTGCACGCAGCAGCGGTTCAGATGTGTGTTCGAGGCAAGCGCAGACAGACAGGTGGCTACGAGTTCCGCCTTGCAGAGACGGAAGAGGTGATGAAGGACACACTTCTGGGGGAGGAGTGGCGGGACATAAATGTGACGGGGATCTTAGCATTCCGCCGCATCCGCTCTGGCATGGCCTGAGCTTGCGGAGCTCAACTGGACAACGTGGCGGAATTCCAGATGGACGAGATGAGAGCACCTGCTTGAGCACAACTTTTGCCGCTGCTAATTTGATCATCAGCTGGGAAAATTGGAAAGCCTGTTTGAGGGCAGTTTTTGTGTACAGTAGTCTGTTGCGCTTTATATTTTGTCTCTTAGATTCTCTTGGATGCCTCTATGTCAGAAACTCGTCCATAATGAGCATGGTGCGGTCTGCGGAATATTGCGTATCATTATACCAGTTTTTTTTGTATTGAAGTAATCACTGTAATGATCTACAACGGTAAATTATTGTGGTCACAATGTCCATTGTCATTGAATCTGACGGGGTTCTGTGTTGGAATATCAGCGTTCTTCATCGTCACATCCTTCTCAGCCAATGCACAATCAGGCCAATGAACTGCTGAAGTCCAAAGTGACTCGCAAGTACACATCCTGCCAACGCACCATTCTGTTTTTTTTCGCCTGGACGTGAAATGAGCTGCCGGAGGCAATGCAGGGGAAGCGGGGAATCACACGGTTCTTAAGGCTCCTACCAGGGACCTCGTCTTGAGGTGTCCCATATATCCCTTCGCCTCAAGGTGGCCCAACCCAAACCATGCTTTGCAGCTTTGCTCATGCTGAGCCTCGCCCAACTCGAACATCGGGATACATCGGGCGACTGAACGGTGATGAGTTGTGAAGTCGTCACTGAGTGCCTCACGGCCACCCTCTTTGTATGGGACTGGCCGCCTGGCCAGATGTATGGATGATATATGTTGTCCAAAGCCTGTCCTGGGATGACTGTGACTTTTTTCAAGGGGACCCACACCATTATAAAGACTTGGTTGTCCAAACGTGTTTCATGGGGCGGCGCGGGGGTGCGCGGGGCCGTTCAACCGCCTGGATGTGGTTCCCATTTTCGGCCCCTTCTGGTGAATACATGTTTGTATATGATATTTCTTGAAGCAAGTCCAAGTATTTAGTATATGACCTATGAACCTGACATTTGTAGATGTATTTTGTGCACCATTTCTATTCTGTTGTGCACACACGTCATGGGTCAACAAACTGGTTTTCATTCTCCAACCACCTGGACCACCTGGCTTTTTGAACCGTCGGCTCTTCATTGTTTGGGGTTCCCCCCGCCGACATTCCACGAAAATCTCATCAGGCTTTTACAATCCTGTCTTTAACTGCTGGTGGCGGACGGCCGCCGTTGATCCTCGAGTGGCCGCCGTTGATCCTTTGCGCAGCTCCTGGACCGCTTCTCCACTGCGGGGCAGCTCGGCTGACAGTATGGAACCCCAGATGCTGTATAGTAGAGTTGATGACATTCATGAAATATATGGCAGAGAACCACTTGCCACGTACCCAACGTGCATCTAATTACATCATTTTAGAGGTGCTAGTAGTTCTAGAATCTACTTGATCCTTGCTACTGGTAACAGTTGGACGCATCGGCATGGCACAGGACACCAAGGACAATAATGACTTATAATGACTTTCCCACCCTCCTCACAATGATAACGTATAAGCAAGCTTAAGTGTTTGTGGTTTGGAGTGCCAAGATTGGATACTGTACCGGTGCCAATCTTGACTGGCTTTGATCCCAACTGTCCCACTTTTTAGGACTGGGAAACCAATGTTATTGAACTTCTTTGTCCCCAAAGATGCATGTTTTGACCAACGTTTTCACTGACATTCATGTGATAAAGAACCTGTTTCAGACAACGAACCTTTCCATTCTACTATTCTACATATATATATATATACACACACGGCACGTCTCTAAATATAACTCTTCGGATTGCGTTGATGGTCGTCAGATCATCGGCTCTGGGACCGAGACCTCGAAACAACACGATCCGCTCTGGGACGACGGGGAGAATTCCATCTTGAGGCCCTGGTCGGATGCGAGACTCAACTGGCGTGTATGGATGGGGGGCGGAACGAAGGTGAATGTAGTAGGTAGAGAAAGAGAACATACATTTCATAATATTAATGTTTCTGTACCAGCACCACCCAAAGGATGTTTTTTGCTCAATAACGGGGTGTCTACAACCGCTATTGTAGAGATGGATGAGATGGGGTCTGCCACCAACCTATACGGGGCTGCTGTGGGCTTTGCTTGGACTGGTCCAAGTGCTGGAACACGGACATGGAACAAAAAGATCGTTCAGGGGAACTAGTCTTCCAGATGTTTACTATTCCAGTCGGGTGTGAAGCTCAAAAGCAAGGACTCGAGAAGGCAGCAAGGAAAGCTGGAAGGTGAATGGAAAGCAGAGCTTGGAGGGAGAAAGACAAAGCCCAAACGCCCAAACCAGCACAGCCAATATGACCGAAATTTACAGAGATCATTCACAGGTGACTTGCTTCGTCATCCTGGTGGCATGCATTGCATCAGCAAAGCAGTTCTTCTTATATAAATTGTATTTCTTGGGTCTGCCCTATTACCTGTAACGGTCTGGATGTTTTAGAGAAAGTCCTTCACTAAGCATCATAATCTACTCTTGCTGATAATGGGATATGCCATGATATGCCCAAGGAATTTCCGTGTTCTTCTCATTCATTTGCACCGGTCACACACGAGTCCATTCTCCCATGGCGCGGTGGTGTGGAAGTACTGGCCGGAGGTGGAGGATCGCAGTGTTCGCCTGGCTCTTGACTTGTCATCTTAGCGTGCGCTTGCAGGTGATCTCCGGCTTGGAACCGATTGACAAGCTTTCACCCACTAGAAAGGTTTGGCAAGTGAGTTCGCATGGTAGGTTCAGCAATGCTCGAGGCAGGAAGAGCTATGGGACTTTGCTAAAGAGTGGCTATCGCAAGGTTGGCATTCGTGGGAAGTTCTTCCGAGCCCACCGCCTCGTTGCAGTTGAATTCCATGGACCTCCACCAAGCAATACAGCACAGGTGAACCATAAGGATGGGAACTGCAGCAATAATCATAAAGACAACTTGGAGTGGGTCACACCTTCTCAAAATGTGCGCATCTCCTATGACAATCCCTCAAGGGGCACTGCCGGACCTTCTAATTCAAAACCGGTGATTGTTAGACATTTAACCTCTCAGCAGTGCAGACGTTTTTCTTCTGCCAAGGAGGCATCAGAAAAGCTTGGCATTAATTACTGGACAGTGAGTGCCCTCTTTCGACGGGAGGCTCAGCTTGGGTGCTTGGAGTTCAAGTATATGGAGCCTGAAAATCAGATGCTGGAAGGGGAGAAATGGAAACCAATGATAGACCCCAGATCAGGAAAATCTGTGCCAGGCAGATTTGTGAGTTCCCTGGGTCGCATCAAGAAGAAAGATGGACGAATCTCGACGGGACACCGAAAGAAGGATGGATACTGCTATTTTAATTTGTTTCATGGCGGCACCATCCTTGTTCACCGTTTGGTGGCGCGCGCATTCCTGGGGCCACCTCCAAGTCCAGAGCACGAGGTGAACCACAAGGACCTTGACCGGGGCAACAACGCCGTGCATAACCTGGAGTATGTTACCCATAGTGAGAACGTGGCACACCGCTACAACAGCATGAAGGCCCCACACCCGCTGTCGGTCCCAATTCTAAGCCGAGCTCATGGGAGCAGTGAGGAGTGGAGGACCCATGCTTCCATGGCAACTGCTGCCCGGGACTTGGGTTTGCACCAGCCAGCGGTTCAGAGGTGTGTTCGAGGCAAGCGCAGACAGACAGGTGGCTACGAGTTCCGCCTTGCAGAGAAAGAAGAGGTGATGGTGGACACGCTCCCCGGGGAGGAGTGGCGGGACATAAATGTGACAGGGAACAATCCGCTCTAGCATGGCCTGAGTTTGCGGAGCTTAACTGCGCAAGCTGGCGCCTGCAGGAAATCCAGATGGACGAGATGAGAGCACCTGCTTGAGCACAACTTTTGCCGCCGTAAACTTTAAAAGCTCGTTGCGCGCTGTTTGAGGGCAGCGTAAGTCCAGGGCAGAATCATTTTGTGTACAGTAGCCTGTTGCGCGCTTTGTATCTTTCTCTCGGATTCTCTTGGATCCCTCATGATCCCTCTATGTCTGTGGAATATTGTTTACAGTCATAGTCGTACAATGTTGTATGCTGACTCTTGTCCAGAAGTAAATGACTTTTTATTGTAATTATCTATATATATGTGATGACAATGTCCATTGTCATCGAATCTGATGGGGTTTTGTGTTTGAACTTCAGTGTTCTTCACCGTCACATCCTTCTCAGCCAATGCACAATCAGGCCAATGAACTAATGAAGTCCAAAGTGACTGGCAAGTACACATCCTGCCAACACACCATTCTGTGTTGTTCGCTTGGACGTGAAATGAGCTGAAGGAGGGAATGCAGGGGAACCGGAGGTTCCACACGGTTTGGATCGATACTTACCATTCTTAAGGCTCCTACCAGAGACCTCGTGAGGTGTCCCTGTATCCCTTCGCCTCAAGGAGGCTCAGCCCAAACCATGCTTTGCCTCTTTGATACATTGGGCGATTGAGCCGTGTTGAGTTGTCAAGTCGTCACTGAGTGCCTCACGGCCACACACTTTGTATGGGACTGGCCGCCTGGCCAGATGTATGGATGATATACCTGCATGTTAGCCCGTTGGCCCCCCGCATGGAAAAACAATGCCAATCCCACCAGTTTGGGTATTCCCAGACATTGGCAGCCGGCACTTTTGGATGTAACCATCGAGAGACCGTGCATTGGAGGGCTCCTCGATTTGTTTTTCCCGCTAAGATAGCTGATTGAGAGACTCTTACAGTATCTTCCAAATCTCTGCACTGATTTTTCTAGTCAGGACATGGGATGGGACCTGGGAGAGCACATCAGCCGATGGGAACTTTGTATCTGCGACGACTACAGTTCTTGATCTCTTATGTGGCAAGTAGGAGGATTCCCTTGTTTTGACGTCAGGCAATTCATGGGTTTCCGAATGAGTCAGGCAAATAAACCATCATTTTTCCCTCACGAGTCTAAGTGAGACACACTTTCTAGTCGTGTGGTGAACAAGTGGGGCTTGGCCACCAAGGCCACATGTTCTGTTGGGGCCATAGCTGTTGAACCACTTTGTGGACTCCAAACAGCAAGTCACCATAGACTTGGCATGACTGTGACCTTTTCCAAGCACACATACTCCATCCCACACACACCATTATAACTGGTAATCCAATCCTGTTTCATGGGTCAGCACGGATCAGCACGGGGGTTGCTGGGCCGTTCAACCGCCTGGACATGGACGGGGTTCCTGTTCGTGGATCGAGGGGGCTGCGGAGACGACGCGTGATGTCGCTTCAAGGCGGGTCAAGCCTTCACAATGACGACGGAGTCCATCCAAGAGATGATGAGGAAGTGAATGGGCGACTCAGGTGAATGGAGGGGCTGGCTATGGGTGCTAAAATTCATGAAGCTGGATAGGTTGAATCCCAAGCCAACTAGTAACTGGAGCTTCTTAGGCTTTTTAATTGTTTTTCTTTGAGGGGTTGAAGTGTCCCCGGCTCCATGGGACTTGAACATATACAGCTAGATTGGCCCCCCCTCTTCAATCACCTCAATTCATGGAATTGTTCCATACATGGAGTGTTTGAAGCGCTATTGACCTGATATTGGCCAGTTGGATTGACCTTTTCAACGCAGCACGGTGTCCGCAGTGTGTGTGTGTGATTCATTCTGTCGGGCATGTTACCTTTGGCCCGAAATGGATGGCACTGAGTCCCAACAAGTGCAACTAAGGTGTGTCGACTGAACGTCGAATTTACCGAACTGGTTTTCTAGCAGTCTTTCACGAAGTTCCTGTACCGAAGTGAAGAAGATGCTGGTCGAGGGGTGGAACGGTATCCCATGGTATCCCCAACCCTTCAGCTACCTCCAATTCAAAAGGTGTTTGGGAGTGGGCGCCTATGGAGGTCCAAGCATCTTGGGAGGAAGTATTTGGTTCAGGGCAGGTGGCTGAAGCGGTCTCAGCAGACCGAGGACACTAAACGGAGTGGCGCGTTCACCGGGAACGAGATCGGCTGCTGAGCGGACCGAGATCGGTGGACGAAGAGACAGCAGTGACCTGGAGAGTCACTGTGTACGTCGGTGGAGAGTTTGTTGCGACTGCATGTGACCAATATCATTTGGCGGTCTCATAATTTTAACAAATGGTGGAGTAAAGAGGCCTGTGAGAGTTAACATGCTTTGTCAAGGAACTGTAATATCTTAGAGCAGACAGGAGCAGACAGCAGCTGAGTTCGGGTTTTCTTTGCAACCAGTCAGGGCGTGCACCGCTCGTGAGTGCATGCCGAGTGTGGTGCTCCTCAGGCCTCGAGCCGGCCGTAGTCCCTCCTTTTCAAAGGCTTGGACACAGAGTTGCATCCACTTCGGGGGTCGGACAGAGATGGTCAGGCACATCGCAAGTGTCCACTTTTTGAAGATCCACAGGCTGCTGAAGATGGCTTTCTCGAGTATAATAGCTCGTCCCTGATCTTCAAGGTGTGCGAATTCGTGTGCTGCCGACTTTGGTCGACAAATTTGTGCGGTGCCGTAGAAGGTCCTTGGTTTGAAACCTGACAGAAAAATGTGGCGTCCTACGCGGCAAGATGGGCCTTTGGGATCATGAGCCGGGTCATACCAGCGTTGGCAATTCGAGACTTGTAGGGCAAGTGAACGAACAACCTGGCACCGCATTGCTTGGATGTTTGGCATTCGCTTTTGATGCTAGTGCCGCACAGCATTCAAGAGTTGCTGAAGAACAATTTGGAAGCTAAAATCAGAAGCGTGCCGGAGTCGGAAGGTGGTGAAACTGGAAAGAGGGGACTGGGAGAGATCTTGAGGACTTCGTTCGCAAGGCCTTAAGGTGAGTAAGTGAGAGTGGACCAGAGCAATTTGGGGAACAGTATCCTTTGCTCCTTTGGTTGGGATTCCTTAGTAAGTTACAACCAAATGTTCGGTGTCAGGTGATTTCCATCTTGACATGAGGAGGGTTCCTATCATCAAGTCGAACGATTGCCTACCGGGACCGCTGCTAGAAAGTCAGGCAACCATTGACATGTGTGTTGTGTGCAATCACCTCTGGTTGCATCATTGGAGACGAATTGGAAGGTTAACCACGTTCTGTTTCCCAAAGGGTCGAGCAGTTACACATGCTCCGGTTCGATGTGGGTTGGCTTTAACCAACCCCGGGTCGCCCACATTTCAAGGCCATCAAGACACTGCTATTAGAATGGCTTAGAGGCTATATAGATACCATTTGTTCGCCCTTGAGCAGGGTGTGATGTCTATCCAGTCTATCCAACACCTTGCCTTCGATCCCACTGTTGACTGTAATCCCGAAGACCTCCTCCAGGACCCGCCCCCGGCACTGAGGCAGAAGATGCCGCCCCCCTCCCCAAGCGCAAGTGGATCCCGCCAACATGGGGCCTCCCAGGTGGAGTGCGGAGCGGATCGCTGCAGAGGGCCGGATCGGAGCGGTGTATTTTCTTCCCCAAACTCATGAGGGTGACAATCGGAGGCTTTCAGGTCGTCAGGTGGAGCTGGCTTTGCAGTGGATGAACTCCTGCCAAGACTTGTTTCCCAAAGAGCAAGGGACAGTGGATAGATGTGCATCATTGGTTAATGGTTCATCTCTGCTTTGGCAATCAACATTGGACTTTGGGATACCTTAACGAACTAAAACTCCAATGCACCCTTTGGGAAGCTCTTCCTCTCGTACCAAGATTCCATTCTCAGGGCCAGCTTCCTTTGGGTTTGTCTTGGCGCCCCATACAAGGCATGCCATCACACAGCGACGAAAGAATATATTGTTTGAAGACTCCAGATGGTTGTTGTCGTGCCCGTGACCGTATATAAAAGCCCCAAAGCCGGGTTCAGTTCTAAATAAAGACATCACGCAAAAATAATATGCCACCAAAATGCAGCACAGAAACAGTCATATTGCACAATACAGCACCAAAGTACCCGTACCGTCTTTCTTATTGTGTCCAGTCTTGGGTTCAACTGAACCTCATAAAATCCAAATCTAGAAGCACGTGTCGAGAGTCTATAATTACCAAACTAGAATATGGTTTAATGTGCCAAACAAGCTGCTTTTGTGGGTGATCTTTGGATGACAACATCAGTTTGATCATCCTTTCTGTTCCATGCAAGGCAGGCCAGGGAGTTCGATGTCCAATCTCCACAAAACCAAGAAAACCGAAGGCGTTGAGAGGCTTTGAACTCTACAACATCCCAAAAACTCCATGCAATTCAAAACTACATATGTGATCATACATCCACCACAGAAACCTCAAATGTCGACCCTGTATGTGCCTCTTCGGCACCTCTTTGTCCATCACTTCACATCCCCACGTTAGGCACGAGACGTTCAGCATCCTGCCAGGCTATGGCATCGGCAGCAGGGCAACGCACCCGGTCTGGCCATGAGCCGTGGCCTGGGCGACGCCTTGGGTTTCTCGGCCAAGTGCGAAACGCTCCGGAAGGTAGAGCCAAAGCCGGAAACGTTGTTGTTGAATCAACTGGTCGATAGAATGGGGATGGGTCGTGACCCACCTGGAGCCTGACCAGTTGGACCGTAGCGAGTATGCCGCCATCCCGACTCAGTTCTCTCCGGGGCGAGAGAGCTCGGAGTAAAGTGATTTTCTTGAAGTCTGGCGTTCTTGGTAAGAGACTGGTAGAGGTAGTAGTTGTATAGCTCTTCCACTCACCAATCCTCTAGATCGAGCTCCTGGGGCTGGAAACAACGGTTTGCGGAAGAGAGTTGCGCGCGGTGGGCTAGAGGTGCACCAGAACTTATCCGTTCACTGCTCAGCCTGGCAGCAGTGGTCTAGTCTAGGCTGCCGCGGATTGAATGCACTGCCCATCCACAGAAAATACCAACTGACCCCCAATCACCTGCCCACTGGGTCCTATACCGTACCTACTAGTATTATCCCGAGTCCCGTCCCAGATCATCATTTGTCTCGATAATGGTCTGACCAGAGTCAGAACTGTTCAATGCCCCGACCTCAATTTCCAGCCGCTTTCTTGTGGGGTTGAGGCAAAAAGATGTGGGCAAATACTGCGGATAAACCCACCATGAACCATAGAGACAAAAAGACTTTGCAGAGTTCCCAAGTCGAGCAGAAGTTGTTCCATTAGAGACCATTCCGTGGCCCTCCTCCATCCCCCCTCCAAGTCCATTCAACCACACCGTCCACGCCCATCATCAGCCACACCTCGAAGGCCAGAATTCCCCCCCACTGCAGCACACCGCGGCCTCCTTTCGTCGCCCAGCGCCGCCGCCTCCGCCGAGTCGAGGACGCTCTCGTGTCGTGTCGTGTGGAGTCTGGCTGAGGCAAGGCCTGTGGACTCTCTCCAGAGGCCACGACCTTGGAGATGGAGCTCAACGAGGACGCCTGCGACGGACGCGTCACCACGCGAAATGAGGTCAGGTCACTGTTGGCGTGGGACGTGGACGCGAACGGAGGTGAATGGACTCACCTTATCAGGAGAGATTTCACCCGAAGTGACTGAGTGGATTGGGAGAGACCCATTTGTGTTTTGTGAGGTAGCCAATTCCAAATTCTTTCATGCACGCTACAAGCTTGTCCTTTCACATGGTGCATGCGGTGGTCCTCCAAGCTGGAAGACCGCAGCGTTTTAAATCGACGACAATCCACGAAGAGCTGTAACTTCGGACCAACTCCCTGTTTGTGGGCCCCCTGAGAGCATGAAACATAGGAGAGGGTTGGTGAACACATGCAAATATGTGTCTTATTGGGATGAGGGCCATTAAAACAGGCTTAAACTGAACAGTCAGCTGCGCGATGGCCACGTCGTGTCTTTTTGCGATGGACACTCACGACTCGACATCAATTTGGTTTGAATCAATCATTTCCACAATGCACTGTAAGTACTGGAATGTCCCTGATATCCCTGGATGTCTTGCAGGATTTCTTCAATGACCAGCACAAGGACAAGAAAACTGTCTATGTTCTTTGTCTTTGGTCTTTTTCGTTCCACCTACTGTACCTACTCCACGGGCTTATGATAGTTTTATTGGGATATGCACTATAACATGCAAAAACCTCCAATTTATTTGGTCCCTGCAGGCTCCCACGACATTCCCTGCATTTGGCGGTGCCTCTCTCAACCCAACCGCGACCGGCTTGGACCGCCTTCCACCAACTGGGCTCCGTCCTGCGGCAGGAGGATGTGGTGATCGTGCTGGGCTCCGACGGCATCTTCGATGTGCTCTCGGATGCCGAGGCGCCAAAACACCACCGGCCTCCGATGACAGCCGGGACGGGTGGTTTCGGGGGACGGGCAGGTGCGTGTGTGTTCATGATTGTTCATGTGTGTTCTGAAGGGATTGGGGTTCTGAAGGGTAAGGTTGCCCACTCAAAGGTGTTTCGGAACACAATGGGAACTGAAGTGCACATGTTTCTTTGTAAGTTTGGATTTTGTAGGCTAAGCAAGTATGGCACATAGAGGCTTACCACCTTACCACCCACACAAGTTCTACCTGAGAATCTTTGGGATAAACTTGAGTTCGGATGGCTATCCTCAGATCAGATCGACAACTATATAACTTTTCGATGCTTTTCGTGTGAAATCTGAAACATGTCCTGGCCCCTTGGGCTGCGAATGGCTGCGTAAACTGAAGCAGAAGCTTTCCACCACCATTGATTTGGATGTGGGTCATGGCACCAGTATACCTTGGCCTACCTGGTGTCGGTCGAACTCGCGAGGATAGGGTGATTTTGCATGATTTTGCTGTGCACCCTGGCTCACCAACATGGAAGTGGGAAGCCTTTTTGTTCCTAAAGGATCGTAAAGGAACATGGTTCCCTCCCTTGGGCTATGTCCCTATAACTCCATAATTGTGAGTTCCAAGGATAGATGGACAGCATGTCAGCTGCTTTGTATAATGTGGTTTCTGAGAAGGAAGCAGGACTGACCTCCCCCGGCAAACCAACCCAATTATATAACTTCAAAACTAAGGTAGCTGGAGTTAAACAACAACTGGTCATTTACACCCGCAGAGAGTTGGCATGAACTCTGTTTTCGATTGTTCAGAGCAGATTTCTGCTCCGGTTTCAGCGGCAAGCTGCCCTTAGTTCTTGGCATAGTTTCAGTAGGGGTCAAGGCTGAACCTTCGCGCATCATTCTCACTTGGTGGTAGATAACCCGGGCAATCTCCTTCAAAATGTCAAAAGGGTTTTTATTATGGTTTACTCAAACCGCAGCGTTTGTCACCCTAGTTTTCTGTAACACACTGGCCTCCCCAAACTCGATACTTCCCAAGCTGCCATAGCAACTTACACAACCTTGAGTTAGAACAAAGTTGTCCTATTCCTATAGTGACGGCGAGGTAGAAAACAAGTGGTCCAGAGTAGATAGCAGAGGTTTGGTTGGTTTGGTTTGCACTGCAGTGGAAAAAAACATCTATAGATGATGGCACAAGCTCGGATTGCGGCTTGGGGCCCATTGGGTTGCCCTGTCATGCTACACCACCTTAGAAGTTTGCATAAAGCTACTGAGTGGAATCCACTCGTCGCCACTCCATCCCAAGCATTGATTAGAAAGGTGTGAACAGAGTCCATCGTAAGGTGGTCAAGCCTCCAGGCCTTTTCATCATGCTTTGCAGGCTCTGATCAACACTTCTAGATAGAGAACGCCAGGTTCTTCAACATTTTTAGGTTTGTAAGGGTCACAACACCACACAAGATGATTTCAATCAAAGAAAACACATCCTCAGGGTATTTCTGGCTTCCTGCTTCTTCCCGTGTCTTTGCTGGCAGATCCTGCATTGCTGCCGGCAGTTTATCGAAAAGAGGTCTGCCACTGAGGCGGGGTTCAGGGCGTGACGGGGACGACGAAGATGTTTCCACGAAAACAAAAGCCCCCCCAAAGCATCCCAAAGCCTCAAAAACATTCAAAACCATTTGGTGTTCCATTAGGGTTCCATATCTAAAAGCCTACAATGAACTTGTGAATGAACGACAAGACAAAAGGAAATCATAAGAACTCCATTGGCCTGGGCCAGGTCACGCTTTGGGATTGATTTCTTGAGCCAGAGCAACCTTATGACTGTGATCTGGAGACCTATATATAATTATATATATATATATGGCCAGGAATTGGCTTGTGCCGCACAGGAAAGAAGAGGAAACAAAATCATCAATGATGCTCTCCTCAGTGGTTGTCAGTGTACTTTGCTTAGCATAAAAGTTCCAGTTGAGGGTCCCTTGGGTCCCCCTACTTGGTGTTGAGGAGGCATGTCCACCCGACCAATCGCCAGAGGAAACAGCAAGTATCAGATATATACAACTATAAAACGGTTGAATATTGTACCAGACAAATCCTTCTGGTTTGACTAGAAGGTCACCACTTTTCTAGATGCCGCGATGTCAGCTGCAGTGGAGGCAATGTGTGGGACAATCCAATGGAGGACTTCTCATTGGAGGCAATCCATGCAATTTGCAACTGTGAGGTAACATGTCACTGTTACACAAGTGGTTCACACGCGAGTTGCACTCAAGGGAATGGCAGAGCCTTGAACGGAATTCGAGATGAATCCCCCAAAAAGAGTTGGGATTCAATGACCTTAAAACATCTTGAAACCCTGTTCCCTAGTACTACTAGGGCTCCAAATACCTATTCCAGGAGGTCTTTGGACCCTCCTGGCAACACCGTCTTAGAAGGTGCTTGGAGCCCTAGGGATGGAGAGGGGCCGAAGCGGTGAGAAAGAAAGGCCCCACACGCGAGCCCCCTTTGAGGCCGCGGCAGCGGTGACGCAGTCGGCACGGCAACAATGGCTGCAGCGAGGTGCCGAGGACTTTCTGGGCAAATGACATGGTTGACAGGAAGGTACATCAACAAGGGAAGAGGTAGGATGAAAACATCAAGATTCATGTACTGGTGCGAGTCAAACTCTGAACAGAAGCCACTGGGCTTTGTTACGTCCGAATCTGCAGTTCAAGCAACTGGGCTTTGTTTGCAACTCTTTTGAACACTCTCAATACACTTTTGCTATAAGAACACGCCTGGCTCTGCTTCTCTAACAACAGAGTTTGTTCCTTGGTCGGACTTTGGAGGTCTTCAGACTGACTGGAACGGATTCGCATCATGTCCACTGGACGTCGATGCGCCGGACGACGTTTGGATCCCACCTCGGTCCAGATCCGATTCGAAGGAGTTTAACCGTGCCTGGTCACGGTCGGGACTCGTTGGCATGTTCTGAGTGCAAGAACATGCATCGAACCCTTCTTCCTTTGAAGGTTTGAATCATCCCAAATGACCATATGTTCTATTTTAATCCATTTTTTTTCTGAAGGATTTCTGACTAGAACACCAGGTCGGCCATTCTTTTAATGGTCTTTGAAGGCCAGGCTTTGACCTGGAACCTGGGGAAGATGTGTGTATTTTGTGAAACGAGCCACCCCCAGTTGTAAACGGAGTGGAATCAGAACCACCCGCACTGACACCAAGAGTCTTTTGTGGTGAGTGACTCGAGTTGTATCGCTGGGGATTCGGACGTACCTACATGAAGAATTTTGATTATACTGTACCCAAACAAGAACTGCTGGACGGCGCGGGCTGTACTTGAAAGAGTTGGGACTTTGATTTGGACTGCTTTGGGGCCTAATTTGTTTTTCTTTCCATTGTAATCTGAGTGTCGGTAGTGATGCCATCTCAAGATATGGCTGGAGTGGTTGAGCAGTGGAAAGAGTTAAGCTTTATGTTCCAGGGAAACGTGGGTGGGTCGCCGCCGCTGCTCCCACTTCTTGTTGACGTCGTTGATCTCCTCCTTCTTCATGTTTCCTCCTTTCCTTGCTTTGTGGTAGAAACACATGCTATATCTGTTTGGAGCACATGTTTTCTCCATGGGCCATGATTACTGATGCTGATACCTCCAGCATATGTTCAAGACGTCATAATATAGTCGACCATATTGTCCCATCATCAACTGCAGATTTGTCCTGTGCCACTTTGATCATGGTGACCAAAAAACACAACTAATGAAGAAGAACAGTAGAAAATCACTTGGGCCTCTAGTATAGGGCCTTTGTCCATAGTCCTTGCCTGATGATATGAACATCCGGCAAAAGTTTCGTACACGTACTTTAGTCATGAATCATGAACTGCCTTCAATATTATCAAACACTGTCATTGCCGATATGGGGCCAACCCTATACTGATACCGATACCCTTCCTTGACTGAACACTGATCATTGCTTGCATTCCAAAACACTGGAAGCCCATAGGGGCCAAACCAAAATGCTTTTGGCGCTGGGGGGCACGAAGAAGTTTTGCCCACCACTGATATGGCAACCTCAGTGGCACCTATCTTCCCTCGACACTCGTGGTGATGTGTGATGGTTGCGTGCCAGGTCCATATGTCGATGATTGCACATGTGTAGTGTTGTTTCTTTGATAGATCACCTTGGAGTCCAGTGAGAAAGGCCATGTAGCCAGCCGAGAGATGCCGAGCTCCAAGCTTTTGAGAATGCCCATGACCTGCGGTGAACCAGTCGATTCTCTTCAAAACCTACCGATGTTCAAGCTGGTCGCCGGACAAGCTAAAACCAGCAGAAACACGGATGCTATGCTTATATAGTTCGACCCCACTTGAACGGCTCGCGCGGCGATCCTGCATAGTTCCACCCCGGCTTCGGAACTCCCGACAAGTTGGGATTCAGTTGGCTTCTAGAAATGGAGTTCCATCAGAACTTGTTCGACTCGCAGAACACTCCCTGGAAGATTCACATGGATCGAGCCTGAACAACCACTGGGTTGTAGAGGAAATTGAGTGTTCCAAAGGTTCATTTCCCATTTTCAGGTTCCATGGTGTCTTCTCTCCCACTGATTTTCGATCAAAGCATTCTCTGCTATAGTAGACTGACTACAGTCAAATTCTGTCACCTGATCTAAGCAAGTGGACGGCGGCGACCGGTCGCTTAACCCAAGGGACTTGTTTGGACATGAAGGTTGAGAGAAGAACAGCCGCAGATGTGCACAATCCCTCCACCCCGGTACCTTCATCTCACAGAAGTAGAACATACAGGTGCGCTATTCCCGGTACCTTCTCAGTCGAAACACAATTGGAAGGAAACACGACTCCCCAACAGAATCGAGAATAGGTCTCAGCAGTTGGACCAGGTTCAGTGGGAGAACTCATTTGGGTGTGTATATTGATACGGGAGAGCCCCAATCGCCGCTGGCCGGGTAGACTGGTTTGTTTCCCAAGTTTGCAGCACGGGGTCGATGCAATACTCATGCATTCGATACTGGAAGTCCTTTGGTCTGCCTGTCGGGGGCAGCGGCCTCAAGATGCCTCAAGAAAAGAACTTCGGGTGTACAATGGATGAGCGGTTCTCCACTTCATCAATGAAGGCTCCTTTTCTAAACCAATTGGCTTCCCCCAAATCCTGAAACTTTCCATATTTTTATCAATCCAACCTCCGACCCGGACGAGTGTTCGTCTTCGTTTCGGGGATTCAGCGAAGCTGTTTTTCCATCCCTCCGAAGATCATCAAAGATCCACGAACCAATACCTGCGTGTTTTCACTTTCCATCTGAGACTCCAAGGGACGGAAAACCCCGCGGACCGCGCCGCGCCGATGTTGGTTCATCGTGACCTTTTTCAGGGTTCAGGATCATCGTGTTTGGGTGTCCAATGGACGACCCTACCCTATGTCAACAGGTCTCCAGACAGGGCACCCGGACAGGATGTGCTAGGGTATATATATAATATATATATATATATGCATGGGTTGGTGGTTTCAGGATCCTTCCGGAGGGGTTTGGGTTCAAAACGCAATCCCTTCTTCGTGAGGGACAAGGTGTGAAGTACCGGTGTCTTTTTCTTTCCCCGTTTCGGGCTCCAATGTCCCCACCTACAGACCTCCGTTTTGAAGGTGGTTGAGGTGGGTGCCAGGGGGATCTAACTACCGAACCTGAGGAGGTGTGGACAGGAGCCCTAGGAGCACTAATCAAAGATTCCAAGAGTTCCGATGAGGGAAGGGGGGGGGATGAGTTGATTTAGACTGGGTCGTACTCTCCCTACTCTCCGACAGCCACCCCTTTGGAACTCCTGGTGTGCCTTTTGTAACTGGCTTTATGTCAATACATGCTGGTGGCAGAAAGCACCGAAGAGCATCCAGAAAGGTTACCAGGTGTTTGATGTTTAACCACTTTTGGTCAATGCCTTTCCTTGGGGGTGTGTCAGACATCCTGTTTGGAACATACTCTTGACCACTGGTGGGTGATACACTGGCGATAGGGCGATAGGTGCTGGGGGGTTGTTTCATGGTTTTTATCATTGTTTATTCCAAATAGAAAAGTGTCTCCAATCACCTGCTCAAAGGGTATGTGGATCCATATAGGGTATGTATGGACCATGGACATCAAGAGCAATGGTTTATATGGTAGAAATTATTAATCGTTAACCACCCGGCCTGCGCGGATACCATGGCGTGTTTCAGTAGATCGTAATCGGCTGTGATCCTCGCAGCTGCCTCTCCACAAGAGAGTCAAGTCAATGCTTGAGGCAAAAGGGGCTTCGTGAATCCACCACCCGCGGGTGCCCTTCTAGACACACCCCACCTGGTCACACCCCATCCTGCCCCCCCCCAACATCACCACACCATTGGTTCACCATCCAAGAAATCCTTTAAAAGGTGTAGGAGAGGTGAAGGAAAAGCACTTGGGCCCATCCGATTTGCCCCTCCCCCCGGAAAGACCTCGGCACTGGGCCCATGGCACTGGTCCGGGGTTCCAATTCGTCCGGTGGGTTTCGTCCAACATGGACGAAGCAACGCTTCAAACAGGAAGACACATCGAAAACATGTAAGAAAACCACTTGGATGGGATTGGATGGGTATATATATAGAAATCTTGGTCAAGTACGGTCTATTCTCGAACGCATGGCATTTCGTGGGGAGGACTTGCATCTCCATTTTGTCCTTCAGACTTCTCAACCCTCAACTGCTCAAGCGCTTATTCCAAGAGCCTCCCATTCCTCCGGGAACGTTTTCCGAAAGACCCAGACGCGGCTCTTTTCGGGTCGACGACGGGTGCTCGCCGGGTGCTCGCCTCCAGGCTAAGGCGGCCTTGGCCAAGTGGAAGCAGATGCCTTCAGAGGCCAAGCGCGACTGCGCCTGGAGACTCAGTCCTTATGCATTCTTGGATGCGGCCAAGCGGAGCGGGTTTCTGGTGGAGTGTGTGTTGGACGGTTCTGTTCTGTTGGGCGTATTTTGAATGGCATGGTCCATGGCATTACCATGCATTACCTATATTCAAATTACAAGTTATTGTTTCTACGGATTTGCAGGACATGGCAGACTTTCCATACGGAAACATGCATAATGGAGTGCTTTGTCCTGTTGACAATACACGCATGTCGAGAAATCCACGAATTGTCATCTAGCTTTTGAGCCCACAGACGAAGTGAACCTTTGAACTGTTCCTGTAAGGACACCATTGATTCAATTATCATGAATCTGTACCTGTGGGCGCCTGCCCCAGAGATCAAAACGGATCGACAAAAGCTTGCATGACTGATTGGATATAGAGGCCACAAAGCTATTTTTGACCATCGTCCATGGGTGAAGTCCAACTTACCAGTAGTCCATCAAGGACAAGTAAAGGTTCACCACTATGCACCATATCCGTTTAATATCGTGTACAGTAATTATATTATAGTTGATGGATGTTGATGGCTGATAGCTGGTTCATGGCCTGCTCAGGATACGAGGGCCTATAGCAGCTATGTGACTGGTAGTTTTGGTGTTCACCTATGCATCACTTCAACAGCAATCCAGGAGAGTCTGAACGAGACTTTCTCTAGGTTCAGACCCTGAACATCCCTTTGGTTCGTAGGGTTTCAAAACGACAATGAGGTTAAACCCTGAGCAGGGTGACCTAAGCACATGCCCCTACACAGGAATCCTGCAGAGAAAGGGGCCGAGGGCCTGTTATGGAAGACCTACTTCATCACCAAGCTCCAATTGGATCGATCTCCTGGAAACTCTTGGTGGTTTTCGGGAGTTCATGGACGTGTATTTGAATAGGGGACCCCCCCGATCCATTTTTGTGTGTGTCTATGTTCCTTCTTCCAGCGGGGGGTAGGAAAACTATACAATGCAGGTCGAACAGACTCAGAGTTTATCACCCTCCCTTGTCCCTCTATAAAGTGCAGAACCTTTTGTAAAGCACTTTACTATGAGTATGCAAAACGGCAGACTACTGGGAGTAGTATACGGGGGGATGTGTTTTTGGTTCTTTTCTCCGTCTCTCAACACTAGTCCAGGGCATCCAGCCAAACGATGTCGCTGGGAGTCCCAGCGGTTCCCAGTTCGACTCAAACCAGTTCAAACCAAACGGAACGAGAGGTTCCTTCGGTTCCTTGAACAACTCGTGGGAACTGCCTGCCTGGGACCTGGGATGCCGGAAACCTCGGTCTGTCTTCCTCCCGTTCGACCCCTTCGGACCCCTCCGCCGACGCCGCTTCGTCAGGTCCTGGTGCACAACGCCTCGGTCCGACGGATCTTGGTGAGGCCGCCACCGGGTCCTATCCGACCGTCCGTCCGGTGGATTTCCACCGTGGCTTCGGACCCAAAGAGTGTAGCCAGTTGTAGGAGTAGATCAAGGAGATCAAGCCCCTATAGATAGCCATATATATATGTATATATGGTACCCCCCCCCAAAATGTCCATATTTTTTAAAATTTTGCTGGTATTTGCAGGGATTGTGGGGGTACCATATATATATATATAATCCTAAAATCCTAAGATTTCAGCACTAGTCGGAAATGGCGGACGTAAACTTTCCAGTACTTAGAGAAAATTTTAAAATATGTTAAAGTTTTCTCAGAAGTAAGAAGCAAGAAGTAAGATTCTCTAGGAGAGTTCTGTGCAATCTTACTTCTTACTTCTGAGAAAATTTTAAAATATTTTAAAAATTTCTGGAATTCTCTAAGTATTGAAGTCTTCACCGTTTCTGGAGCAGCCGGTTAATCTCAAAGGCATTTTTGCATCCAAAAACCGGCTTCATGGCATTCCATGTGTCTGGGGAAGTCACGGTCTCCAATGACAAGGCGAACCTGGTCCTTAATTTGAAGGACCCAGTGACATACCTGCTCGACATGAAAGCCTTGTGGGAT
>CAXAMN010027661.1:289413-316350 GCA_963970005.1 Durusdinium trenchii
CGACACTACCCAACTTGCGCAACAACATCCGCATCTCACAATACAACAACCACCACAATCCCAAGCTCACACACATCCCACATTGCCACTTCAATCTCAACCTCAACCACCACCTCTGCCTCCTCAACCACATCTATCACATCAACTACATCCATCACCACACACGACAAATCAATCCCCTGCCGCACCATCACTTCAACCACCACCACCACAAGCACCTGATTTACCACAAGCACGAGCACCTGATCCAGCAACAATCACTTCACCCCAGCTGGCCACACCAACTCCACCACCACCACCTCACACTCCAACAGCCCCACCAGCGGCTACTCAACCTGCTTCAGCATCCATCACCACACCCGCACAGCCTCCGCCACCACACCACATACCACGCACTACCAAGCCAACACCATCCATTGCACCCACACTTAGCACTACAAGAGGCATTTGGCGCGACCCAGATCGCTCACCACCACGCACACCTGAACATCACCGCTACTCAGCCTTTCCAGCCGTTCCCACCATTGCACCATCACAAGCTACATCCAGATCCAGGAGCCGCACTCGCTCACTACGCACTACACGCTCTCCACTACCACGACGTCGAAGCTCCGCCACACAATCCGTGGCTAGTTCTCAACCACAATCCAAGCCTGCAGACAGACAAACATCACCATCACCAGCAATCACCCAGGACAATGCTCACACTCCCAGACAAAACATCACTACCGCTACCACTGCCAAACACACTCCAGAGTCAACTCACCGTACTTCCAGCATCACACTCAAACCCAACCCACAGTTCACACCCAAACATTCCACAAAACAGACACCTACACCGCCACCACCAGCACCATTACCTACAGTTCCAGTACAACGTCGACCTCACAACTTGCCTCCTCCAAAATTCCAACCACCCACTGATCCAGCACAATTGGATGTCTTCCAATGGCTCAACCACTACGCACAAGCACTTGATGTCAAAAATGAACCCATGATTTCCTACGTAGCCAAGGTACTTAGTGCAGCTCATCTCAACAGCACCCACTTTACCGACCTACAACTTCTCACACACACAAAATGGAACGACGACACCAACAAAGAAGAACATTACTCATTCCTATTACTCACAATCCCCACATTAGCGAGCAGGGGCGACGCCCCGATCCTTCCTCCTACACGGAGAGAGGCGCTGAACATACCACCTATAAAGCACATTTTTGCGGCACACGTTAGCGAGGAGGGCAACATCATTTCAATACTTGAAGCAGGAGAAATAGTGCGATCCATTCTACATGATGATCACAACGTGGGCTATTTTTGTCAGGCGTTCGAACTGTCGAACTATGAGCCCCATGATGCTGCTGAAGCTGCACGCGTCCTCTTCAATGCTTCCAATATGGCCAAGAACCGTAGCGGCCTCATTTTGACGATCAAAGCCTATGGACACGGCCAGAAAGTCACTCATGGTGGCGAATCCGCAGCGAACGACTTGCTGCTCAGAGGAGAGGGGATTGTAAAATACACCCCAGGAAAATGCTGGGTGGCACATCCCAAACATTCCAGAATAGAAGGGATAGCCTGGAAAAGCGATGCAAAGCCACCGCTTACCCTGATCTTCCAAAAGTCTCTATTTAGAGGTTCCACCCTTATTTAAAGACTATAGTCTTTATTTTTTCAATGAAAAACCTCTAAATAAGGTCTATAGACTCTAATTAGAGGTTAAACCCCTTAAAATAGAGAAGGTACCTTAAGCTTTAAATTAGAGACTATAGTCCTTATTTAAGGGATGTTCCAAAAGCCCTTATTTAAGGGATGTTGACTGGCAAGAGAAACGACATATTTTCCATGTTAGAGTCCACTTCAGAGCTCCGGCACATCGTGCTGTGCAGCAAAACGGTCAAACACAGAGAGCCCCACTGCTTTTGCAGTGCTTCCCCCACCTCTGCGCTCGGCCAAGAGTGCAATCCTACCGCCCCATGACTCCTCAGTGTATGTCCAGAAGGCAGACGGCGGAGTGCTAGTCTGGACAAGTTCGAGAAAGGCGTGCAGCTTTGGCTTGGCCGGAAAAGTCTTCCAGCCATGAGCCGCGGAGTAATCACCCAGCGCGACATAGAGAAGGGCGAAGCGCAGGGCAGCCTGTTCTAGAAGTTTTGTGTGAAAGGCCTCTTTGCTCAGCTGCTGGTAGCAGACCTGCAACTGCAGGGCGGCTGCTGCTGCAGTGGCGGCCGCAGGCTGTGTGTGGTCGAAGAGCTCGTTTGTGACCTCGACCGCGAAATCAATGAGGTCCCTAGCTTCACCGGCTTTCGCCCGCAAGCGGGCATAGGCGCCAGGCTGCTTCCAGATCATTGTGGGCTTGAGCTCCAGCAAGCAAGAAGTCTTGCAGGTTCTCTTGTAGTAGGCCTTCATACGCAAGTGTAGAGCGCTGCACTTTTGCGCTTGGTTGCCCTCGAGGTAATCGCAGGCCCAAGCCAAGATGCCCCCTAAGAATTCCAAGGAGATGCCCAAGTCAGTGGTGTGGAGCCAATCCATTTGGAAGGTTTCGGTGGTGACAAATGGAATGTTGAAGGCTGGAGAAATCGATTTCCCATCAGCCACCATCCTGACCAAGAGATCAGCATGGCAGAGGCGGTGGCTGGGCTGTCGCCAGTCGGAGTTGGAGGCCACTTCGCGAATGCGGTCTGGCGTCATATCACATCGATAGCAGCAGCCAGTTTTGTCGCGCCAGCCAGGGAAGCGAAAGACAGACTTGAGGGCTGACCAATCACCTTTGATTTCCAGCAGCACCCCACGGGGCAAAGGCATGGCAGAGCCCAAAGCCTTCTTCCTCCAGGCATCGGTGTCGTCAAATGGCTTTCCGTCTGATCTGGTCTGAGGCCAACAGCCAGTGGCCAAGGCAGCAAAGCTCCAGGCACAAACCCGAAAGATGGCATCGATTGTGCCGCCTTCACCCTTCAAAACACAGTGCTTTGGCACGACAGCCAGGGGCAGGCGCATGTCGAGCAGCCCGCAAGTCAAAATGCCGAGAGACAGGACTTCAACACTCTTTGAGCGATCTGAGTTGAAAGGCACACCATCTTGCCACATGCTGAGCCCACAAAGAGATTCCTTGTCTACTTTGAGCGCAGCAGCAAAGCGCCCCATGCGTTCTTGCAGTGCAGATGGCAGCTGGTCAAAGTCTGTCAGGCCCGCAACTGACACTGTCCTGGAGTGCAAAGTTGCGACCAGCTCATGGGGCAACCAGAGAGGCACAGTGCCCTCAGTGCGTACTTGCGCTTTCCGATCCCACAGGGGCAAAGCAGCCATGTATGGTTTTGGCCAAAGGCTATCGCGCAGCAGCTTGCGCCGCAGGTCCCTGCTCAAGTTCTTACCGCTCTTGCTCTTGGAGCCAACCGCAGCTAAGTCGGACACATGGGCCGCGCTGGCATCTTCAGCGTCTTGGAAAAGAGTGCTCGCTCGGAGCGCACTGACATGGTTGCCCAGCAGCAGGTCGGCGACATTGTGCCGGAGTCGCTTCTGCTTAGGAACTGCTTTTCTCTTGGAATCTATTTCTTTTTTGGGCAGCATTGTCTGCAAAACAAAACAAACATGCACTGAACGCCAAGCACCCATAGAGAAACACCTGTGAGCTAGGCCTAGCAGCTAGGCTGTGACTTCGAGCCTGAACCTAGGGGTCTAAGGCGCAAGAACTATTTCCGCTCGCAGCCGCTCCGGCCTCGATTCAACAGATCAAAACCTACAGAGCATTCCCCACAGAGCTCTGTAGCTCATGGCGCGCCTACACAAAGCCGCGGTGCTGCAGCTCCACCTTGCAGGCTGCATCCTTAGCATCCATGGCTTTCTGTGTCGCTTCAGCCAGCTCCTGAGCCAGTTCCAGCAGGATCTTCGGCTCTTCGTCCCCCTTGAAGGCCTCGGCTCGCTTCATGAGGACCCGCAAACCATCGAGCAAGGAAGACAAGGCTGTCTTGGCATTGGAGACTGCACGGTGCTTCGGCTCCAGCGCTTTATCCGTGTCGGCCTTGACACGTAGCGCCACCTCCAGGTTCTCCAGCTTGTCAAAGGGGGCCTTGAGCTTCAGCTTCTCGCGCTTCAGCGCCTCCATGTTCTTGCACAGGCCTTTGTACTCTTCGGACTCAAACTTCACTTCGGTCTCATTTTGGAGCAACTTCAGCCTCTTGTTGCCCTTTTGGACATCAAGGTTGTAGACATTGACCTTCTGCTCCTGTCGCTTTAAGTGGTCCACAAAGTTGCCACCGTAGAAGACATACATGAACTTATCCAACTCTTTCTCCTCAGGGTGCTCTTTCTTCTCGGCTTTGAAGGCAAACTTCTCGGCCGACTCAGCAATTAGGTGCTGCACCAGAGAATCCTTGCGCTCAAAGGTCATCGAGTCCGGCTGGAAGGCGTTCATCTCCAAAATCTGGTTCCTGGCAGGGCAGCAAACAAAAAATGTTCTTTTCTGTCTTGGGGGTGGGGACCGCTGTGGGAGTTTAGTTTCAAAAGAGTCCTTGTAAAAAAACCTCCGCGCAGCTTGTCACGGGACTCCGTAGCATCCGTGTGTTGGTTCTCCACACTCATGAGCCACTGGGTATTGTTCTTGCCGCCAGCAGCTTCGAACTCTTTGAGCAGGCCCTCCTTTTCAGTCGCTGTCTTGCTCCAGTACATGTCCAAAAACTGCTGAGCCTGTGACTTCTTCTCTGCATCCTTGGAGTGGTTGGCCCTGTACTTCATGAGGTTCAAGACACGCTGCTGAAGCTGCATCTTCTCTGCAGCACTTTCTACCTCCAAGGCCTCAGTCGACTTGCCCCTTTTCAATTTAGCTCCAGCAGCAGGCTCTGCCTTGGCCTTGGCTTTAGCAGCAGCTTTGCCAGCAGCAGGCTTTTTGGGCGCAGCAGCCTTACCAGCAGCAGGCTTCTTGGGCGCAGCAGCCTTGCTCGCACCAGCCATGGCAAGGACAAGTGGTACTCAAGACAAGTGGCCTCACAGACAGGGAGCTACTCAGGGGTGGAAAAGCTAAGAGCAGCGCCAAGCAAGAGCTGCAGCTCATCTCTCTCTCTCTCTCACAAAAAAAGAGAGCGCATCGCACTTGCCATCCTGTACGGTGCTCCCAAAAACCGGCAAAAGACAGACAAACACATCGACCCAGCAAGACAAGAACAAGAAAGGGGACAGGAAGGAGAAACAAACCGGAAGGACAAGATGTGCAATATGTTATGTCCTCAGGTCCTGACTCACCAAGAGCAAAGGACGCCAAGGTCTAGCCCCACCAGTCCAATGAACAAACATCTACTCCAAAGTCTGGGAAACAGACATTGAGCAGAAAGCCTGCGCAGCAAAAATTTTCAAATTTGAAAAAAAAAATCAAAAATGTTCCTTTTAATATTAAATTAAAAGGTAGACTTTTGAAAAAAAATCAAATTTGAAAATTTTGGTGGGTGTGCGTGTGTGTGTGTGTGTTGGTGTTGCGCGCACAACTGCTCCAAAGCTCACAACTCGAGTTTGCTTCCAAAGCCACAACCGTTGAACTCCTAGCTGTTTGTTTAACAAAGGAAACATTGCCAAATCCAAAGCCACTCAGCTGGCATATTTTTCCTGGCTACAGGATTGGTCGCTGTGACCGGTATGGATTCAGGGCATCTCCTGGCCCACTATACTTATAGGTGCCTCTGGTGAGTAGGGTCTGGGATCCAAACATATATACCAACCCTTAAAAAACAAACCCTTGCACTTAACAGGTGGTTATATATATATATAGCTTCATTCATTTGAGGGGTTATACCCACAGACCCAAACATGTTCCAGTGCAGGCTCTAGGAGCTCAGGCGCCACTCTTGGATGTGGCGGAAAACAGTCAACGCGC
Source organism: Durusdinium trenchii (assembly GCA_963970005.1). NCBI lineage: Eukaryota > Dinophyceae > Suessiales > Symbiodiniaceae > Durusdinium > Durusdinium trenchii. The sequence goes on from CAXAMN010027661.1 coordinate 295,274, forward strand.
GGCGCCACATGAGGCATGTGGGGGGACGCGTCCAGCTCAAGGTTCAACGGGTTCTGCGTGTGTGGAACGACTTCCCACTTGGCGTCAGCAGCAGCAGGCCGAATGTCCTCGAAGGTCTCATCGCTCTGTCCTGCACAGGGTCAGGTGTGCGAAACAAACAAACATGCATGCAGGCCTGACTCCCAAGAGCAAAGGCCCAAAATCATGCGCAAAACACATGAGTTCAAACATATATTGTTTTTGGTTTTGGTGGCTTGCTCCTGACCCAGAAGGCAAAGGAGCAGGCCACCATATGAGTGTTGAGCACTGCGCCCCCCCCCCCTTTTTGTCCTATAGGAGCCCGCCATGGCAACTGGTTGACCTTCACCAGGGACGCCACCGCGGACAAGTAGTCATCAGCCGTCAGCGCAGCCTGCGCACAGTCGGAGAGGAAGACCATCTGGGCATTCATCGCGTCATTGTTCTTCGGATCAATGGGGAGGAGGCGCTGGATGAGAGCCATGGTGCCGCGCTGCGCAGCCTCAACTGCAGTCGCCACCATACGGAGGTTTTCCTCCGTCTCAACATGCTCTTTCTCGACCAGATGGAGGTCATTCGGGCCCATCGGCTCCTTCGGCACAATGGTCACTTCCACCTCCTCGAGACCCGTGACTGTCGGGGAATAGGCCACATTGTCCGGCTGGTCCGGCTGGGACTCTGGCCAGGGATCCGTCAGATCCGTCTGTGTCGCCACAGTGCGGGGAGTCTGCGTCGACACCTCCTTCTCCCAGGTCTCCTTATCTTTGCGCTGCAGCGCGTCAGCCGCCTGCCGAGCCCGCTTCTGCGACAGCTTGTCGAAGCGCTTCTTGTTGTACCAGGACTCACGCTTGGCCTGGTTGCCCGAACGCTTCTTGCCCGCCTTCTCCTTGGTCCAGCCCCAGGTCTTTTGAGTCTCTCCCAACTGCTCTTTCACATTCTTCAGCCAGTCCTTCATGTAGTACTCCCAGTCTTCTTTGGTCCAGGAAGGTGAAGAGCGCGCATTGCCTCGCTTGCACTCCCAGTTGTCCTGCAAAACAGGGGCCAAAAAACCTGCCATTTGCAAAACATTGAGGGGATTTGTTGCAACAACAGCACCAACTATACACAAAGGGCAAAGGGCGCGCACCCTGACGCAAAGCGCAAAGGGCGCGCACCCTGACCCAAGTGATTTTTAACCCCACACCAGTCCTCCTTGTCATCAGTGGCCTTCCACATATAGAAAAGCCGGCACATCGGGTTCGCGCACCGCTGTTTGCGGAGGTACGCCCATTGCCCGCACGCGTGGCACCGACGCAGGAACACGCTCACGCTGCCGCCGCCGCTGCCAGATGCCGAAGAGCTCGGATTGGCGCTACCAGCGTCGCCAGCATCCGAGAGTTCGGGAACTGTGCGTGTTTGCTCTATGTATATTTTTTGGGTTATATATATATGTAATATATAACATATACATTTCATGCAGTATCTTCTGACTCTAGACCTTACCCACTATTCTATACTTTTTTGGTTTCTGGTTTGGCATTCCACTCCTGCCCGGCACTCTGGGAGTGAGCGCGCTTGCCCATAGCTGCAAGAACTGTCAAGCGGTCGAGAGTCCAGGGGGAGCTGTCCAAAGTCCGCTGTTTCCTGTGAACCCGGCATGCATGCATCGCACACTTTGAGCTGCTGCAAGTCGACTCACTCACTTCAGACCTTGCGCCTCTCTATACATCTAGGCCTCCTGACCTCCCTACGAAGCTAAGGATGCCGTGACTGCCCTGGTGCACTGCTGAACCGTGTGCACGCGCGCGTATGTTGTGCTGTGCGCGGGGAAGCGACATGAACAGGACGAGATACAGAGGGGTCGACAATCGGGGAAAGAGACAAGACCAAACAGCAAGACCAAACAAAACACAAATTATCCCCCAAAACAAATTTTGCTTTTGGTTCGCAGCTGTGCAATCAAAGAAGGCCCCGCTTCCGCCAACAAGACGGAGTGCAGCCCCTGCGATTTCTGCAGGTTCCACAGCCGTTGGGCCGGAGCTTCTGTCGCTCCGTCCCTAGCATGGTTTTGCCTGTCTTTTCATTGTACAAATCTGGCAGAGGCGACAAGCTTTCCTCCGAATTGGCCTCCCCCTCAGATGCCAGGGCTGCAGCAGCAGGCGCGGCTGCGGGTCGCTTCTGCGCGGGTCTCTTCTTTTGGGGCCGAGGCCGGCTTTTTGCGGGTTGCCAAATCCTCCAACAAAGTAGGGCATTCAGTTTCTTCTTGGGCGCCGTCTCGCCAAGTTGCCACTAGGAACCCATTGCTCCCAGCGCTCATCTTAGCTTCCTCCCGACGCCCACCCGGATGCATGCGCACTGCCACACGCTTCTCCCACTCAAAGAACTGCGCCACAGTCGCCCCCTCTTTCAAATCCGGCGCTGAGCTCGCCACTGTCAAAGCCTCGGAGGGGCGTGGAGCCAAGCGCCTGACTTTCTTTGGCGGTGACACACCCATGGCAGCAAACACATCCTGTTGGAGAATGCCCGCATTGTCCATGGTTGTGTCTGCACTTGAGGACGCGGCAGTTCCTGACGCCACTGGCAACGGTGTCGCAGAGGATCTGCCCAGGTCGCGCAATCGCTTCACCACACGGAGAACAGAAGCTGCGGTCTTTGCCCCTGACGTCACAGATTTGGCCTTCGTCCTGCACTCTTTGAATGCCTTGTGCAACTGCTGGGCAAACATGGCCTTCTCAGAAGCCTGCACTCCAGTGAATGCTAGCTTGGCAGCAGCTTCCAAGGCTGAACGGTTGGGTCGCTCTGTCAAAGCAAGGATGTCCAACATGAGCTCTTCGTATTCTGTCACCACATCTTCATAGTTGCTCGCCCTGTATTTCTCCTCGTCCAAGTGGCCCACATGCAGGCGCATCAGCCTGCATAGCTCCGCTGCGCTTGCTGTGTTGCGCGCGCGGCCGCCGCTCATGGCTGCCTCAAAAAAAAATGGTGCTATATCCAGGCGGCAGCGACTGAGTGGGCACGCACAGAAGCTCACTGCATTTCAGGTCATTGCAAGCACTCATGTGGACTCTTTCAAATGAAAACCCCTTAAATTAATTAAAGACTATAGTCCTTAAATAAGGTTGATAGAAAACCCTTTAAATTTAAAATAGAGACATTTGGAAGATCAGGGTAGTTTCATTTAATTCAACCTATTCAGCTCACGAGTTCTTTTTCACCCCATACCCCGGATGACGACCTAGCCTCAAACAATCTCAGCCGGCTTGCCTGGTTTTGATATTGATTTTGGTTTTTCTAACTCTTCGATGCCAACTTCCTTTTCTTCCAATATCTTATTTCTGTGCAGCTTGATGCCGACAACATGATCTTCTTCACGACCACTATCGTTCCAATTTTCCAGACTTACAGCATGTCAGCCTTCCTGGTTGGTTTTAAGCATTTCGAAGAGAGTCCGCAAGATTTTTCTGCTTTGCATTCTGCCCCGCAGCCATTTTGTATTATCTTGAATATTGAGCTCGATCCCTGACAACCGCCCGCGCTATATTTGCTCTACGACGAGTATCACGACGATGACTTCACCTATGGACACAGCATTTGCACATCGACTCCTTCTGGCACACCTTCAAGCAGCCACATCCATTGCTACCACTTTTCAAAACCTACCACTTTTTACACCGCAACCACCACAGCATGCACACCACCAACCCATTACCACTCCACCTTCTTCCCCAAGACCAACCAGACGCACTCCTCCACCACCGCAGCCACAGCCATCTCATTCATGCAGTCGCAGTCCACCTCCCACCACAGGCAAACCTTTCAAGGAGTGCAAACCAGAACCTTCTCCCTCACACACGCCCACTTCACCACATCAGCATTCACCACACCACCACAAGCCCAAAGCGACTCACCATCGCTTTCCTCAGAAGAACAACACAGAACCCATGCCACCACATACACCACCGATCACAACGATTTCCCTCACCAGCTCGCCCAATTCGCCTCCACAACCAGTACCCACTCCACAACCATTACCATCAACAAAACCGGCACAAATCCTCACGGAGTCACCACCTTATCCTGATAATGGAGGCTGGGAACCCAGCGAAGATGAAAAACTGGCGGCCTTCAAACTCAACAAGCGAGCTCGCCCCAGTTGGAAGTACATAGCCAAAGCACTCAACAAAACACCTTTTGATTGCAAAGGTCGATGGCAAGTCTTGCGAATTCTTTACGCACCTCAACAGCCAGACAGTCCAGAAGTGGAACCGGAAGCATCATCACCTCACAAAGCATCCCATCAAGCAGCGGCATCTCCTCCAACCACAAAAGACGCCAGTACGATGACTACAGAACCTCCGGCTCCATCAGACAAAGAGACATAGAACACAGAACAGCAGTACATGATCGTCCAAACAGAGCTTCCCAGGACTACTTAGTGCTGGAGAACATCCAGAACTATTGATGGCTTTGTATTGTTGTCAATTCGTACATATTTACATATTGGCTTATTGCTTCTTGTCGTTTCAGCAGTTGTGAGCAATAGACTCCAACCCACCACATACCACTCCAGCTTTCTTCCACAAGTGCAGCAAAAACAAGATCGGTTGCCAGCGGAGCTCATGTTGTTTCAACACACGCCACACACATCAAACTTGCGACAACTGACACATCGCCAGTGCTGTGTACAGACCATCCATGTTATTCCGTCTAATTCGTCTCCTCAGTGCATTTATGAGATTTATTCTGGATTGTTGCTTCTTTTGTTGATTTTGATGATTTTTCTGTGTTCCCTTTTGTCGAACTTGAATGTGATGACCATTTCGGTTCCACCTTGATGTACTTGCAGCTCGGCTATTTCAACTTAGCTCAGCCTTCCACTCGTGTACAGATTTTTGACGAAGACATAGCGATGGATTCCCTCGTTGCCCTGGATGCCCAGATCATTTCACAGCTGCGCGATACAAACATCCAGATCAACCGGCTGATGGTACTTCAACTCAACCGACTACATGATACTATCAGGCAATTACAACTCGCAGAAACTGACACAAACAACCCAGACCCACGCCTACCAGGAAGAATCCAACAGCTCCAAACATTGCCCTCGATCAAAGCAACCGTGGAGCACCAGCAGACCTTTTACCACCAATGTCTCAGATTGCAACACATACCAACCACTCTCCAACACCAAGTTTTACGATTGGCCACCACTTTGGACAAGGCCCACACGACATCTACTTCCACTTTCGAACGATCAAACACGCCTCCATCCCCCAGACAACCCAAGACCGACCCAACATCACTTACCACCAATCGATCCACGATACGACTACAAGAACGACCACACCATCCTCAGCATCACAAACTATCAGAACAGCCACTCCTAGTATGGCAGCAGCGCACTTCCTCAGCAGCATCACACTCACACAGCGCCAAACACACCCATCAACCACCTCAACGCTCCAGATCACACTCACGACACACACGCAAAAAGCGACAAGTCGCCGCTCCGAGGCGTCACTCAGACCGCACATCACCACCTCGCATGGACAGACACAATAGCCCTCACTCCCACAGCACACGTTCTCCACAACAACCCAAGCATTTCACCAAACACACAAAACATCGCAAACAACCCAAGCGATCACAACACTCCACTACTCGCTCCAGACGCTCTCGGACAAGACGCTCTCTTACTACCAAGTCACGAAAGAGCCGTCGCGAGAGATCGACAAGATCGACACACTATCGCTCCTCTTGCAGGACAAGACGTCAACTTTCACCAGCACCGACTCGAACCCACTCACCTAGCCACCAGACCGAACACCACACTTCTCGACACTCTTCACGTGCCTCTCCGACGACACGACCAGACTCACCCCGCACAGCACCACCTCCTCTTACACCTACAGAGGACACCAGCGACAGCGTGTTCGCTCTGCAGCACTCACCCTCAGACAAAACCGCATCAAACATTTCAGCAGCACCACCTGCCATCTCTCCACTACATCCAACTCCATCACAACAACCGCCACCACCACCACCGAAAACACCACCGATTCCAGCGCCACCACGAATTTTTCCAAAAACATCACCCTCCATCAAACCATCACAACCACCACCGCCTCAGACAACACCCATACGACCCAAACAACCATCGTATCCACCTCCACAGCAACTACTTCCTCGCCAAGTTGACCAAGATCCGGCGCCATGAGAGTCACCTGAGACACCACATTTCAGCCACATATCTATATTTGATTATCCTTTTTACAACCAACGACGTCACTCAACCCACACATTTCACAGCAGGAAGCACCACTTCTCACCTACAAACCAACAATCACTACTATTGACATTCATTACTTCAGGATACATCGCAACACATTGCTAGACCCCGTTTCACCCATCGCGTTTCACCCTACAACTTAGAACAGATTTCAACAAAATGCAGAGTCACTATTTACATCTCAGCATTTTCAACTTGACCGAGCACTTGCTCTACAGATGCAACATTTATTTACGGATACAATCTTGTATAGATTTAGCATTTACAGATGCGGTTTACAGCAGCTTCAGATGATACTGCACTGGACACTTGCTTTGTTGTGATTCTCACATGACCGGACTGACTTTTGTTGTTTTTCTCACACACCAAGACTTGCTTACCAGATTTTCTCCATGCAACTGTATCATGACCTCTATTTACCGTCACTTTCTACCTCAGCCTTTTGATTTCAACTGATTTCACCTGTTCGTATTTCATCGACATTTCATCGACATTTTGCTTTGCCACCATGGAAGCGGCATTCTGGAGCTGGACTCAAGACACACCAGCAGCGCACATCTACGGCGTGTACACCTCCCAACACAGCTGCCGCACCATCGTTTACCATACCAGAGAGCAGCTCCATTCATTGCAACAGACAATGTACTTCGATGAGAACATTTACCCACATCTCCCTCCGGCACTGCTGGACCGCATACTCAGAGTCAGGGCACTGGTCAATCACGCAACCGACGACCTCACAGCTGCTTTAGACCACATTGAAGCAATCGGCCGTTTCTCGCCCGATCAGCTGAAGGGCAAGGGCAAGGGCAAGACACCCGACCCAACCGATCTCACAGATGACCCAACCACAAGCATTCACCAAAGCGACCTTATTTACCCATATACACCCCCACAAACCATGGCACCACCTCGCACCACACCACCACCTGTGACCCACACCACAACACATGAGCACTCACAGCAGATCGCACCTCAGCCAGCTACGACACCTGACTTCCCACACACAGCCCTAGCACCCAAGCCATCTTACACCTGTATGCGCTCAGCCAACAGCTGTATTTCACCCCCACGACCAGTGAACCTCTTCCCCACTCACACACCACAACACACCAACCCACAGCAATGTGACCCCACCCAAGTTTACAACATCCGCATTCCCCTACAGGGACACGCCACACTGACGGCTATCGGGCCGATCTCAGCACCACCCGCATCTACATCCAACAGCACACCCACCATTTACTACCTGCCCACACCCACCAACATTCGACCCAATCATCCAGAAGCGAGCACGGGACCTCCTGGACCCTGGTGGGATGATGCTGGAGCGCCACCGTGAGAGAGCGCCAGACCTAATTCAAGGTCTTTGATTCTATGTACATGGTTTTTGACCCAATGCTTTCAGCATATCGATCCTTCCAGCTATTGCAAAATACTTCCAGTATTGATTCTATTTTCTTTCTTATTTCGATCTTCGAGATTTTCGATTTTCGATTTTCTGACGCTTACCACTCGAGCTTCGGACGACTGTTCAACTTCGAAATCTTCAACTTCGCTCCAGTCTCAACTTTTTCAACACTTCAGCCATTGTGGTTCAAACAATCAGTTTCGACTACCCTCGTGCTCAACGCTCCTTTTTGTACGGAACTACAGTGTTCCCCATCATGGACGCGCATCAACAATGGTGGCAACAATACTATGGCACCACGACACCCACTGCCGGCTATGGACCTCTCACCAACGCAGTGCGTCATCACTACCATCACCCTTATCACCAACATCATCAACATCACGCAAACATCCCTGCCGATCCACCCACAGCCTCTCCAGCACCACCCGCAACGTTTCCACCCGAACCCTTGCCCCCACCCGCAGCATCTCACCACCCAACGCCTCCACAGCTTGGCGTTGTACCCCCCAACATTCCCAACCTACCTGACACATGGACCCCCAGCGACACACATTTGGATACAAATACCGTACATGGTCACACATTATTCCGGACGATCCAGCCGACACAATGGTCCAGGAAATACAACCTCGCAGGACAACAAGTCCTCGACATTTTTCCGTGGCAGCTCAGCCGTTTTGGCCTACAGGACCACAGCCTCCGCATCCTATCCCAAGGACGCTACACAGGCATAGTCACCACCAGATCCATCGCGGAAGCTGTATTCACTTCACAATTGCTGCCTGAGATGCGGACCCACAACCTGGACATCGACAACATCGCTGAATACTTGCACCAACAAGCTGATCAGTCCATTCCAAACAAAACAACAGAGGCCAAGCAATTCATGCAACCACTTATTTCTCGCATCATTGACTTCCTACGAGGCCTTACACCACCAGCCGGCGAAGGCACAGCACTCCGAAAGCTCCAGCTACAGACTGATCGCTTGCAACAACAAGAGAGCGAACTCCAGCGCGCTCGCGACAAGTTGAAGAATCATGGCATTGCACTCACACCAACCAAGCCGGGGCCACACCCTGCCCCATCATCCGCCACCCACCCACCACATCTCCCACTTACAGCCCCTTCCGCAATTACAACCACCACCATTCTCAACCCCACCACACAAACACTCCATGACAACTCACCAGCCAACTATGCAGCAGCGGGCATTCAAAAATGGCTCAAGACATTACCACCAGCCACTCAGACACAAGTCAACAACATCCAGCAAATTCTTCGAGATGAACGTATCACAAAAGAACAGCTCCAAGAAGCAGCTACCCGCTACGGCATCCCGCTTGCTCGGGTCCTCAAGCTTCCCCCACGTTCACTACAGCAATTGGTGGCCGCGGGCTCGGCATTGGCAGCCTGACTCGCACAACAAGCGCTGCATCAACCAACACACCTTACCCTACAATCTTTAACTACATTGCACACAGCGCTATCACACTTTGTCCATTTCACCCCCTACATTGACAAGTCACACGCTATTTTTTCTGTCAGTCTTATTCACCTTACATGCCTCTTTGCCTTTCCCTCTCAAACACATCACTCTATACATTGGCGCTCCCGTTTCAACCAACTACAAGTTACACCACACACCTACCACTACCAATTGTTCACACATCCTAATGCGGTCTATGCAAAGCTCTTTTTCAACCAACATCACACAAGACACCAGTACCACCAACATGGACACACGTACATCGGCTCCACCAGTATCACTATTCCAAAGCGAGAATACAATCGCCATGCAAAACTCAAACAATTACACAACAACCATCCAATTTCAGCTGAACTTTCCCTACGCTACTGGCACTCCAAGAACAACCTCCACCACTACAGTACCATCTACCTTTCCCATCACGACACCTATGATCAAGCATGGACCTACGAACACTTGCGGATCCAGGAATGGCAACCTACACTCAATTGGCCATACATTCAACGACACCTCAAACTCAAAGCCTCAGGTTGGCAATTCTCAAAACACCGCACCACTTTCACACGCATGTCCACTCACAAACGTCTCTTCCAACGGCTACGACGACGACAACACACCATTAAGCAGCCCCACCTTCACACAAGTCAACGCCTACACGCCCTGACAGTTTTACGCGAGCTCAGCAAACATACACGTTCATCTTTTGAAACATCAACAGCCATCCGCAGCGGCAAATACACTGATCTCGAAATTTATGCCTTCCGTCGAATGGCCGCCAGCTCGATCACGTGTCCTTCACCTTCTCCACTCAGCGCTCAGCTTTCGCAATCTCACCCCACCAAAAGCCAACAAACCCTTCACCATTCCTTTCCTCTCCCACAGTACCTTCTCGTCCTCCACGGAAAAATGGCTTCGTACATTGATCCAACACCACATGCATCACGTCATTCCCTTCCACCCACCTACCACCAGATTACGTGAAGCAGCACACAAGACTTTACGTTCACGGCTCTACAACCACAAACGTTGGGAGGAACTCTTCTCCGCACATCCCTCAGCAGCTGACATGCCATGCAGCTGCTACCACATGCACACCCTGCTTCGTCCCAACCACACACCGCAGCTCTATGATGGCCACTACGTGCTTACACTTGACGACTTACAGCTACCCAGCCATCTTGAACTATTCCTACAGGCCAACATGAACAGCACATTCTTTCCCACAAAGACACAATATTTCCAACATTTTGAACAACAACTCACTCACTGGCTACGACACCATGGTCTACCCACCGCCCTCCATCAACACAGCCTACCTTTTCTACACCAACAATGGAAACAGCACATCGACAACATTCTATACACCCCACGCTTTACATCCCGCAACGTTACACAGCTTCAACAGTTTCTTACAGACAAGCTGGTACTCCATCATGCCGACCACGAATTACAAAATTTGCGACTTTTCTGTCCACAACACTACTTTCACGGATGTCTCACCACTTGGAATACACCACAATTATTTCTACCACTACCAGATCTCACTGCCCAACAACTTCACCAGTTTCTCACACAATCGTTCCCCGCCAGCATACGTCGAGCCTACCCATGGGGATTTCGCAAGCAATTCTACACACCACATGGTGTAGTCTTCCTCAAACAAAAGAAATCTTGGCGCAAAGGTAGAACAGTCATCAGCTACTTCAGATCCATTGCTGGCACACTACTACGAGCCACCTCCAAAGCATTAGACATCATGCTCCTTCATCTTCTACCACAACATCCAGGCCAGCTATCCATACCCAACCTGTGGCAACATCTCCACAACCACTTCCAGACCACACCCGACGACATCCACCTCACACCAATCAATGATGACCTCGTCGGCTTCTTCAACAGTGTACCTCAGCAACGCCTCGTCGATGCAGTCATCAGCCTATGCCACCGCTGGAAAACACAACACAATACTACCACCATCACCATAGATGTTCAGTCTACTGGCAATCCCCTCCAACACTCCCACATTGGTCGACACTACATTCACCACCCACAACAACGCACCCTGGACACTCAACACATCCCCCTCATTGTACAACAAGCCCTTCACTCATGCATTTTCCAAGCATGCAACACCTACTACAAACAAATCCAAGGAGCAGGCATTGGCAGTCAGCTCTCCCCAGCACTTTGCAATGTCGCAATCACACTCATCGAACACACATGGCAAACCACGTACCACAATTTCTTGCACCAACCCAGCCTTCATTTGCTCAACACCCGCTACGTTGACAACCGATACATTTTGCTCAACGAACAATACAGGTCAGCACTCCCCATCACCACTTTGGCCCATCCTGAATTTTATGAACACCCAGTTGAAATAGAGCCAGTGGACGACCACCATCTACTCGGTTTCCTGATCGATCCTCTCAACAGAACGGTCACCTTTCAACTCCCCGCTCATCCCTGGCAGATTCGTGATCCGCAGTCTGCAGGGAGTCACAGACTACGCCTCTCAGGCCTACAATCACGCCACCACACGCTACAAAAGTACACTTTCCCAAAACATCTAGTACCCACGACAGCACAGCAGTTGATGCAGCTCTATATGACCAAAGGTCATTCAAAAGAACACTGCGCCGCGGCGCTGCGGCCACGAGAAAAAGACTATGTGCCAGCACCTTCACAGACTGTCGTTGTATACAATTCACAGTATTGAACTTTTTCGATGTCCAGCCCTTCCACTATTTATTATCCAGGTCCTACCTGATCCGATCTAGTTGCGCCGATACGGCTCTTTGTGTGTGTCCAATCCTGTTTCCAAGGACACTACTCTAGTTCTCGTTCTAACCTACCCTACGAATCTTCCAACCACTGTACAGTAGCAGGGGGCACGGCGGCCGTTCACCTAGCCGTGCTAACAAAGCTATGGTGTTCGGTTGGAAGAGATACTGGACGCAGTATCTTGTACCTGCAATTTTTAATTTTCACTCATTGATGCTTCTAAGTCAGTTCAACGCTGTCTCATACGTTGATTTTGCAATAAAGTGCTAATGCTCTCGGCTAATGCTGTACCTAAATGTAAAGGGCTAATGCACACCGCGAAGCAGCCTGAAATCACGCTCCACGGAGCAACCTTCTCAAGTGTGTGGAAACAAGATGAAACAAGTAAGCAAGCACATGCATACTGGTATCAAACAGATTGTCGGCACAATTATCTAAACTTATACGAGGTGGATCCAAGCAACCCACTATCGTTCGTCACCGGTGGTTCCAACGACCTACAAATCCAATGACCTAAACCGTAGACCGACCAGAACAGGCCCCCTCGTTCCGTGGCTGCCTGGGATGCAGCGTTGCTGCCCCGCGGGTCCACCTCGAGCGTCTCAGGCCTTGACCTTTGGGGAGAAACCCAAGGTGGATGGCCAGGTGGTCATCGCGCCACAACGCCTGGCGGCCGGAAGACCCGAGGGTTTTTGACAAGGACGTGCGTAAGGAGGAGGGGACGAGAACATCAAGAAGGTCACAAAGGGTTGCAAAATACATTGATTTGTGTTTTCATGTGTTTTTCTTCGGTGAAAAGGATAGATCCCTGTTGGAGACTCCTGGGTCCTTGTGTTTGTTGGTTCATAATTATTCCCATCCAGTTTCTCTCGCCAAGCATGAGTAGGCCTAATTGTACTAGGCGCGTCCTGCAGTAGACTGTAGACGATAGAAAATATCTATTGTTTTGCTCAAGAGATGTCCATTGCTAGCCGCTTGCTGGTGCAAGATAAAGCTCCCGCATAATGCAGCGATCATAAGAGGCAGCCGTTCTTGATGTTTTGGGTGCAGTGCAAACAAAGTTCCAATAGCCTGGATCTTCCCAGTGACCTTTTGATCCCCTGGTTTGAGGTCACTTAGGCTTGCAAAAGGTCACTTAGGGACTCCAAAAAGGTCACTGGGAAGGTCCTGGAACATGTACGCCCACTTCTAGCTCACCTGCCTTGTCCAAAAGAACTGTCCAACTCACGAGTTTCAGCTTGCATCATTCTAGGTCCGTTCTGCCTGCGTCATTGAGGGATATCGGCAATGTGATGCTGGCGCCAGCTTTTCTGGTGTTCCAAAACACTGCCCCCTGTTTTTGCCGCTGCTGCTTCCCCTCACCCCCTTTAAGGGCAGCGGGCTTGCGTGTATCAATTTTTGACCAAATTTATGGAATCATCATGCTTCTTTGCCCACCCATGGGGGCAAATCAGAAGAGGCTCCGTATTTGAGCAGCCATTTTGATTTGGTCTGTACCAAAAAGTAGCCGGCGTGCTTTTGTTTTTGTCAAGCATCAGTATTCGCAGGTGAAGAGATATAGGGCCCCAGCATAAAAGCAAGATACATGTTTTGACGCAAAAACAAGGTGCCGGCGTTGTTAACGACCCTGGAGTTTTTAGCACTTTCCATCATGCGCGGAAACGAATAAACTATGGGAAAACACAGGGTTTTGTGTTTCATCCATGTGTTCATGACGTTATTTTCGTCTGGTTTTTACAATACGAGGCCCCTCAAAAGAGATCAGACACATTGGAATTGCAACGTGCAAGTGGCTGAATTTAGGCCCCCCCTCGTTTTTTAAGAAGACAACAGCGTATTTATGCTGAGCAGAGATGAGGAGAGAAATCATTAACCCTCGCAGTGTTTCGTGTCGAAATCATGTTTTCATGACATGCCGTCCATTGCGTCGTTTGACTTCCGCGAAGCAGACGCAGTCAGAACCTCAGGCATTGTTTGCCCATTTGTTCCAGAGGCTCTTGCCACTGTTTCTTCGAAACTGGTAGCTCCAAGTGTACTTCATCAAGAGCGAGATTAGTCCAGTGGAGCATTTGGCATGGATACTATATATACACCGTGGTCCATGAAGAGTATTACAGATCGTGAGAAGTACTTAGAACCTCGAAAGACAACGTAACGATCCCGGTCCAGAACCGTGTCAAGAGGTCCCGTGTGTCTAGTTGCTAGAGAAATCAAGGAATCCACATAATCCATGTCCACTTCAAACCACAGATTCAACAGAGGATCCGGACAAGGTACCCTAACCAACAGCAACAGAGCCACCAAACACAACGACAAAGCCCAAACAGCTCAGCGACGCGGTTTCATGTAACCAACAAAAAGAACCAGGTCGACCAAAAGACCACCGAAGCCGACGTAGGGAACCCGTCAAAGGCAACGGTGCAAGTCTGAACCAACAAAACCAACATGGTCCATGTTTCGGGCAACAACCATACCACGACGTAACCGCTCAACTGTCGTGAAACAACCAGAACACGACGTAGTTAGCCCCCCCCCCCAACCTCCCCACCCACTGTCAAAATGTCCTTGGAGACGGCAACAATGCTCCGAAACGCAGGGGTCACTGATGACGCCGGTAGCAAAAACATGCAAAAACAAGTACTTAGTCGGAACGAGACACTGGGATTTTAGTAGCAGTCTGAATGAGATACTGTGGCATGACCTCCTACTAAATTACTAAACTTGTCATTGTCTAAACGAGATAGGGCCCCCACATAGTAGATAGGGTCATAGGGTATTTTAGTTTAGTAACAAATGGATGCTGCTGCTCATTTGTTGGGCGCTTCAGGAACCATCCCCAAAAGATGCAGAAACCTTTGGCCTCAATCACGTGCAGCGGCAGCAAAACACCTGCAATCCTTTTACAACAGCTTGTTCTTCAGTTTCAGCGGCTGGAAGAGCCAATATCAATTCGCATGCTGCCAGCGATCTGAAACGACTGCGGAGGAATGTTGGCATACTGTTCAAGAAGCCATCCCTGAATATGAGGAGTTTGATGTTGATGATGACTTCGCAAGGCCCAGGTGCAATATGCTTGTATTGTCAGCCACTTTTGGGTTGGCTGTAGGTGGTTGTGTTGGTGCTTTTCCAGCCGAGACGTGGGCCAAGAGCTGTTCGGGCTTGAGAGGTTCATTTCATTTGGGCTAGGCCATGTCGCTTTCATGCCGTCAAGCTGTAGGCCGTTCATACCAGCGTTGTAAGAAGTCTTCACCGCCATGACGTATGCTTGGTGTGCCCCCTACATGCCCAGCCGCAGCAAAGGGCCCGACAAAGGGTTCTGAGCTTCAGCGATCGTGACTGTTTGTTTTGGTCGTGGCGGTCTCCAGAAGGAGTTCTGCACCACCCTTGAAGCCAAGTGAAACCTTGTTATTTGTCAAACCCTGTCAACCTCAGATGCGCAAAAGGTTCGTGGATAATTAAACAAACAAACAGAATCACACACACTTACTTATTGCATATATTCGGGGATTTCGCGGGATCTGTGGGACTCTTGGAATCTGTAGAGTCGTAATTGTATAGTTAACTCGGGCCAGTGGACCCAGGCAGCTACTACCACGGTTTCTAGATCATCTAACACAAGTCTTTGGAACCACTGGTTATTCAGAGTGTTATACCTTTATACCTGTACTTATTGTGGCAACTGGATCCACGGGGTCGTTGTAATCTTCACATCCACCGTGCCACAGAGGCGACTCAGCTACTCGACTGCATCGCTGTGCGTCACGACCGCCTCAGGTCGTTCCGCTTCCGCCCAAACCCGATGCGAACTGGGGCTGGCCGCGGGCTCAGGGTGGTCACAGGGATGGATTTCGACTTCCATGACTTCCATGACTACCGTCCTGTCAAAATGAACCAACACCCTTTGTGGTATCTTCATGAGCGTGCAGTTCCTGGATTTTTTTGTTCAGCCGCCAAGTAAGGCTGATTTGTTCGGCTAGATGAGGTTTGTTCACATACTCTGGAAACCACCACTGGTTCCGGGAATGGGCGAACATTCAATAATTTGTTGGGTGATCCGGAGTGAACGAGCGATCCGTATAGGGTATAGTTACATTAGTTTCAGAGTAGATGGCGTTGGCACCCCAAGAGGTCGTAGCCAGATCGGGTCCAATATAAACCACATCAAACCACCAAATTTGGGGTCACTTGTGCCATCTACTCTGAAACCATTATATACACAAGTAGAAAGGGATGTATACAGTATTTACAGTATAGTATTTACCAAAGAATGGCTCGATGACTCAGTCAATGGATCACCTCCTCAGTCAGTCGGTCCTGGGTGCCAAGGGTGGCCGAGGACCGAACACCAACGAAGTCACCGTGCTAGACCGTGGTCGGCCAGGGTGCACGAGTGTTCATCATTGTTCAAAAGTGGACCACCTGTTTGGTCATCCGAACTCGCTCGGGTCCGTGGTTCAGCAACGAAATCATGATGTCAAATCGTCTTTGAAATGACAGGTCATGATATGTCCTGATCATGGGATTTGTGACAGTGTGATAACTAGGAATAATTTTTAGATATTTTGAGCCTGCAGTTGGTGAATGTAGTTGAAATAGTTGCGCAGAGATGTTCCCTCAGATCAGCCGGTTTTATTCAGTAACTTGTGAGTACAACACACTGCGCGCGCGCACACACACACACACACATCGCCACACACAGTAGATCACACGGCACTTCTTTGGATGCGACTTCCGGCTTGTGGCACGCAACCAGGTCCTCGAAGCTAATTCAGATGTAATTACAGCGCAAAACAGCACCAGCACCACCCAGGGCTAGGGTGGTTACTGGCTGGAATAGCAATTTCTCAGGGGGAATCTATAGAAAAGAATACACCATAAACCATTTTGGGTGGTGCTGGTGCTGGTGCTGTAACTGTGTGTAACTCACCGTTTCATCGCTCAGTTCGAAATTCGGGTCGTGGGAATGGAGTCCCTGAGGAGGTGGAGGACGAGTGCACCGGTTGTTGGTTGCAGGATGGAACCCGGATATCCCATGTGTTCTTTTTCCCGAATGCGTAGCGAAGGGTTCCCGTTTATAGTTGGGGGTCTGGGGGTTGGAGCTGTGTTCGCGTGGCGTGCGTCGTGTCGTCGTCTCTCGTCGTCTCTCGTCGTCTGTCGTCGTCTGTCGTCGTCTGTCGTCGTCTGTCGTCGTCTGTCGTCGTCGTCGCGTCTCAAATTTGCTGCCATTGGGGGAAGCTTTTGCAAGTGACTTTTCATGGATGTGTCACGTGTCAGTTTGCGTCGCTATTCCATTGTGATTTGCATGACACCGACACGTCGCGCAAGAAACGTGATGCGTTTCGCTGCACAGGCGCAGCGTTTTGTGGGATCCGCAGATTGCTGCGCAGTTCCATTGGGATTAGCGTTTGGAGAGTCGTGTTTTTGGGGTGTTGGATGTGGTGGATGGGAGTGTGCTCTGAACGGGTCGAAATCATTCCAAACGTGTGGTGCGGTGCAAATTTTGTTGAAGCTCACATGCGATGATATTGTCACTTTTCGTGGCAGGCGCAGGACTTCGTGCGGGTTTTGAAGCGTGGAAGTGCGATTCTCGTGGCAGGCGCAGGGAATCGTGAGGTTGCGAGGTGTGAGGGAGGTAACATTTCGTGGCAGGCGCAGTACTTTGTGCGCGTTAGACGTGCGGCTGGGGAAAGATTCGTGGCAGGCGCAGGGAATCGTGAGGTTGTGAGTTGTGGTAGAGGTGAATGTCGCTGTCACATTGGGATTGCAAAGATGGGCCCCCCCTAGTTGGAGAACTTGTAAAGTGCCGTAACATATGTTATAACATGGGTTAACTGATGTTGTAAGCTGGTCTAAGATTGTGAAGTGTTCTAAGTTCTTGGTGGTATTTACGTTGCAGTTACAAATTACTTTCGATATATATAAGTAAGTTATCCTAGTTTATGTTGGAGGGTGCTAAACTAGTGCTAAATCACTTACAACTTACTTAGGGAACTTAGGTTTTTGCATTGAAAAAACTATGTTTTTTGTGGACGGGTTTGCAGAGAAGCGTTTTTCAATGTTTTTTGGTGTACTCTTCTTTTTTGTGTAGAACTGAGACTGATTAGCAAATCTTTGTATTTTGTGTTGTTTTGGAAACATTTTTTCTGTTTTTATGGGCGCGATTGTTTTTTATGTTTTAGTCGTGAAAAATTTGTGGGGTGGTGGTCCACCCGTATGACAGAGTAGTACTTTGCACACAGAAACACATAAATATGCAACACGCACACGTAGTAGAATATAGTGTAACGAATCCATTATGTAGGCCATGGAACAACTAGAAGCCATTAAGCTGGATCACGCCCCAAAATTGAGGAGTAGATCCTTGCCTGTCCGTGACGCATCACAAGACGCACACACACACAGTCCCTCAAAAGATCTGATGTAACCTGATGAACAAGAGGCTATATGTACAGTAGATGTACGGGAATGTACGGTAATGTACGGTAGATGTACGGTAGATGTACGGCAGATCTACCGTACATCTACCGTACATCTACCGTACATTACCGTACATTCCCGTACATCTACCGTACATTACCGTACATCTACCGTACATTACCGTACATCTACTGTACATATAGCCTCTTGTTCATCAGGGTGCACCGCGTTTTTTGGGCACCGGCCACAACTTTTTGGACGGACCACCGCGATCAAAATTTTTGGACGGACCACCGCCATCAACTTTTTTGGACGGACCACCGCCTTCAATTTTTTGGACGGACCATCGCCTTCAATTTTTTGGACGGACCACCGCCCAGCGTGTTCCTAACACACAGATGTAGGTCATTGTGTGTGTTCTGTTTTTCTTACGCGCTTTGATGGTTTAAAGTAGAAAGTGTTTTTCTTTTAGCGCGGTGGTGGTCCACCGAAGAAATTCGAAGCGCATTTGTTGCTTTTTTTGTGTTGCTTTTTGCTTTTCTTCAGCAAAGCGGCGCGGTGAGTGTTCTACATTAAAAACCCTTGCAACAGCAGCGCTTTCCCAGGTAAAAAGCATAGTTTTTCGATGTCCTTCGGTTTGGGCCTTGCTATTGGGAAACCTGAAAAAACATAGTTTTTGAACATCAAAAATCACCAATTAGAACTTATAGAACTTAAAAATAGTTACATTTAAGTTACATCTTACTTACGAAGCCCTCCGGCTAACTTAGTTTTAAGTAATTTGTAACTTCACCAAGTAAGTTACAAGTGTTTTAACTAGGGGGGCCCATCTTTGTGGCGTGTGGGCGGATGTTGTTTGGAGGGGCTGGAATCGCGAAACTGCTTGGCAGGGCTGCGTGATGTGTGTGCTCCGATGGGTGTTTTCGCTTGACTTTTGGAGGAAGTCTCGTCCGAAACGCTCGTTTTGCAGACTTTGACGTGTGAGTTTTTGAGGAAGTCTCGTACGAAGCGCTCGTTTTGGAGACTTGACGCGCAACCCTCTGCGGAGATCGTGCGTGTCGAGTGTGCGAAATGCAGGCGAGAGCGCGATTTGTCCCATGCGCGCGCAACCCTCTGCGGAGATCGTGCGTGTCGAGTGCGCGAAATGCAGGCGAGAGTGCGATTTGTTCCATGCGCGCGCAACCCTCTGCGGAGATCGTGCGTGTCGAGTGCGCGAAATGCAGGCGAGAGTGCGATTTGTCCGGCGCCCGCGCAACCCTCTGCGGAGATCGTGCGTGTCGAGCGCGCGAAATGCAGGCGACCACTGGCGACTTTGTAGTGCAACTTTAGTACGCGGGGTATCTGTGGAGCTGGAAGATGAGAACTGGTGACTTGGTAGTACAACTTTAGTTCGCGGAGCAATCTGTGGAGCTGGAAGCTGAGAACTGGCGACTTTGTAGTACAACTTTAGTACGCGGAGCAATCTGTGGAGCTGGAAGCTGAGAACTGGCGACTTTGTAGTACAACTTTAGTACGCGGAGCCATCTGTGGAGCTGGAAGCTGAGAACTGGTGACCTTGTAGTACAACTGTAGTACGCGGAGTATCTGGGGAGCTGGAAGCTGAGAACTGGCGACCTTGTAGTACAACTTTAGTACGCGGAGTATCTGGGGAGCTGAAAGAGAGTCCCACAAGAGTGTCCCGCAACAGTGTCCCACCAGAGTGTCTCACAAGAGTGTCCCTTAAGAGTGTCCTACAGGAGTATCCCACAAGAGTGTCCTACAAGAGTGTCCCACAAGAGTGTCCCACAAGAGTGTCCCACAAGAGTGTCCTACAAGACTGTCCCACAAGAGTGTCCCACAAGAGTGTCCCACAAGAGTGACCCACAAGAGTGTCCCACAGAGTGTTCCACAAGAGTGTCCCACAAGAGTGTCCCACAAGAGTGTCCTACAAGAGTGACCCACAAGAGTGTTCCACAAGAGTGTCCGACAAGAGTGTCCCACAAGAGTGTCTCACAAGAGTGTCCTATAAGAGTGTCCCACAAGAGTGTCCCACAAGAGTGTCCCACAAGACTTTCCTACAACAGTGTCACACAAGAGTGTCCCACAAGAGTGTCCTACAGTGTCCCGCAACAGTGTCGCTCAAGAGTGTCTCACAAGAGTGTCCCTTAAGAGTGTCCGACAAGAGTATGCCAACAAGAGTGTCCCACAAGAGTGTCCCACGAGAGTGTCCTAGAAGAGTGTCCCACAAGAGTTTCCTACAAGAATGTCCCACAAGAGTGTCCTGCAACCCACAAGAGTGTCCCACGAGAGTGTCTCACAAGAGTGTCCCACAAGAGTGTTCCTATAAGAGTGTCCCACAAGAGTGTCCCACAAGAGTGTCCTACAAGAGTGTCCCACAAGAGTGTCCTACAAGAGTGACCCACAAGAGTGTCTCACAAGAGTGTCCCTTAAGAGTGTCCGACAAAAGTATCCCACAAGAGTGTCCTACAAGAGTGTCCCACAAGAGTGTCCCACAAGAGTGTCCTAGAAGAGTGTCCCACAAGAGTATCCTAGAAGAGTGTCCCACAAGAGCTTCCTACAAGAATGTCCCACAAGAGTGTCCTACAAGAGTGTCCCAGAAGAGTGTCCCACCGGCTAGAGTGTCTCACAAGAGTGTCCCTTAAGAGTGTCCTACAGGAGTATCCCACAAGAGTGTCCTACAAGAGTGT
>CAXAMN010027661.1:316783-353854 GCA_963970005.1 Durusdinium trenchii
CCCACAAGAGTGTCCCACAAGAGTGTCCCACAAGAGTGTCCCACAAGAGTGTCCCACAAGAGTGTCCCAGAAGAGTGTCCCACAAGAGTGTCCTACAAGAGTGTCATTTGGACATATTAGTTTTTCGAACGTGTTTGCATTCGGGTTCGTGGGTTCCATCTTGTTTGTCCAGCTGTGTCCATCTTGGTTGGTGCATTTGCTGGATTTGCTCCAAAGTGGGGAAGAGAAGTTCTTCCATCATTGCTTCAATCTGGGATGCACCCACAACCAGCAGAGGTTGAAGAACCTTAGTTCGACTATCCCAGTTGGGTACCCTAGGTTACGGGTTCCCTTTCAGATCACAAAAAGCCTCTCTTGCTGAGAACGCCCTTCTTCGGGCTCCTGTCACGCCCCATCTGACCGGCTCCGGTGGTCTTCGGTTCCCCCCATCCGCACCCACCCCTGGCCCACCAACGCCCAGGCGCGGTCATTTCTCCTATGGCGACACCAAGGTGACTCGACGTCGACGGTCTCGGAAGAGGGTCGCCGGACTGGTCCGGTGCTGCGCCCCACGCGCCCCAGACCGAGGAACGCTGGGAGAATGCGTTTGGGTCGACTTAGGCCAGTTTGGAGAAACGTCTATTCCTGAGGTGACCTGTCTGATCGGGGATGAGTGGAATCCCCGAAACTGTGGAAACATGATGAAACATAATGTGTTTTTCTCTCCATGGGGTTTCGTATGGTTTCTTATGCAGATCCAACCGTTTCCTTGTCCCCAACCCTTCCACATGTTTTGTTCCGAACTGATGCTGAGGCCAACCATGAAACCATGGACACTTAACCTGCTAACAGTTAGAATATGATTTAAATAGTTTTCGGTATTTAAATGTATCCTCCAGATTCCGGCCAAAATGGAACCAGGTATGAGCACCAAGCAGTTGTATTCTATCTGCAGTTGTTGAGCTGCTCCTGCCTTGCAGAATGGCTAGGTGTGAATGCTTCAGATGGTCGGAGGCCATCGCTAGTAGGTTGGATGATATGACACTTGGGATTCTCCATATTCCATCTTTTCCGGCAGCTTAGAGGTTTTCACCTAAAAGAGCGCAAGCGCCAGGACCTTCCAAGTGGGTCCAACGGTCCAATCCCAGCCCTCTAAATCGGATGCGACTCCAAACAGGTCACCGGATGGCGGTCACTGGCCTCAAAGGTCACCTGGATGGTCCAACCCATGCTGCCAATCAAAGGGATGCCGAATCACTGGCCCGAATCATCGAGTGGCACTGGTGGTTCCCCGTACCCATGGGGCATTCACTCCTTCATTCTCGCCGAGGTGGGCGATTGTGCCTTCCGGGAGGCAGCGAGCGCGAAGCGGGCGAGCGCGGAGCGCGAGGAGGAAGTCAAGTTTGGGGGTCTGAGATGGGTAAGGAGCTGTTGGTTTCAATCAAAGGGTTGCTTCAATAATACATGAGAAGCAGAGTGAAACAGATTGAGTTGTTTCTTGTTTCGTGGTTCTTTATGTATTTTCCTATAGAGCTCTGCTTTCTATGGTTCAATGTGGTTCAAGAAACATGTGGTTCTCCAGGGGATAACTCCAGTCTGATGACCGGGTCTGCTTTCAGAGCAGGCCGAGCTGCTCATCTGACTTAGGACAGTTTCAGGGATTCCCACATGCGTAAGTGCTTGGAGCCTTGAGGCGTTTTTTCATGAGTCATGAGTTCACAAGATCATGGGTTTGCGGCGCATACCGTTTACCGGTTTTGGAAGGCACAGCCCAACAGATGCCAGTCATACATGTGAATGTGTTTGGCCTCCTCTCTGAAGCGAATGAAGAGTTTTGTTGAGAATCCAAACCAGATCACCGTTCATCCAGAGAGATCATTCTTGGCATTCTTGGCTCCATGATTTATTGATTTTGCATGGTGACCCAGATCGTCTTGGGAGATCTTTGATCTTTGACTCATCTCAGACCTCTTCAGACCTCTTGAAGCGGGACGGCTCGGTCCGACCCTTCAACAGGCCCAACAGGCAAAACGGCTCTGTCCGACCCTTCAACAGCCGGCGAAGTTCGGTCCGGGCGACCCGAGCGAAAACAGAAGGTTCGACCAGCGAAAACCAGGGTCGAAGAAGCGAAAACTCTTCTCTACCGTGGATGTGTGTGTTTGGTGTAACTGGAAGGGTGAATTCCATGATAGATCTTACTGCCTCTTTATCAAACAACTCAAACAACCATTGTTTTACTCAGGTTTTGTAGACTACGACACCAGGTCAACCAATTCTTTCTGGGTCTTGGAGTCTTGGGAAGCTATAGGGCTAGGGGCATACACCTTGGCCCTCGAGTTTTCTCATTGCTGGTCGATCCGTCAAACGGTTTGGCAGGGATGGGTCGTGACCCACCTGGAGCCCGACCAGTCCACTGCTCAACCTGGGGACGGGTTGTTCTCGTGGTGCGTGTTGATGCTTGATGCCATTGCCACCTCACCACAGATCACCCCACCAGCGACTTTCGCCTCATCAGGGCGGCGTCTTTAGCTTCATCAGCGTGGACTGCGGCTTGCGCGTGGGCGACCGCGAGGCGGTGGTTTTACTCGACGGAGGGGGGACTTTGTCTACACGCCTTTGGAGACGGAGGGAGAAGCCAGAGGCTCTTTGAACCGGTCAACAACAGAGTCTTCGACCTCAAGTGATCCTGGAGTGGATCCTGGAGTCCATCACTGACTAGGTTCCAAGTGCATATGAGGCAGCCACTAGTAGTCAGGAACCAGGGGCCCGTTCCGGTTGGTCTATGGTTTGGTCTTTTTTTGAACCTCTGGTTACCAGCTGTAGTGGTCACTGGATCCCCCGGGTTTCTTTGGTGCTTTTGCCTTTGACGTATGAAAACAACAACAATAATAGTACACTGACAAGCAATACGTGTTTGGCCTAGGGTGCGTCCCAATACCAGTAACAGTCGGCAAGCATTATCACTATTCCTAAGAAAGGTCTTTTACTAACCATCATCATTCACTGGTCACTGGACCCTGGTAATGGGAAGAGTATAGCCAAGTCTGGTCCTTGCTGGGTGGTCCACCTGGAGAATCAAGAGCGGGTTGGGCAAGTCATTAGATGTTGTCGCGTCCTGGCAGCAAGCGACCGAAAACGTGTCCCTGGTTTTTTGAGAGTCATTCCCTAGGGCCCTACAGGGCTTACAAGTCCCGCTCTTGGTGTTTTCTTTTCGGATGAGTCGACGGAACTTCCGTGGAGTAGAGTCTAGATGTGGTGCCATTCTTGTTTGGTTCTCCCATGTTCTCCCTATGTTTTTGCGATTTGTGCTCCGAACATGTGCGACTCATCTTACCTCATGAGGGAGATCAATCAACCACCACACGGCAGGTGACACATTCACTGGGTTGGTCGTGTTTTCTCGACCTGGTCCGAAGTGACTGGTGTGGTGAAAGGAGGTGCCAAAGAAAGTGGGGAGAGGTCGGCAAAAGCGACAAGACATCAAATTTGGATGAATCACGATCAACAAAAACCACTGGGAGTGTCCAGCTAGTTCTTAGGAGGGCGAAGGCTGGCAAAGGGGTATGGGGGATTTGCGTTGATATCGAAATACAAGGGACTCTCCTGCCCGTTTGACCCCTTCCTACAAGGTATCTATGTTCACCGCCGCTGCAAAAACGCCGATATATTGGGTCCTGGTAGTGGTCCTGGTCGTATCGCAAGACTAAGTTCTTTGACAACCACCAACACAGGCCCCTAAAGTGCGGGGGGCCGCATGTCTCACCTGTGTCTCATGTACCGACAGGGTGACGAGGAGGCGGAATCCCTGTTGGGAGTGACGACCTTGATGGACTGGAAGGATGGAACCATATAACCCGTTGGGCTCCTGGCCTGAGATGGTGGTTGGGGTGGGTTTTGGATGGTTGCAACGGGGACCACCTCCTAGGTCCTGGGGATACTTACTTTTATCATTGCCTATTGACCCCAAAGGGAACCACCCCGACGAATCTGCAAAAAAGCCACTCCTACCGGAGCGTGCCACTGGAGTAATATGGCACTCCCACTGGGCAACTGGGATTGTGGCTTCTTTCGGCGGAGACACGGAGTGCGCGTGGGTTTGAGGTTTGTGGGTCGGTGCTCTCGTGGGTTTCAGTGTTGAAGACTGGCACCCAGACTTCGTCCCCATTCTTCCAAGCGACGCAGAGAAATGTACTTATGCCAAGGAGTTCAATGGAGCTGTGCAAAAATTAACACTGAATGGACCAGAGATGGGAAGTCCTTTCCATTTCCCTTTTCTATGTGTGCAAATGTGTGCAAAAACAAAAACGTCGCATGGCTCGGTGACGAGATTCATGGAAAGGAAGCATTGACGCCTGTAGTGTCATGAGGCACTAGTATCTCAAAGAAATGCCTATGGGCAATGGGGATCGATCGGGACGGACAGGATGTTCTTCCGGTCTAACATGATGAGGAGCCGTTCAGCTCAGCTCAGTTGGTCATCCATCTGGTAGTTTAGGAGTTTGCCCAGTTTCTGGCTTTGCACCGCGCACCACCATGGCAACAGTCCTCAGGATAAGGAAAAGTTTGCTGGTTTCTCTCTGGTGTTCTGATCATCCTGATATAACTATCGTGATTACACTCCGAGTCACTAGAATGAATATGACTCCTTGGAAGAGCAATAGACCAGGGGGGGGTGCCATTTCCGTTTTAGCAAGTTGTATAAATGGAATTTGTGATCCATGCTTGAAGGCGTGTTCCCCAATTCTGCATTAGGAAACAAGTCAAGTGGGGATCAAACCATGCACATACTCTAGCGGCTCGATCGCGCTCTGCATGCTTCCTGTTCCATTGAATTTGAGCGTCATTTGACCTGCCAAGATCAGCAAAACACACCATGGCCAAATAGAGTTGCAGTTATATACTTCTGTGAGTGGCATCTGTGATAGTCTACCATTCTGTTGGAATCTCCGGGTCCTGGTCTGGACTTGGCGGGTAATGATTGGATTGCGGCGGGTGTTCAAGCACAACCCATGATCCCGCTGCATGTTGCTGCCAGGTGAAACTAGATGAGAAACAGACCAGTGTGGAGGCGGTATTTGGCGGAATGGTCTTTTGCAACTGCCATGTTTGCAAGTGTTCTTCACATCGATTTTAAACAGTTATCTAAATTTACATCTATATACACCCGTAGGAGTTAAGTTGTATCCCTTCACTGGAAGTAAGCCACCTGGCTGGGGAGCAGCCTGGCTTTGAACCTTCAATAACATGCCGACTTTGCTGGACATGTGCTTTCCGGTGATCAATGCTTAGAATGCTTGCTGTTCCAGTAGTAGGTCTGGTTGTCCAGGCTTCCAACAAGTTGCTAACATGTATGGAGGATATCATCAGCCACATCCAGATTCAGAGTTCTATTGTTGCATGTGCGCACCTAGACTGCCCGAACTAAGTTTCAGCAGGTCTTGAAACAGATTGACTCAATTTCCTGATACATCCAAAGGAAATAACAGTGGGTGAAATTTGGATGGTTGGACTGAGAGTATTCCACACGGGAGTGTCCGACTGAATTATGTCTTCAGCAGGTTTTGTCCTCCCACGTGCTCGCTGTCCCAAACAGAGAACCATCACGAGTTCTTCATCCAAAGCCCTTGTTCTCAATCCAAACTCAACTTGGAAGCCCGGCCTTTTCTGCGTCCTCCTTTGACGCTCGCATGCGGGACATGGATCATGACTTAAATTGTGGAAGGTCCAAGTCAGAACAGTCTCCACAAGACATGACTAGTGACATGACTGTCTCCAAAGATCAGGGATGATCAGGGATGATCAGGGTCTTTTTCCTCATTGTTTCACAAAAAGAGACATTCCTTCCAAAAGCTCCTGGCCTACCTCAGTTTTGGGGTGAAGGTGGGCCAGGGGTGGGTGCCAGGGGGGGTCGAATCGAACCTGAGGATCTGGGGCGTTCGGAGCCACCTCACCACCTAACCTATAGGTGTTGGGGGTCTAATCATGTCTAACCACCTATCCCTGAGGATATGGGCCAGGAGCCCAACGGGTCTAACCACCTCCCAAATGCCTGCGGCCGCCTCACCGCCTCGCTGCTGCTGCATCGCCTCACCTCGATCTGCATAGCCTCTCAGGTGGTGAACTGCACCGACGAGCCGGTGGAAGTCAAAGTCTTCGAGCCCGGCGCTCACGCCGCGGACCGGGGCGCTCAGATCGCGGCAGATCGGGGGCAGAGAAAGGCATTACTAGATCCCTACCCCCTTGTGGCTATAAACGGTGGGGGGACCTCGAGGAAATGTAACTTACATTTTTTGGTGGGGAGGGGGGGGCGAAATTAATGTAAGTTATATACATTTTTGGAGGTCCCCAAACCATTAAATATCTAAATGTAACTTCCCCCCCCTAGCTATTTAACTACGTCTTGCTCTTAGTGTTCCCCAGGAATTTCCTGGTTAGAATATGTTAGAATATCGTGTGTGCTCTTGTCTTGTGGAGAGAGGGGGGGGGAAATGTAACTTCCCCCCCCTAGGTATTTCTTCAGCTTTTGCACCAATGCTCTGCCGGGAAAAATGTGGCTCAGTCTTGTTGTCTCCCACGTGTGTTCCACCCACGTGTTCTGAGCCTGGGCCATGTTGATTTTCAAGTTGTGGTTGGCGGTCTTTGGGCTGGCCACGGGGTCAAAGACTTATGATGTCGCCACGAGCACGGCGGAAGCGGCTTGGTTTGATGCCTCCATGCACATGGGAGAATTGGGCCACTATTGCCGTACGTGGTGTGGACCACGGAACTTGCTGTGCTTTGACTTGTTCAGCAATAGCCAGAAGGTGGCAACTACATGGCTGAGGAACGGCTTTGCAGCCCAGAGCTTTGACATTGCCACGGATCCAGATCAGGACATTTTGTCAGAGCGTGGCTTCATGCGAGCTCTGACACTTAGTCTGTCGTTGCGTGACGGTGGCTTTCTATGTGCTGCACCACCATGTAGCCTTTGGGTGCCAATTTCGCAGAGTGTTCACGGCAGGTATGCTTCTGGGTCATTTAGATTTGTACTGTTTTGAGTCATGTGGTCTTTTTTCATTTTTTTTCCAGTGTGCTTCCAGGCTGCCTAGTAGATTTTGTAGCGTGCCCAGGCTTGGCGTCTTATGGGCAACACTGCGCACTACAAGACACGCATGTCCAACAGCATCGCAATCAATTGTGCGAAGTTGATTGAGCTGTTGTGCCTGTGGAGGCCCAATGTCTTCATCTTGGCGGAGCAGCCCAAAGGGTCTTTTATGTTCAAGACGCTTTTCTGGGAAACCATGCTCAAGCAGTTCTTTTTCGGCATCACTCTCACATATATGGGGGCTGTATGGAGCTGACTTGCTGAAGGGCACTCATTTGTGCACGAACCTTCCGAGACTTGTTTTTTTTAATTGTAGCTTCATGTTCTGGCAAAATGAAATCTTACATTTTTGAGGTGGTTTCTATGGAAAAATGTAACTTACATTTCCCGGAGGCCCCCCCCCTCACAACACGGTAGGGATATTACTAGTAAACGTTTGGAATTCAGCTGGCAGTGTTGGGACGTCCGCCCAGTACGTACTGCGAGCGCTTTGGAGAGCATGCTTGTACTGACGAGGAGGTCTTGACGACTTATGAGGCCGGATGAGGAGCAGAAAGCAAAGAAGCTGTTTTACGGCGGTTCCTTCACGCAAACATGTATGGGCCAAGCAGATAAGTGCACCTACTACCTACTACTAACTACTTACTACCTACTACTACTACTACCACTACTACTACAACTACTACTACCACTACTACCACTACCACTACAACTACTACCACTACTACTACTACCACCACTACTACTACTACTGCTACTACTACTACTACTACTACTACTACTACTACTAGAGAAGAAGAAGTGCCACTGCTCCGTGTGTGTGTGTGTTAAACCCCGTCTCAAGTGGCACTAACCTCTCCTTTTCGGATCTACCCTGTTCCAGTACAGTTTCCCGCAGGGGGCGTGACGGTCGATTTCCTAGTCACGCCAACGAAGCTATGGACATCGATTGGATGGAAGTTTGGACGCAAACTTCTGTACCTGCGCTGATGAAACTTTTGCACACGCTGTGACTCCACTTTCCCGATTTTTTTGGTTCCATGGTCCTTCATGCTAGTCCCCAAAACCTTTTCTGACCGACGTGCAGCTGTGCCACCGCAGCCTTGCAGTCACGTGAAAACAGTGTTGAACATTTCAGTTGGGCTGACTTTGCGCCATTCTGTTCCCTCACTCCTTTTGACGTGGAGCTGAGTTAACTGCAAACCCTATGACTAAGTGTGTGCCGCTGTGTCGTCCCACTCGGGTGCACAGTGTGATCCCCCGCAAGGGGGGCACCGAGACCTTCGTGAATCCCATATTGATTTAGCGTTTTTCACTCGTGAATCAGGTTACTGAATCGATGCCTCACCCATGAATCACCGGACCCCATGGATGCTGCCGAGCCACGGAGTTTTGATGTCGCCGGACCTACGGAGTTTCATTCTAGAGCTTTCAAGGTTCAAGCCTTCTGATGCTGGCATTTCCGCTAATACGGGTACTGTCACATGTTTGATTCAACTTTCCAATCCAAGATCTTTCAGATTTTCTTACCTTTACGCCCGCTGCGACAGATCGCCGGCCGTCACACAATGAGAGTTTTATTTTTGGATTTTGATTGCGCCCAATTCCTGCCCTGCGCTGAGCTGCTTTACGCGCTGACGCTGCAGCCGCCGCCATGGGCTATCCATGGCCCCATCCATACGCACCACCACCTACATATCCGCTGACAGCACATTACCAAGCAGTTCCTACGCAACACATTTTTCCGACGCATCAACCCCCAGCGCCAATGCTTCCACCGCCTATGCTTCCACCGCCTTTTTGGCCTCCACAAGTACCACAACCAACCGCACAGCCCATTCCTACCTTCCCAGTCTCCTTTTGTGTACCAACCTCAGCTCCTCACCCTCGGCGACGCTTGGCCTATGCTTGATTGCACCTTCGTGGTTCAGCAAGCAGCACATAAGCGACTCCCACACGAGACACCAGTTCACGGAGTCCTTCTACGGATGGCGCATGGCGCAGGGTCCAGACTTTTTCAACAGGGAGATCATGCCACGTAATTAGCGTGTGCCACACGGAGCTGCTAGATCATCCTGGTGCCAGGCTGGTCGTTGGCCAACAACATGTTCGACTTAATGCACAACTGCTTCCTTGGATCGGCGCGAGTCTTCATAGCGTCATCTCTGAGGCTGTTGTTGGAACATGGCTGCTTTGATTCCCACCAGCAGTCTCTCCGGAGCCCTGCTCAACACCTCCTGCTCCACAGCCAACACCTTCCACATCAATCCTGAAAACACCACTCCTCCCAACCCTGACACCATCACCGCACCACAGCCAATACCCTACCCCAAGCATCCACCCATGCGCCGCGTGCGCAGCGCTTTGCGCGCGCCACCTCACTTTCACAAGAAACCTCAACAGCAGCAGATTGACAACTGGCTCAACATTCATACGCAACAATTCAACACACCCAACATCCCACAGAATGCTTTCATCGCCAAGGTGCTTATAGACAGCGACCTTACCTATGCAGATCTTGCTGACTTTCAAGAGTTCACCCACATCACCTGGAACAAGGATACTGAGGAATACGACTTGCGCCATTTCAACCACATCACTATCCACTCACTGGCCACCAAGGCATGCCACTGGACATCAGACAAATGTGGGTTGATGACCCAGCCACAACCATCTTTGCGCAGACTGGAAAGGGTGGCAAAAATACGGGCGAAGGAAGAGTGTTTGGGATGCACATGGCTTGTGATATCACATCCTGACCTGATGTTTTGCTGTTTTGATTCTGCAGAAAGTTTGACTGAAGAATCTGCTGACCCACTTCATCCACCCTTGCTGAGGTGATGAAAACAACGTTTCCATCCACCAGAACGCACTCCTGAGTGTGTTGCAGCAGGGGGCAGCGTGTGTTGCAACAGCAACATGCTTGAACATCGCGCTTGCCCACTTGAAGTTGCATGCTGGCAAAAAACATGGCTTGGCGCTGCAAATTGTTTGTGCCTTAGCTGTCCTTATATAACTTTCATGTGTTGTCTTCGAAATTGCCCCGGCCCTACTCTTTTGATTCTCCTGATGCAAAAATTCAGCCTGACTCAAAACGATGCCTGTGGCATCAAGCAGGTGTATTGCGCTCCGTAGTCCGATTGAAAATACCATGCAATGTTCCTTCTACCCGCGATATAAAAAGACGAGTGCAAGTTCACTAGATCGACTAGGATCCCATAGGAGTTTGGTGGGTGGTATTTCTGCCCGTCCGTTTTTGCCGCATGCTGACCTGCTTATGCAAAATAGCCAAGCCTATGCCTCTCTGCCAAACCAGTCATACCCCTTGAACGTCCGGGTGGTGCCTTCCATCATTCCACACCACACCACATGCCAGAATCCGACCTACTGTGATATCCCGTATGACAAACGTCACAATCTTTATCAGAAAGTTAAAAAATGCCTTCGTCAAAAGCAGTCGCTTGGGACTCTTGATGTTCCAAATTAGATGCCTTCGCTCTCCGATGTGTCAATTCATCGATTTCATCATCATCATACTCTGTGTCTTACACCGGTGTTGGAGGACTGATGGTTGCACGTGTTGTACATTCTCATCTCTTGTCGTACATACATACCCTCTAGCACCCCACAACGCGGAAGGGCTATCGAGGGGCGAACGATGGATCGATCGCGAGTTGGTGTGGTGTCTCTATGTGTTATTTTTCAGAAAACTTTGTTGTGGTTGTGGGTCTGGTGGTTGTGATTGTTGTCGTTGCGTTTGTGGTTGTTGTGGCTGCGGTTGTTGTTGTTCTTGTTGTTGTGGTTGTTCTTTACTTTGTTTATATCTACCGAATGGAGAGGCACCACGGTTAAACATTGTGCTATCTTTTTGCTCCAGATAAACACATATCATAGATGTATAATATACATCTGTCTGTGTACTAGTAGTACTAAAGTTCATCAAAAGTTGGGGCGGGCGCGCAAAACCTCTTTGGGCGACCGTGCCGGAACCATTGGTGCCACCATCGACCTTTGACTTTCAATAACTTTTTGGTGCCACTGCCCCCCCAGCGACTATTGTCGACGCAGAAGGGTCAACAGTAACCACACCATTAGGTTTCCGAAGTTTTTGCGGCCGTTTTGCTTTGGGGTGGAATTTTGTTCGACCATACACATCCATACACTGCCTGTTGGCGCAGTGAATCCCGCGTCCCCACCATGTGCCCGTGCGATCCAAGTCCCGTCGAGTGGAACTGGTTTCCCGGCTGAGCGACTGTTGTTTTTTGGGGGCGGTTCGATTCAATGAGAGCTAGACAATGTTCGAAAGAAACAACCCAAAGACGTGGAAGTACCGAAGTCGCGCGATACCATTGGCACTTTTGTGAAAACCCGAAAACCACTGTCACCTGCAACTGTTATTCGAGGTTTGGGAACTAATCAAGTACGTGTCACATTAAATCTATACGTTTTATATAAATCAATGCATTATTTTGGTACGTTTGTGGGCTTAGGTCCGCAAAGGTTGTCGCTGAAACACCATTGGTTTTTACACCGCGACACATGTCTGGCTGCTGGAATGAGCTAATGGAATGAACTACTCACACTGTATGCATACTTGATATATAAAGGCATATATAACATGGATACAAGGAACCGCGGTCAAAAACCAGCCGATCGTATTGAACCATGTCCTTAAAATTGATGGGTTTCGGGGTTGAAACAATTTCACCCAAATCTCACCTATACCCAAGTTTATTTCTTGAACCATAACCACATGCACCCCCAGAGTTTTAGGATTTTTCCATTCCTTCCCAACCAAACCGCACGCAACTCTCCGCTCTCAGTCCCGGCTTTTCCGCTCCCCCATGGCGGAAGGGACGTGCGGGAACCCGAACGAGCGCGAACGGGAAGATGAGGGGTTTCGCGTAGGTACATATGTCATACATGGAGGCTTTGGGAGGGTTTGAAAGTGTTTTTTGGGGAGTGGAACTGATGTTCCTTTGAATTTTGTTTTTGCGCATGCCTTCAGGGCAGGCAAGAAGCAAGTGGTGGTCGGTGAGCATTTTTGTGTTGTCATGCAGACATTTTCAGACGGCTAACAGCTGACAGGTCAGTGTGTTCTTGGACTCCCTGGGGGTTCGTGGGGTCTAAAAGCTGGCTTTTGCGCAACAAATATAACGAAATGATGGAGTGTTCAATCTAAAACGCAAGCTGGAACTAGAATGGTATATGTGACATGGCATTTTTTTAGAGTTATTCTACCAGTGATGTTACTTCTTTCGGGCTCACAACTTGGCACGACATGTTCGGTCACAAGTTCTTTTAAGGATTCGAGATATGTTCAACTGGTAACAGTTTGGAAGGTGCAGACACCCTTTTGAATTTTTCACTCAGACAACAGGCAACTTAAGGATTTGAATAAAGGCACATCTCAAACTTTGGAAGCGTTGCAGAACAACCACTGAGAACCATTTGTTTGACGGTTTGGAACCTGTACATGTTGGGTCTCATAGATTTGTTAGACCAGCAGTGTGGTTCCAGGGTAAGTGAACAGATATTTTGTTGTCAGTGTTTTGCAAGTCCACATATATATTATATATATATGTGGATCATAGCTGAGTCTGACAGGGTCTAAGAGATTCTAGAAGTAATCCCGAGACGCGCAAATCCCTGACCATGACTACAGTCTGTTGCCACCATTGCCTCTGAAGCTGTCAAGCACTGAGTGGTGCAAAAACCACAAGTCCCGTCAACCAGGACAAATGCCTAGCGGGTGAGAGCCCCCTCATTTCTGTTCATTTTTTTGACTGATTGTAACATATTGTCACAGAATATTGGTCACCTGAACGATGTCCATTGCCAATTGGTGCTGAAAAAGCTGAGAATTGTGATCTTTGTTCTTTACATCATGATCGACTCATGGTGTTTGTATGCTTTGGATTTTGACTGAGGCACACTGACTAGCGTCTAGCGTATCTAGGCTCGGTGCTGATTGTACCAATTCTCATTGCTCAAAGCCCCTCACAACACCCTCAGCGTCCCAGCCCACGCCTCTCTCTGACCCTGGATTCTGGCGCATCAGGATCAGTCCCAGCACGAATCGCGTCTTCCATGTGAAGGCTCTGGCGCTCGGTCGAAGCGGCGATGAACACGGATTCGGATTTGCAAGAGTCGTTCAGCAAGAAAACGATGGTCTTTATTTTGAACGTGTGTTTGTTCTATCGGCAAAGAAGAGGGTTGTCATAAATCAAAGACAACTTCTTCTTGTTGAACGACCAAGAACTCGTTGGAAGGGTTTGCTTTTTAAAGGTTGTTTTTAGTATATCCAAATAATTCCAAATCCAAAGCGTTTCCTAAACGGATGTGGAAGCACATTCCGTACAATCCGGATGACGTTGAGATGCTACTCAGCTACTCATCCTCAATGACAGGAAAGGCTCAAAGACAATAACATACGAACTACGAACAGGACCTATTAGAAAAAAAAAACACAAACAAAAGCTTTCTGACCTTATGTGTGAGGTTCATGAGTTAAATAAATACCGCCCATTGGTTTCCTGTCATTACATGAATGCGTTTTCAGTCGCTTCAACCCAAAAACAATGAAGAACACGAGAATCCTCGGGCTCCACGCCGTCCTCGTCCGCTCCACCCCGCTCCAACGTCTC
Organism: Durusdinium trenchii; assembly: GCA_963970005.1. Taxonomy (NCBI): domain Eukaryota; class Dinophyceae; order Suessiales; family Symbiodiniaceae; genus Durusdinium; species Durusdinium trenchii. The sequence goes on from CAXAMN010027661.1 coordinate 330,494, forward strand.
GCTCTGGCGAGGCCTCGAACGAGGCGGACACCAACCTCGATGTGGAGGCCGGGGGAGACCGGCGGCTGACGGTCAATGTGGTCGTCATCGGTTTCAAGTGGAGACTATCCCAAGCACTCCATGTACGAACCACAAGGAAGGGGTGATGAGGCACCCCTTCACCTCTAAGGTGCTTATAATATGATACCTTTTGTAAAATTGTAGAGAGTCCTGCATGGTACTTGTATTGCACATTCACCTACACTCGGGGGAAGTTGGAAAGGAGTACATGCAGGCATATCTTCCAATCCCATCCATGGAGTCGTTCGGTCGCACCTCGTGAGATTTCGGAACGTCGGGGACCTCACGGAAGTGCGATTCGGAAGAGAAGGAAGACACGACCGCGGATCCGTTGTGTGAGGGGATGCATGACGCGGATGAGGGACGCTTTACAAGGACTGGCATAGTTGGCGATCAGTTGAGGTGTTTTGGGGTCATGAAAGGTAGGCCTTGGAAGAGACCAACACAGAGCCCTTTAAACCACTGGTGCAGCTGGAGGTTCCGCTAAGCTAGTCTTCCAGTGAGGTCCATTCCATCCAATTCCATGTGGTGCAGCTGGATTCAGGGTCTGCTGCAGATGTGTGTTGAGAGGTCACTTGTAGTGATAGTTGCTTGACCTATGCAATCAGCACGCTACGTGAAGATTGTGTATTAATTCATGTTATTCTTGTTGGGGTGTTTGGCAATGCGTTTGTCATGTATGTGTGCTGCCAGACTATGCGATCAACGTCTGGCTGCGGGCTCCGCATTCTGGCGTCCACTTTTGTTTGTTGATGATCCTTTTGGTGCCATCACTGGCAAACTTTTGTGATGGCGGACTCTTCTATGAGGATTCTAGTGGTGCAAAGAAGAAAGAAAGGTCTCGTCTCGGGGTATCAGAGGAACGACTGGTGTTTGGGTTGCAGTCCATTGGAATGACTATGAAGACTTGCCAGAAGAAGAACGACACGACTTCGTTTGTGAGAACAAGTTCAATACAGCAAGCTTCGGAGCTCTACAAGGCAACAACAAGCTGGGCTTGAGCACACCTCTCCCCAAGTTATACTGTACCGATCTAACTGAGACAGCGGTCCAGATATGATCTTGGCAACGATCGGGGAGCATTTGTATCTGGATTGCGAGGGCTATCATGTCCCTCATGCCGTGAGTACCTGACTGAAGAAGTCTCGCATGTTGCCGAGGATTCTCCGACTGCACCAGGGTCATCTAAGGGGTTTCTAATAGTCCCTAATTAAGGTTAAGAGGTGTTCATTAACCACGCCAGTAGCTATAACTGATCGAGTATGGTCTTGGAAGTCTAGGGCAAATATGGACCATTGTCCAATTCTGGGTTCTATTCTAGTTCGATAGCTGCTGATCATCTCTCCTAATTCATCTTTAAGCCAAGAAGGCTTTTGGTTGCCTCCAACCTGTTACTGAGATCCGGATCAGCAACAAGAAGGCCAAGTGCGAAGTGGTCGGCGACCAGGCACATCCGTTGTGCCACACGTTTTTAGGCACACGTGGGCCGGCCCAAGCGTTCACGGCCAGCAAATGTCGGGCTTGGCCAACTTGAACTGAACTCCTTTCCGTACCGTGGAAGGGTACAGTATATTTATATGGATCAAAATAGGGAGACCTCCCGAAGAACTCCTGGAAGCAGGAAGATTGACCAAAACCATCCAAAACCCATGTCGCCCTATTATCCCTATTGAAATACACCCTCAAATGTAACGGAACTCCCTTTAAGTCTTCAGCGGCTGAAGATCAAAATGGCTGAGGTGAGGTGTATAAAACAGTAAATTAATCTGCTTAGGTGCAGACTCCCCATTGCACAATAATGGCAACCAACCTCTTTGAGGCAAGTAGTTGTCCACGGAGTCATTCTTGTTCCACCTTCCCATGGGACTGGGACCTAACACTGTAACTTGAGGATGAGTATACGTAGCTAGGCGAAGTAGCTATGCTGCTCGGTCCCTGTCACTGGTCTCCGGTCCCCCACAACGGACACTCCGGACTGGACGGGCCGACCCGGGTCAGCTCAGCTCGTCCGTGGATCTTCGCCACGAACTGAAGATCCAAGTAAGTGGATCGGTGAACGGTCTGATTCTCCAGAAAACAAGACGGAGATGGGCATCTGCGTCGGACCTGAATTCTGGGGGGGGTTGAAGCCTCGTTTCGCTTCGGATCCTGTTTGTGAGCGCATGGATCGGTTCTACTGAAGTGCAGGAAGTGCTCGGTTCACATCGACTACCGCCAAACCACATGGAACCACCCATGCTAAAACAGCAACAACACGAGCTTTTTTTCAGACTGCATTGTTATTGAATACCACAGTCCCTGGAAGGCAATTACTATGTCTTGGGTCTGTCCTATTACCTGTAACAATCAGTAAACAATTATCACTATTCTTGAACAAGGCCTTCACTCACCATCATAATCATCATCCACTGTTACGGGCATTAGGATAGACCCAAATTATATACATAGAGCTCTAGCATAGCTTGTAGCTCCCCAGCGGGGTGAAAGGAATCGGAACCTGGCCACAGAAGGGTCTAGGTCGATCGGCCTCCGCATCGAACGATGCGAGTTGTCCCTGGATCCAATTTGTTGTGATATGGATCCAATTGTCCATGCAACCAATACCAAGTTTGACCTCAGAGATGCGAAAGCAGAAGGTGTAAATTCAACCAGATGCACCCAGGGACAACTTGACCCGCCAAAGGGCCAAACTACAAGGGACACATGGACGTGAAACTAACCATTCACCCCAAAGACGATAAACAGTCCAAGTACATATGGACAATGTGTCCATCCCTTTTGCAATGGTGTGTTTCCCCTCTCCCATGTCACTAGAATCACTACTGAGGGTATAATGCGTCCAACCAATCCCCAACACGCCATGTATGGAATATTTACCTTCATTAACATTTAAAAGGTACATACCTAGAACTTGAGTGACGTCTACTTTAGACCATCAACCACATAAAAGAATTGTATTTTCATATTTTTTCCTATCAAAACAGAGGAGGTCATCTCTGAGTTTGAGGTATATGCCATAAATGCCATACATGGCGCGCGTGTTTGTGGAAAGTGTGCCAGCTGCTTCCAAGGGGTTACCAATGGACCACCCTAAACTGCTTATAGGTCACCATTGGACACCCATTGGAAGCGCTAGGTGTGTGTGTGTGTGTGTTTATGTTTTAAACGGACATCACCAGGTGATCTTTGTCGACGGCCTCATGGGCGACCAATGACGACCACAGGCGACCGGGAGGATCCACGGCGAGGATCCAAGCGACCAGCGGTAGACGGGGACGGTCATAAGGTGACCAGTGTCGCCGAATCACACGTATACATCACCAACCGCATCATGACCGCATCTACTTCAGTTGGCCAGTTGGCAGATTGAAGGGATGTGTTGTGCAAAGGAGTTCAAGATGGCATGCATCTCTGGAGGGATTTGCTGCCATGTTGCTGGGCCGCTGACAAATACACTGACCATAAAAGACCATAGATTTGACCATGGTCAATAGAGCAGGTAGTTAGAAATTGCTGTTGCAATGAAGGTCTATGTTTCTCACGGTCGTTTGAGATGTTTAAGGGGAGCTGCAGACATAAGAGAAGAGGGTTTCCTGAAATGAAACGAGACCCAGGAGAAGAGACAGACTAGTCCACTTCTTGATCCTTTTGTCTCGCTGTGATTTTGAGACATACATTTCGCCATGGAAATCGCTGCCATTTCGGGCACAATTCTCACTGAGCTCAGTGAGGAGGATGTCCGTTGCATGGTGGAAGATGGAAGGACTGTTCGGGACTTGAAGAAGATCCTGACAGATCCGCTTGGACACTCGAGGTTCCGGCAACGACTCTTCAGTGAAGGGCTTGGCGAGTTGCAGGATCACATGCCTTTGGCACCTAGCCAGTCAGAGATTTGCAGTTTTGGTTCAGGATAGTCTGATAGTCTTTGGTTTTTGCATCACTATATATATATATAGTATAAATACAGTAGTTGCAGTAGGGGCAAATTGTGATAGCCATACCATGCTATACCTCCATCTTGGACAAAACTTGAGGGACACAGAATGGCTCTTCAGGACACGTGGGAACGTGTGCAAGTGGTCATCCTCAACTTCTGTGCTGACGAGCTAACTGCAGAGGAGCTCCTTCGCATGTGCCACTTGCCAGACTTCCGATGGCGGCGAGTGTCCTCGGGGTGAAGCTGCCAGACATCACAGAAACAGACCAGAGTGAAAATAGTCCAACACCTGGGAGGAAACTTCCTAGCAGTTTTGTCCTCCCTCCCCACTTCTCAAAAGACCTGGTGTTTGACATGAATCACTTGACCCAAATTCCGCAAGCCAGCGGCGAACGTGTGGCCAAGGTGAAGAAGATCGTGTGGAGCAAGTGGAGCGGCTGCTGCAAAAGCCACAGGATCCGAATTGGAGCGGATCGACCGCAAACGCCAAAAGTGCACTTGCACTTCACCTTGCAGCTCAAAACGGCCATGTCGAAGTCCTGCAGTTGCTCCTGGAAGCTGGAGCGTATGTGAATGCATCAAAAGCAGAAGGAGCAACGGCTTTGCATCTTGCAGCCCGAAGTGGCCACCAGGAAGTTGTGCAGATTTTGCTTGAAGCTCGTGCTGACATAGATGCAGCAACTCAAGAAGGGGCCACGGCGTTGTATTGTGCAGCAGAGCGAGGCCGCTTGGAAGTTGTGCAGTTGCTCCTAGAGGTTGGAGCTCGAAAAGATGCTGCAAGTGAGGCAGGGGCAACGGCTTTGTATGTAGCAGCTTTGTTTGGCCACCTGGACATCTTGCGTTTGTTGCTAGAATCTGGAGCTGACAAGGATGTGGCAACTGAAGAAGGGAATGCTTTGTATGCAGCAGCTGAGCTGGGACACGTGGACGTGGTGCAGTTGTTGCTAGAAGCTGGGGCTGACAAAGATGCCGCAACCGACGAAGGGGCGACTGCTTTGTATGTTGCAGCTGGGCGTGGCCACCTGCCAGTTGTGCGTTTGTTGCTACAGGCTGGAGCTGACAAAGATGTGGGGACTCAAGAAGGAACGGCATTGCATTTTTTCGGCTGAGGCTGGCCACGTGGACGTGGTGCAGCTGTTACTCGAATTTGGAGCAGACAAAGATGCGACCACCGAAGAGGGGTCAACTGCTTTGTATCTTGCAGCTTGCCGAGGCCTTGTGGAAGTAGTGCGTGTGTTGCTGGAAGCTGGAGCTGACAAAGATGTGGCTAGTGACCGAGGGATAACAGTAACGCCATTGTATGTTGCAGCAGAAGCAGGCCATGTGGAAGTTGTGCAGTTGTTGCTTGAATCTGGTTGTGACAAGAATGTGATTACCGAAGATGGGGCAACAGCTTTGTTTATTGCAGCTCTTCGAGGCCACTTGGAAGTTGTGCAGTTGCTGCTAGATGCGGGAGTTGACAAGGATGCCGTGACTGAGTATGGGGCATCAGCTTTGTCTATTGCAGCTGAGAGTGGCCACACGGACGTGGTGAATTTGCTGCGCGATGCTGGAGCTGCTGAGAATGCTGAAGCTTGAACATGCTCTCAGCTTGTGATGGGGTCTTGGATCTAGATGAATCTAGTTCTCTCCAACTAAAGATAGAAAGGTGAATACATGTCGTTATCATTGATCCTTCTGAACAAGAACTATGTCTGAGGCATGTTTTTTATAGGCTTTCTTGGAGCCGCCAGGAACCTTTGTTCGATGCAATGCAACGAACTTTTCATCATTTGCTGTCATTTGTTGGTTGGGGGGGGTTGGAGCAACTTTGGAGCTGGGGGTGGAGGATTTCCCTTGACCAGACGAGCTTCCAGAGCGGTGATCCCAAGAAAACAAATGAACACCACTCCCATTCATTTGACATCACCATCAGATTGGCTGTGGATGTTCAAAGGTTGAGAATAGCCTACTTTTGTTTTACCATACCATACCCTCTAAGACATTCTAAGACCCTCTAAGACTATGGTATGGTTGAGAATATAAGAGATTTGGATCGCAAATGTCCTTCCTTGTCCCCCCGGGGAGTCTTCCAGGTCCCAGCCTTGGTGCTGGCCCCGGTGCCAATGCCCAGGCGAGAGGAGCCAACGCGGCGCTCCAAAGAAGAACACAGAATGGTGAAAAAAAGAACATCACAGAAGGGTGGCGTAGCAGGGGTGTTTGGTGAACAGGAGACATGAGAATTTGATAGCGTTTGGTGTTCCAAGTGACTAGTTGGGGGTTAATCCATGCTGATTCCAACCCATCAAGGCGGCTTCGACCAAACCAAGAGGTGGCGGGTATGGCGGTTCGGGGGAAAGCAACGCAAGTGAGCGATGGCCAAGACCTCCAAATGGATGGTATAAGTGGGGATTCTACTCATCCAGTACTCATGTGAACGGGCAGTAGCTCAGGTTTGTTTAAAGGTGGGACAGAGAAAACGACGGGCTCCCTCGTCCCTGGAAGGATTGCGCAGATGAATGGAAGGATTGAGGAGTTTCCCAGAGTTCATTGAGGGAACATCTACCAGAAACCCATGGTTTGGGGGAGAGTGAAAACATATGAAGATCAATCTTTCCTGTATAATTAGATGTTCCATGATGTTCCTTTAACACCAATTGATTGGGTATTTGGCAGAACCAACGCTCGGGCGGTGGTGGCCGGTTCGGTTCGGTTACCTCCCAGTTCCACCAACACGAGAGAGACTCGTCCCGGTTCGGGCATCGGATCTGATGGGACGAAGGCATAGGATCTTGCCTTGCTCCAACTTGTCCACTGTCACTGTTCATTCAAGTTTCTGACATTATGAGGTTAGTTCACTTTTCATTGGCATGGGAAAGATTTCATTTAAGTTTCTGAGGTTATGAGGATGAGAAAGAAGCCATGTGAAGCCATGAAAAGGAAGACATCTTCCAGCTGTAGGAAGTCTGCCTCGGGTTGACTGCCTTGGGAGTTTGGAAAGCATGGGGACGTTTCGTTTGACACTCCGCCAACGTCACACTCCAACGTCGCCAACGTCACACTCCACCGAGGTGGGACCGGACCCACCACCCACCTGATTGCATCCTGCATCAATCAGCTTAGCCTGGGTTTGCTTCGGGTGATGAGTTTTTTTTTTTCCCCGAACGGGATCAATCCCCGAGTTTCCGGGGGATTCGAGTCTTTTCTATCCCAGGAACCCTGGACAGCAAATTAACCAAGAGCCACTTGCAACCAGTTCTGTTCTTCTCCAAGGTTAGTTGACTGCTGGTCGACCCTTTGGAAAACTCTGCAAAACACCTGAGATTCCCCATGAGGGGCGGTTTCATGTCGGTCGTTGCTCGCTGCAGCGTCTAGTGACACCATCAGAATATCCGGCCGCGTAGCGGTGTTCAACAACGCAAAGGGCACAGCGGGCGAGGAGCAAGAGTACCTGCACACGGTTTGTGTCCTCGATTCACACATATGAACGATAGGTTATCTCCCAGCTCCCACGGCTCCCACCCAAGAGTCTTGCAGCAGTGTTTGGACCGCAGTGGATAATTACCTCAAGTTTCACGCCACACAAGCCACGCCAACGCGAGTTTGGTCGTGAATTCGCACCAAACTCAGCAAACTACACGATTTCACAGCCAGTGAACATGCAGTAAAGAGCAACATGAACTGAACCTGCTGGGAAGACAGAAGTACTGACTCCCTTTCTAATCTTTGTCTATTGACCATGGGGCACCATTTGGCCTTGACCTGTGAGACAAACGACTATGTGAGGCTTGCAGACCTTGACCTGGGCTTTCTTGTCTTGGATGTTCTTTTCCCTTAGGCCAGAGAGCTCAGGCACAGTACTCCACGCTGCGGACCTCTCCACGTACTGTGCGGCACTACGTACGTGTCACAACTCTTTTTTAAAGCAGACCAGTAGGGTCCCGCTGGTTTTGCGATGTCCATCACACTGGATGCTGAATGTTCTATCACTCAAGAAGGCGCGGAGCAGCGGGCACGGACCGGCACGGAGCGCCGCACGGGTGGGATTCTACGTGGGAAACCATCCAAGAGTGGTTCAGTGACCGTAAATAGGCCCTCAGTGAGGTACCTATGGGATAGTGGAACTAGGGTTCTTCAACTGGAGGGTGGAAGTGGATGGCATGGCCACTGGGAAGATTATGGAATGTGAGGAATGAGGGTGTTTATCAGACTGGTGCAACTCGAAGAATGAGGGCTCCAGACCCTCCACTGTACCTTCGGATTTCACCCCGTTTTAGCAACACTCAGTTTTACGCACGTGGAAGGGTTCGCAAAGGGGAAGTCAAGTGCGGAATCCCTCTGGGGCCACCCCCCTCGAGGGGCAGCATGTCTGGACCTTTGCAGAAGATGTTTGACGTTTTCTTTTCCTCCAGTTTCATTATATAAGCAAATCCAAATCATTCCAAAACATGATAATTACCAGAGTTCTATCAATATGAGCATAGTTCACTCGAGCGCCCCAAGGATTGCATATATTTTTATAGTATCATATATTATATTTTATTTACATTTTGGCGTGAAGTCACATCAACGTTACGGTCTGACCTACTATACTGTGACGTCATTACTTTGGGGCGACGAGTTGTTTGGACGGTTCACCCACGCTCGGAACACCGTCTATATTGTTTGTTTTAGGTATCTCCATTGATCTCTTTAAATTGATCTCTATTATCTCTATATATATTTGTTCTTGAATGGTTCTTCACGTTCTTTCAGGTTTCATGACAGCCCTGAATCTCCTTTTTTCTTCTCCATCACAAGGGGTCTTCTCCACCTACATCTTTTTCACCTCCGCGTTCGTCAGGCGACGTGCTTTGTCTCATCGGCTCGGATGTGGCCTTGGGTGCCTGGGACGCGCAGAAGAGCATCCAGCCACTTGGGTAGATCAAGCGCTGCGTCCAGCCGGAACGAAGAAAAAGCACCGAAACAAAGGGTTCAACAGGGTGAAAACCAAAGGTAGAACGCTTCACCGAACTATCAAGGTTGGTTCGTAGTTGGCGGTTCTGTGTTCAGTTCGATGATGTTCGATGTGTTTGTTTGTTTTTGTCCGGGTGGGGAATTGGTGTGAGCCTGGATCATGTTGCAGAGGAAGATTAACAGTTCATGAAATTGCCATTTGTTCGCTGACATGTGTGGCATGTGATGATGTGATGTCCCTAGCTGGAGGAGAGTGGCTAGTGGCAGCCATGTGCGGGTTTTGAGTTTGTGGAGAGCAGGGCTTGATCATGACTGAACCTTCGTGTTTCCCATGACATCGACGTACGCAGATCAACCAAATATCACAAGCCAGAAATATCTGTCAAAATTGGACACCGCTTCATTTGGATCCTGACAGTGCAGTTTTCTTTCTAGTGATGTTTCCAGAGAAAGATCCCTATTGTAGAGACCTTCGGAACTCATGGCCGACAGCTGCTGTCAGCTGTCTTCGTGGACCGTGTGGCGGCCGCACCGAAGAATATGGGAGACCCCGCGAACCGGAGACCCCTCGATCGCCCTAATGGGTAGACTGGTCTATGTTTCTTCCAGGGGGTCGAAGTGGGGGTCTCCCTATTTCACTACACGACACCCATTTGTGTTGGTTTTTTCATACTAAACCAACCCAGCAAACCTTTGGGTGATGCTGTTCAAGATTCCCCAGACAAAAGCTTGGTCTTTCACTGATGTAGAGCTTCGTGGAATCATGATCACATCCGTTTCAGAGGGATGAAATGACTAACACTAGCTATGGATATATGGTGGATATTCGGTGGATTCATCCGATGTAGAGCTTCTGTATGGATCCATTGCCACCCTTTGAGGCACAGTAATGTGTTCGACACTTGCACCTTTGTTTGGAGGGTCCAAGTACCTGAGGTGAGGAGGTATGCGGATCAGGGTATAGCTGATTTGCCCAAAGGTTCTTGTTGGGGTGTTTGGTCCGACACAGGTCGGTGCCTCATCCATTCTCAGGTTGGAGACGAGCGCGAGCCTCTTCCCTAGGCAGCGAATTTGGACACGTGCGCGAAAGCGGAGCAAGTGTGCCCACGTGCCACCGTCGTGTGTTTTTCTCACCGGGAAACGGACCACCTGGCGCAGGTGCCAGAAAATGCAGCAGACCAAGGCAATACACGGCAAGTGCAGGGAGGTATATGGTTCGACCACATGGCGCCGAAGTTGCTGACTGGAGTTCTTCGTGAGTTTCAGTGTGAAGCAAATGGTGGACGAATTAACAAGGCCCCCCAGTTGCCGAATGATGCTTGCACATGTCCTTGTGACAACCCCCGCATAGAGAAATCTAGTCGTAATGAATTCTCCCTGGCGAGGGAGGAGCTGGTCCAATCCTCCAATCAGCCTGAGTCTAATGCATGTGGTAGGTTCAATTTAGGAACACCACTGCTCATATCTGCAGGAACTCGAGGATGAGCTGCCGTCATCCTCACAATGTATATTTACAATGACAAACATAACATAACATAATATACAAAGATGCAACAATGACACAAAAAGGACAGAAGTAATATGAAGTAATTATGAAACGGCAACAAAAAGAAAGTTTCCCGCCTTCCTTGCCGGAGGGCCGGGCCAGCTTGAGACAATCGCCCCAATAGTTTAGGAGCCACGCTTCATACACTTCAAAGGAGATGAGTTCCATGGTGAAACCAAGCGTGAATTGTGTGCAAGACCCAGAGGGCAGAACAGACCTCACTTGGCATATCCTGTGTGGTCATGCCATGTGATGCCTAGCTTTCCTGAAATGGACCTCCAGCTCCGTTGTCGCCGAAGGTGTATTTGAGCATACTGCATAATACTGTTTTTTTTAAGCAGTAGACACTGCTCCTTTGTCCCTCAGACCGATGCTTCTTTTGGAACCCCAGACTCCGTTTATCTTTTTTTATGCTTTGAGGCTTTGACTATAAGTGACCCCAAAAGGAATCTTCCTGACTCTACTTCCAATCAAAACCATGGCTCGCACGGCCCTGTTCCTTCAACTCCTTCCTTTTCCTTCGCCTCCCTCGTAGTAACTCCAACTCTCTCACCCTCCGCCACCAACGAACACCTTCGATGTCTCGTACTTGCCAACCCTCCGCTTCGTGGTCCGCGGTCGCGTCCCGGGCGGCGCACCGTGGTCGCGGTGCGCAGTCGTGTACCTCGCCTCGCGGCACTAGGTGGCAGGCGTGTTTGCCGCTCAGTGCCTCGGGTTCCGAGTGCAAGCTCATCGTCCGCCGCCGCCCGGATTGACGGGGCGCGTGGACGCACGCACGCACGCGCGTCGACGCACGCGCGCGTGGACGCGTTTGCATTCCCACCCTGGTGGGGAGAGGCGTTCGAGGAGGGCGGAGAACTGGAAGATGGGACGATTTCTGGGGGTTGTATGGTTCGTTTTAGGGGATGTGTGGGTGCTATGTTTGAGGTATACACCTTACTTAGACACTGTACACCTTAGTCAACTTTAAACATCTCAATTTAGCATGTAGTTACAAGATTTCTACAAGTGGACATGCTGTACGTGGATATGTGTGATATTGTGTGATTGTTGTTTACAATTTTCTGCATCACCTTGAGCAACATGATTTACTGTAAATGGGTATGTCACCGACATGTCGTCACATCCGTTCTAGTTTTTTGTTGAGATGATGTGGTAACTGTAGTAAGACTGCACTGCAGTTGTACTTAACCCACTAAGATCAACAGAGGTACCCCGTCAAGGTGGAAACCACTGATTTTGCAATTCAGCCGTGCCGAGGAAAGGGAGGCCATATTGACTGGGAGCCTGGAGAAAACCGACAGCTCCCCAGTGCCCTGGCATGCCTTTGGAGATTCAGATATGTATATATATATACACACATTTATATTTATACACATTATAATATTACATGATGTTGTTCGATTGTATTAGTTCGTTTGATTTCTACAGCACCACATAGCACCACCCAAAGGAACATAGACAGACAGTTCTTTTTTTTTAACCCAGCCAGTTCCTTGGGTACCGTTCCTTGAATGAACAGTTCTACATGTTTCTCAATCCTCTTCAAGTCGGACGACACACTGGACAGACTGGTTGAAATGATCACAGCATATGTATGTCTTTGAATCACCACCTATCAGGAAGCCTTCTCAGGAAGAGAGTCATGTCCCTGTTTTCAATGTATGAATGCGAATGCAAGGGAGGGAAAACAAGGACATCATTGACATCATGATGTTGTCCCCCGCTCTTGAGCGCCTGTACCCCTTAGCGCCGAACATTTAAACACAATCAAACACATGCTTGAAGACCCCGCCCCCCCTTTGTGGCATGTTGTTTTAAATTCAAAAGAGAGGAATCTAAACAGATAGAAAGCACAAGGCAATTTGTATGGCCGACAAGTGCTGCCATCAGAGTCTTGGGGTACTCATGGAGTCATACCAGCGTCATGTACTTGTATTTGATTTAAAGCATTGGTATGACGAGACAACTTTGGGGCTCACCTCAACATGTGCTTGCGACTCATACTGCTCGCTTGCCCGGACTTGTTTTGTGGATCCACTGTTAATAGGAGGGGGAGAACACAGCTTCTTTATCCATGTTTTGCTTTGTGTCTTCCATTATTTGTATTCTAGGACCCTAGGAGGTCCAGCTCCGTATATTCCGCCGATGGACATCCATGCGTGAACTGAGGTTGTTCCTTTGGAATCTGCAGCAAACCGATGTCTCTAAATCACCTAGCGATCCATGTGATTCTTGCATACACCGAAACAGCGTTGTGCGCTATTTTTCACAGCGAGTCGGGCCGAGCCTGTCATCGCACCAGCAACTGGGGCGGCCTCCAAAAGTGGTTTCCTCTCGGATTTCTTTTGGAAACTGGACTGCGCTGGGTCTATGTTTCAGGAGGCACGCTTGAAAAGGCTGGGTCTTGAGCTAGTTCAATGCTCCACCGATGGTGCATTCACCCATTCTATCTCAGAAAAGGACGGCTGAAATAAGCGCTTGATTTACACCGGTGAAGCCTCAGTGCTCCACACCAGGCCGTGCCGGTGTCCCTTAGCCACCTCAATGCCTCAGTCTGAGGCACCTCAGTGCCGGCCACCATGCGCATGACCTACGGCCGCCGGGAGATTGACCTTATCCCTGAAACCTCTTCCAATGGCTATGCGGCGGACTGACCGGGGTTTGCTGGGGTGGGCGGATTCGAACTCCACTCCACACCGCTCGACTTGCGGAGGTACGGCAAGGTGATGTGTTGAGCTTTTGCACGTGAAACAAACAAAACAATCAACACCATATATACATATATACCTGGCGCTTCCAATGGGTGTCCTGTCTGGAGATCCCTGGGTAGTGGGCTGGGGCTTCCACATTGGTGACCCCGAACAGTACAGGTGCTGAAGTACAATCCGGTGAGTTTGTACTCATATCAATATCTTGAACATGTGTTTTTGTTCTTTTTCCACTTTCGCCACTCTCTTCGTCTGGGACGACGCCTACAACGCGAGCGCGTCGCGCAGGATCCAAAGAGCTCGCCAGAGGCCTCACCGACCTTCCAAGAGCGCCTGGGCTGCGAACGCTTAAGCAAACACTGGGCCCGAACGAAGTGAAAACCGGGCTTTCGGTGCCAATCTTTAGTTTCCAACCTGAATGACCTCTATTTTGGACCACCAACGACTCAAAATATGGCCTTTTCCTATCAAAACAGGGGTCAAATGGGCTTTAGTTTTATTCTATTGGAGAGACCCCGGAAAATGGCCCCTTGTCGCTGGGTAGGCTGGACCATTTTCTCTTCTTTCCAGGGGTTCGTGGCCTGGGAGGTCTCCCTATTCACCCTGGTGCCGGTGCAAAATCACCCCTCAGCTCAATATAATTATGATATATTATTAACAATGTTCAAGCGCAGGGTGGTCTGATGTGTTAGTTTATGATGTGTTATTCTTTCTATGATGTGTTTTTATTTCTATGATGTGCTATTGTTATGATGTTTTTGGGTTGTCGCAAAAGGGGGACAACCAACTATATACGTATACATTAAACACAAAATAGTTTGGATGTCCATCCGGGTCCCGATCTTCACTGGTAAAGGGAACAATAACTAAACCAAAAATGAAGGAGACCATGGAGATATGAGATATGACCAAACACCAGAGTTCGCATGCAGCGACAACGGCACAGAGAAGTGTTGGATCACAAACTAGGTCAAGCTAGTGTCAATGCTGGAACCCAGCCATCAGTGCTTTGCTTATCGTTGAACCATGTGAGACAGAAAGCTCGTCAATGATTCAATGCAGCTGTCACCTTCACACCAAGGGCTGGCCACATCAGGTGCTGACTCAGCCTCAGCTGACCAATCCAGCTATAGATCCATTGTCCAGATCGTATTGGTGCATCCAAGCTATGGAATCAAGAGGGAATGAACGCAGAAGAAACCTAATACCATTGGAGAGTCATGAAGATCCAGACTGATACGGTTGGGGTACCCATCCTTACGCTTGGGGGTGACGACTTCAGATCCACAGAGCGAAGTTCGTCGTTACCAGACTCGTACTCTGGACTGTTCTCCATGATTCCGATATAAGATGATATGAAGATACATGGCCTGGGGTGGCCATGGGGCCTGGGCTTTTGGTTTGCTGTAGTTGTAGACAACTTTTCACAAATACAATCAAAACCAAAAAACACATACAATTAAAACCACAAAAAACATTGAATAATTTGCAGTAAAAACACAAAAACTTAGAAAAAAAAAACAACAAAACCTTGGGAAAACCAATAACAACCTAGGAACAACCAAACAAACAAACAAAAAACTTAAAGGCATATGTTCTTTGCTCTTACAATGAAAGCGTCTGAGCCCAACACTCCCTTTGTCCTTGTCGAAATCTCCATGTACAAGTCTGTGCATTAACTTCTGATTGGTATCAATGTGGTTGCCAATTGTATGTCCAATCAGCTTGACATGAAACTGTAATGACACCTTCCAATTTACATGAAACTGTTATGAATCTGTGTAAGCTGTAGTTCTAATTCAATGTTTGTTGCATTTGCTCGGCTTTGTATGCTCGATTCCTCCTCGACTTGTGCATCTTGTAGCTCAAGCGTTGTACATCTTATTCTGGGGAACTTCCAATGTTAATTGCAATTCCTATCTAATTCAACTCTCATCTAATGTTAAATAGGTTATAGTTATAGTTCAATATAAGTTTAGTTGAAATTCGGCTTTAATTCAGTTCTATCTTAGCTCTAACTCAAATCCAATTTAATTCTACCTAATTCTATTCTAGCTCTAGTCTATTTAGTTTAAGAAAACACATGCTACAAATCCCTGTGTTTTACAGTATTTGTTTGCCCTGGGAGTGCTGGGAACAAGACAAAAACGCCTTTTTGGAGTAAATAGTTAGATTTATTTATTTATAGTAATTCCTAATTCAAGAGCTTCCCTCTAGATCTTTGGGGATGATCATTTCTACAATAAAAATATATAACAGCTTTCATTTCAAAAGCTTTCCTCTGGATCTCTGGAAATGGTCATGTCAATTTGAACATGCTATATATCAATAAATACGGGTTTCTTTCAAGAGCTTTCCTTTCATGAAAGCACACATATATGGAATATCTACTTTCCCAGAGATCCAGAGAGGAAAGCTTTGAAAATGCAAGCTCTTACCCGCAGAAATCTAGAAGAAAGCTTTTAACATACAAGGTTTCTATATAGTTGTTTAAATCTAAAAATGATTATCTGCAGAGATCTATAGAGAATCTTTTATAACATAAACGCGTCTATATACAATCTTTCCAAATCTAAACATAATTTTAAGCATAGATCTAGAGGACAATTGTTAAAATAAGCACTTGATTGGCCTGCTTCGTTCCTAATTATCTTGTTCAAAACCATTTGAATGACTGATTGCTGCTTCCAAAACAATAAAATGACCCTGACTCAGGACTACATAATATATTTGTTCATACAGAGAGAGCAGGAATAGATTATATGTGTGTTTATATGGAGAGGGGCTGCCACTGAAGCATTTACCTAAAATTTTGGGAAAACCAAAACCCAGGCCCCATGACCACCGGCTGACCGGCTCTCATAAGATAAGCCTATACTAGGATCCTCCCACGCCAGAAAACCATGAAACTCTGCACCCTACCCTGACAGGTTTTTTTTGGGGGGGGGGGCAAACCTGTACTGTCACCACCAGGAAACACCTTCCTCAACCATCCAGGCACGGTAAGATCCCTTGGTTCCACTTAGTGGGAACCGGATCGGGGGGGTCTCCAGCTTCTTCATTCACATCCATTCACCACTTGGATGCAACTTCTGTGGGACCATTTGCCGATGGACCCCAGAAATCCACCACCCCTGGTGGTGATCGGTGAAGATGCCAGTCCATTGGATGAATCCGTATCGAAGATCCGTATGTCATCTTGTGTCAATCTCGTGAACCGATGAGATTTCTCCCTATAAAACGCCCCCACTTTTCATGCACTTCTCCGGCCTTTGGACTAGCCAGTCGCCCTACTAGGCTACCTACCAGCATCCGACTCTACAGGAGGTCGAACCATTGGTGACCTGTTGGATGCTGGTTTATAATACCTATATATACCTATCAAATCCACTTCGAAGCACCGACACGGACGACATTGGCTGAGGATGGCTGGAAACTTCAATCGACCAAAGAGTCGTACAGACCTGAGACAACGCTTGATGGATGCTCGGCAACGTGAGTGATTTTCATCAGACGGACCTGGATGTTGTTTTTGTTGTTGTTGATGGTGTTGGTGTTGGTGTATATTTGTTGATCACTATTGAGTTGTATTGAGTTGTTCATATTGGTTCTTTTGTTTAAGCAGCTGGTATGACATGCACGACTCGCCCTCCAACCTGACACTTTCCGCCTGAAGCTGTACCTGGAACTCTTAGGACCTGGGTGAGTTCCAGAAGAACATCGAGGAGCGCTACGAGATGGAGAAGACCAAGCTCGGCGAAGGAGGCCCACCGCCCCAAGACGCCCCAAGACGCCTCGCTACGTCCAATCGATGGTATGACATCGTCCAATCGATGTGCGCGCGCCCATCCCAATGGCTGCGAGTCAAAACCTGTAAGCCCTACACCACAGGATAGGTTGGCCAGAATCAGTGGTTGATTCTCTTCATGAATCAGTGGTCAACCAATGTGCCCCGGTGCCATGATTCACAACATTTCACAACCAAATGCCTTCTCAGAAGCTACGTGGATCTATATCCCAGACACTCCATGTATCTAGGCAATATAAAACGACGTCACCGACGTCACCTGAAATTAACGAGCAAGCTGAAATTAAGGTATATGGTCATACTAACATCACACACACACACACACACGCAAAACACACACACACACTTCATCGACTTCACAGTCCTGGCAGAGATTTTGGAGGCGCGGGCGGGCGTGGGCACTGGATCTAGGACTGGATTTGCATGGGGAAGAGGATGTCAGTCAGTTGGAGTTTTGCTTGAGTTTTCGGGCTCGAGTTTGCAAAAAAATAAGAAGTCATGCCTCACCTGCTCACTCTCCACACCACTAAAAAACACTGCCCAATTTCGAGGTCGGGAAGTTTTGAAGTTCTTTTAGTTGTGCCCCCCATGAAGCGGCCCTCCAGCCATGATGAGTGCCCAACACCTACGGACCGTGTTCGGCCAAGCGTGTTCCCTAGCCCCAAAGCCTCTCAGAGACGGACCATTCAGCCAGATCTTGTGGACGGAAAAGATCCTTGGAACTTGAAGTAGTGATGGTTTGGTTGTTTTCCCTTTCACACCCAACCTGACTGGTTCTTTCCTGGCCAAATCGTTTTTGGGCCTAGTTCGCCGAACTAGGATTTGAGGCCTGGCGGCCTTGAAAGTGGATTGTTGGGGCTTTATTAGGTTGTAGCTCGGACGCTGGGAAAAATTGGTTTTGGCTAGCTTTCCTTTGCGTGTTGTCAAAATTGTCTTGAAGCAAGATTTTGGGCCAACGAAAGGAAACAGGAGGGGGGCAAGGGGAATCGAACCCATAAACTTGGCCAAGCTCATAGGTGCAGCATGTGATCCTAACGCGAGTTAGCTTCACTACAGGGGCTTGTTTCAAGTTAGTTGTCGGGTTTCCCCATCTGGGCCTGGAAACGAAGCTCTCCTTTTCAGAAGGGTCCCCAAAAACGATTTCGGGCCTAGTTCGCCGAACTAGGATTTGAGGCCTGGCGGCCTTGAAAGTGGATTGTTGGGGCTTTATCAGGTTGTAGCTCGGCAAACTACGCTGGGAAAAAATTGGCTTTGGCGCTTTCCTTTGCGTGTTGTCAAATTTGCATGTACTAGCCAAGCTGAGGAAAACACCCAGTCAGAGGAAATGTGGTCTTGCACTTTGTGTCGCGGACCTCAAGCAATAGTTTTCCCTCCCTGGCAAAAATCCATTGTGCTTGCTGAGCTGGCTCTTGATCTTTGTACGAACGAACAAACTACACGAACAAAAATTGTGTGAACCACAAAAGACCCACTGCAATCGCTCCAGTTCCACTAGCCAGAGCCTTCTCGCGCGCAGGTGGACACGTGGCTTCAGCTTTGGTCGCCCCTGGCTGGCCAGCGTGTTGGCTGGCTGGGGGCGTTAGGGCACAACGACGTCACCATAATTTCGTAATTTCGACGACGTCACTAAATTCAGTTTTTGAATTTAACGAAATTAACCGACGACCCAGGAATTATTTTATATTGCCCAGATGTATGGTTATTTATGTCTACATTGACCCCTTTTCAACCACCCCTGGCCTGATTGGCATATATGGCAGTCCCATGGAGTGTCTGGGATATAGATAAAGGTGTGTCTTTTTTTAATGTGTTTTCGTTTTTCGTTGCATCCAAAAGTCCGGGAGGTTCACTGAACGATACTGTACGCGGTGCAGAACGCCACCGGGCGTCGTGAACCGCGTTCTTGTGAACCTTCACCCGCGTCGTCGGGTGGGGCGAAACTTTGCTCAACAGGTCGAGCGGGCCCCAGTAGGTCGAAGCTGATTTTCTTGGAACTTTGGATTAGCTACTATGCTAATCCACTTGCATCCAGGTTTGATCCATTATCTATCCAGGTTTTATCATGTTCATGTTGAAGCCAACTGGACAACTCCTGGTTACAGCTGGACTGGCATTACTGTAGTTGTTCATGATAAATCAGACCAGGCAGGTGGTACATGTCTTTGGCACTTGATGGTCCAAATGTGGGGAACAAGATTCCGTCAGATTGTCAATTCGCATACCCTGAGGTGTTCATCCAGTTTTACTAAGGGATTTACACCACAACACCATGTCGTTCCCATGTCAAAGCTAGTTGAACGGAAGGTTCGATGTTGCATTTACCTTATGAAAAGGACCTTTGAACTGTTCTGGTCTGCAAAACTCATCGTCTCCTGCCCTGGCTTCGACATGGAATCCGAGTGAGTGGGGACCACGGCTCTGACCAACTTCAAGGACCCTGTGGTGGTTGGCACCCTTTTCCTCCTTTCCGGTGTTCCTCCAACGACTGCACCGCTGTACTTGAGGTTTCATGTGAATCTTCCAGGGTAGGTCTCCTCTCCTCTCTCCTCTCTCCTCTCTCCTCTCTCCTCTCTCCTCTCTCCTCTCTCCTCTCTCCTCTCTCCTCTCTCCCCTCTCCTCTCTCCTCTCTCCTCTCTCCTCTCTCCTCTCTCCTCTCTCCTCTCTCCTCTCTCCTCTCTCCTCTCTCCTCTCTCCTCTCTCCTCTCTCCTCTCTCCTCCATCCTCATCCTCATCCTCATCCTCATCCTCATCCTCATTCATCCTAACACAAGGGTTCCGAACTGGATGGAGGCCCGGGAGCTCGGCCCAGCATCATCCATGAACTGGGACGACTGGAGTCACCGACACCAGCGTGGCTGCCTACCGAGCGTATCCGTTTTTCGACCTTCCCCGTGTACCCCGAGCATTGCATGGACCCATGGGTGAAGACTAAGTCTATGTCTTTTTGAAGGCAGAGAATGGTGGGATCATCATCCTGGATGTGTGAGAGTTGGTGTTGTGTGAAGATACGGTAGTCAAGGCACTTCCCGCAAGATTTGCAGTTCCGACAGTCTCTTGGCAGTGTCTCACTGACAGTAGGGATCCAGGAGCACCTGAACCGAATTGAACATGGTGCAAACAAACCTATCACCTCTGGGTAGAACTCACTCACTCAAAGTGTTTCACTCGACTCATCACACCAACCACAACTTGGGAGTGTTTTCGGACTCACTGAGAGTTCTCACCGGTCGCTGGACCGTTCTTGGTAGGCTTTGGCACCGTCTCCGTGGCGCACGACAAAGCCACTGGCGTGAGGAGCGGTTCGGACTGGTGTGACCTCTGATAGTCAACCGCATGTCGCGTAGGATTGGAATGACATACATTGACTCATGTATGGAATATATGGCTACATTGACCCCCAAACCAATCAACTGTATAGGCAAATATGACATTACATTGGAGTGTCTGGGATACATTGACATCACCATCTGATAGTACGTAATAATATACAATATACAGTACGTAGCGAAGACATTACCCTCCCTGACGCAACCATCGGAAGTGAAAAGGTACCTTTTTGGTATTCCAAAACTAGTCATCCGAAACCGGGGCCATGCCGTGCACTTCCACGATTTCAGGGAGGGCATTTTGTCACAGGCATGCTGTACTGAGGTGACTGTTCATCATCCATATAGATCCACATACCCTTCTTCGAAGGTGATTGGAGACATTTGATGTATGTTTTGGATGGTCCAGTCGTTTAAGACTGGGAATGTATATATATATATACATAGGTGGATCCCTATAGGAATGTAAACTTAGGAAAAGGGATCCTGGGAGGCCTGCTGAAGGTTGACATATTTTGAAGGGGAGAGCCAGGTTCCCACTCAGGACCTTGAGTGCCATACAGGCCCCCCCAGAACTCCTGGCTCAAATGCCAGAGACCATTTATTGGCAAAGGCTCTTGTATAAATCACAATTTGGGAGTTGAGCCAAGAGTATATGATTTGAGTTCATGTGATTGTATGGTTAGTTTTGTGCTTTGTGCATGCCAAAACCACAGTCACATGACTTATGTTTGTTGCTATCCAATCATCGGTGGTTGTATGACACAATATGACAAACTATCACCAGAACAGAATCTGTCAAGCTTTCGACACCCTCCGTTCACCATCTACCTAGAATGTTGAGCATCACATCCAGTAGGAACATGTAGGAACGTGCAGAAACTATATCAGAACCCATGGTTTGGGTGGACAGTGGAGTTCTTGGGATGGAAGGACCGCTATATATCCAAAGGATTGGGTGAAGGTTCAAGGGTTTCGTTAATGTTTGTTGGCGTGTTTGAAGGGTTTATCCTGACCTCCAAGATTTGAGTATTCTGGATGATGAGTTGGCGTGAATTTGCATGATAGTTTGGACCAATGAACAACCCACAGTCTACGGACGATAATTTCCGTAAAACACGAGAATATCCGTTCAGAAGTGTAAATTCGACCAAAACCATGGAAAACACACTTATTTGCATCTCACGTTGAAACTTCAACTCCAACTGGGGTGAAGGTAAGTTTATATCACTTGTTGGTTGTGATTGGAGAGATATCTTTGAGCCAGAAAGGGCACCAAAAGTAGATGGAGGTGGACCATCGCTGAAGCAGCGAGGTCACCATGAAGAATGAAGCTGTCTTGGCCAGTCAGATGACCGGTCGCACAAAGAAAAACACCTTCCAGACGTTGAAAGACCTGAACGTTCGGACCCTGGTCTGTGGTACTGTTTTGGGATGGCCGACGTCAGACGGGCTGTGAGTTCAACCTCTCTTGGCACCGCAGCGGCAGCTGGGCTGGGCGAACTCACAGCCGAGTCGTGTCGACCGAGTCGACGAGGCCTAGCTTTTTGTTATTTGTTGTTTTTTGGTAAGATTTGGTAAGTCAGTCTATGATTGTTTTCACTCATCGGCAGCTTAAACTTGCCCAGGAGCAATTACAGGAGTGAGACGAAGGTCAAACCGTGTTTCTCACACGCAGGCGAAAGTGCATGGTGCGAACGGAACATTCTAAGGTAGTGTGGGATTAGACCCACTGGTTTGCTATATAATATAGGCCCTTATACTTGTAGCTTGACCTGGACCTTCCATGTTTGGAAGTCTAGTGGTAGTTCCAGGCCAGCCTGACTCGATGGTGTTGGAAGAGAGCAATCCTGTTCATGGCCGGCCGGACTTGGCTTCTTCGCTTCCTACCTTGACTCAGTACGTGGGTCACTCTTTGCAAAACCCTTTTGAGGGATTGTGCACACCCCACGTACTAAAATTTCACCGGTGGAGTTGGTTCGGTTGATGATTTTCTCATTGGGTTCTCGTCTGGCTTGTGTCCACTCCTGAAGGCTGGTACTGGTCACCTTTGCAAAATCACCTTCCCCCCGAGCCGCTCCATCTCTCGTCTGTCGGACGTAGGAGAGCAGTGAAGCTCATCCTCAAGGCTCACGTGCAAGACGTGGACTTGCTGCGGAAGGAGATTGTGCCTTGGCGAAAGAATTCATGGTTTTTATTCATATCCTTCCCAGTGCATCCCAGGCAAACCACTATATTATAAGGAACCGGGATGAACCAGAAATTCTAGGTCTATGGTTTTAGTCTTTGGAACCACTGGTTACCAGCTATAGTGGTAACTGGATGCCCTGGGCGTTTTATTAATATCACATGCTCTTATGGTTTTGATATTGTTGGATCGTTGACTGGGCGGAGTCGTGGTCGAAAGTTCGTTCGTTCATCGTCGGAGTCATCCCAAGAATGGGAGACCTCACACCAGACGGTCTTGCAGGGAACCTGACACTCCAAAAAAACCCCTGTTTTGGGGGTTCCGGACCCTAACTGCATTGGAGAAAGACTCAGGCCCGTTTTTGGGGTGGCTTTTAAGGACGGCAGTCCGGAAGCTCAGTGTTTAGTGATGATTTCCTTGGGGTTCGGTGTGCCAAGCGGGCCATGTGCACCCAAGGAGATCACTCAGAAGATGGACCATCCCAATATCGTGCGTCTCTTCGCTGTCTATGAGGAGTGGTGAATAGCTTGGATGTTTTGAGGAGGTCGGGTTTATTTATGAACGTCTATTTCTCAAGAAGCTATGGGACAAACAGTTGAGAGCAACATGTGTCACAGGTGGGTTTTGGAGGAGGGCTAGCTATGGGCTGCCAGGCCTTCCCACATCTACCCTGGCCCAAGAGGCTGTAAACTGGTGACCAAGAGAGAAACAGTTTTGCTATGTTTTGGTGTAAGAATCCTTTCTTTTGTTGCCACAGTTCGCAGGCTTTGTCGCAGAGAATGGTGCACAAATACACTGCTTTCAGAGTAGATGGCACACCTCCTTAAGAACCTTAAGATGTCTTAGACAG
>CAXAMN010027661.1:356228-367667 GCA_963970005.1 Durusdinium trenchii
TGTTGTTGTTGTTGTTGTTGTTGTTGTTGTTGTTGTTGTTGTTGTTGTTGTTGTTGTTGTTGTTCGTGGTGGTGGTGGTGGTGGTCGTAGTGTTTTCACAAATCAAGGCCTGAGCCGACTGAATGAGGCGATTTAAATGTGTTGATCATGTGTTTTCGATTGTATTGGTCATGTTGTGTTATTTTGTTGTCGGGTAGATTGACCACATGTGACCCAGTCTCCTAGTCTTCAGGACGGGTGTATTTCCTGGGGTTCTGATACTCTTGCGCTAGAGATTGGTTGACCTGACGATACTTCACGACTTGTGTTTGTGTCTCCCGAGGGCTCCAACTACCTCCGTTTCGGTTGAGGGAACATGAAAAACCTTCTGAGGAGGTGGTTGGAACCCTCTAGGCCCTAGGGTATGTTCACTGCCACCAGAACTTGTGAGACTTCCGGAAGAACCAACACACGGAGCTCCACGGAGCTCGCATGACACGCACGGAGCTCGCATGACACGCACGGAGCGCGCATGACACGCACGGAGCTCGCATGACACGCACGGAGCTCGCATGACGCTTGCAAGGAGTGGTGGTGACAGACAATGAGTCGCTGCCAGTCTGCGCAGACTGGTCGTCCAGATCAGATCCAATCCATCCGAATCTAGAATCTAGCCACGTAATAACCCAGACACTCCATGTGGCATTAACAAAACAGAAAAGAGCAAAAAACAGTCGTCATGTGTTCATATGCCAATCCCATGGTACGTAAGTCTTTGGGTGCCTAGAACCTGGTCATGACCTCTGAACCACCAACCACTCAATAAAATATGGTCTTTTCCTATCCAAAGCAGGGGTTACAGACCTGGGTAACCGAGATACTGCCTGGAACCCCAAACAACCAGAAGCAATTGGATATTCCAGTATATGGGAATTGAGATTCTTTACACATGGAAACATGACTTGTGCTGAAACTTGTGTAAGTACCAAAATGGATGTTCTAGAACGGCCGACACGCGTGCCATTTTGGGTCAAGTTTGCGACCCCATCCATGAATTGTTGTTTGGGGTTCCAGGTGATTTCACTGCTCCGTCCGCGCGGGTCGCCGCTTCGTGACGCCCCGATTTCGTGGCGTTCCCCGAGGCCTGGCGACTCGGTGCCGGGACGAGGAGCAGATGAAGACGGCCGTGGGCACCAGCTACTACGTGGCGCCGGAAGTCTTGGGGCAGATGCCTGGCGAAGCAGTTCTGTCTTGGGTCGAAAACGCCCGAGGTTCGGGAGCCGGTTCCGGGAGCCGAAGGCGCGGGGGTGTGGTTGGTATATAGACCCTAGGGCTCCAACCATATCCTCAGAAGGTGGTTAGACCCCCCAAACCCACCCCAACCATTTTCTCAGGAGGTGGTTGGAGCCCTAGGGAGAAAAAAAGGTGGTCCTAAATTGGATTGGAGATTGAGAGTGTGTTTTAACGTATGTAAAATATGGGTTTGGAGGACGGTACTAGGGGAGATGCCGTTTTGGAGGCGCGCCTTCGAGAATGCACCAGAGTGCGCTGAGAGTGAAGGGTCAGAACGATCAAACTTGTGGGGCGATGCAACAGGTGAATAAATTATAAGACTTATTAGGTGAAGATATCTGACTCCATTAGGTGAATAATAAGGAACCCACGTGTGCATTCAACAGGTTTTACCACCAAAAAAACGTTGTTTTACTTATACGCTTTTGCAAGGACTTGGCCAACTGCAAAACCGGGTCAACTCAGGTAAATTATTGTTCATGGTATTGGCAGGCTGGGGCAATGTACTTGCAATATCTTTGGTCACTAGGAAACCACCTCATCCAGAGAAAGACGCGTGCTAATTCGGTGCTTTGGGGGCACAACAAGTAGCACAGCAAACACAGGCTTCCCAACCAGCTGGTGGACTCGAACCCTTTTGCGCATGAACGTGAACCCCCAGACCTTGAAGCAGGACTTGGATTTGTTCGAACCCTTTTCGGGCCCACTTGTTGCTCTTCACGCAAGACACCCGGCCAACACACTATCAAATAAATACTTTAAAGAGCTGCGACACAGTCTGCGACACTGTCCGGCGTGACAGTCCCAGTGACTGGCTAGATCCAAGCTATGGAATGGTGGTCTGGAATATGGATCCACACCCAAACACTCCCTTCTAATGGCATACTCGCCGCCGACATTGACTCCTTAGTTTTCAATTTACACATGCCGCCAGCCTCAGGCTGTCAAACCGCACGGTCGAGCCGCAGTTGTTCAATCTAGAGCTTGAAAAACCCCAAATTAGACATGTATCAATATTTATCATTATCATAGACTAGCCATAGATATCCCCCAGGTGGTTTCTGGCGGGTCCTTTTTTCAGTTGCCTTTTCTTGTTGTTTCATCCCACCGGTTGCACCCTTTTTTCAAAAGCTTTCACCCTTCAGTCCCGTCACCGCGGTCACCGTGTCACCGTGTCCTGCGGTCTTTCGTCACCGGACGCTTTCAGGAAGTATAGCAAGGCGGTGGACGTCTGGAGCTGCGGAGCGCCCCGGCGGTAGAGTCCGAGAGTCCGAGAGGCCAGAGTCGGCGGGGGATCGAGTGAAGCTCGCCGTAAGGAAAGCCATAGGATTGTAGAAGGTCTTAGTTACTTTTTTTTGGGGTGGGTGAAGTCCGGAACCGATCCATGGCACTGCAACCTTGCATAGCCAACTTAGTGTGTGTGTGTGTGTGTCTTGTTGTATGTGTTTTTGATGTTTGTTGTATTTTCACGGTGGTGATGAATGTGTATAGGTCATAGTTGCCTATACAATCCTATACAATTTCGTCTGAGAAACATATTTAGGGATTGATCATGATTGATGTACAACATTCACTGTTGGAACCAGGGCAAGACAAGCAAGGAAGAACAAATCCAGGCCAAGACTTGTACGCTTCAAATTATCTGGGGATCATTGAACATATAATGTCCAGCATAGGAACGCGAGATCGAGAGAACAGCAAATGAACTAGCACGGTGCTTTGAACGCATTTTTCATGATACAAGGAAGGTTAGCCATGGCAAGATGGGGAGAGAACAAAGGCACCAGGCTGCCTGGAGGGATTGCTTCAGTCCACAACGTTCGTCTAAGACCGCCTGAAATGTGATCTCAGAGCCGAAGAGTCCCATTTTCTGCATACCTTACCCATGGAAAGTATATGTTTTGGGGGTTTGGTTTCCTCAATCAACCAACCTTCATTTTCCAGACAGACTGAGGAATTCAGATGACAACAATCTGGATTTCGGGCAGTGAATCTGCACGTGCCGATAAAAAGTGATCATTGTCATTTGTAGGTGAGATATGATCAGTGGATTCAGAGCAAAGATCAAATAATGCAACTTGTTTTTGAAGTTCTTGGGTAAATCGATCATAAACTAGCTGAGCTCGATTCAAGAATCAAATGGACAAAAGCTCAGGCGTTCTTTGACATTCCAACAAAAAACATCGCTTCATCATGGTCTGGTCTGACCGTACTCAGGTGCTCATGTATTGCTTGCACTGCGGTTCTCCACCCTTCTTCGGCAAGACGGACTGATCGGAATTGGATGGTGCGGGGATACTCTTTGAGGTGGTTGGGTCAGAGGGAGGAGCTTTCTGTGACATGTTGGCGTTTCGCCATGTGGTTTGCCTCCTGTAATTAAAACTAGATCATACATGATCATACTCGATCCCCCAGACACTCCCTGGGGTTGGCATATGTATATATATGCCTACATTATAGGCAGGGGTCAATGTAGTAAATAGTCCGTACTGCCAAGCACCACGACTAGAACTTTTACGACAGTTGTATTGTAATATGGCAAGAAATTTGCAGGACAACCCTTATATGCAAGTTTCCCATCTCTGAGAAGAGGCAGGGGGAATGGTGAGGATGATTGATCAGTTCGGCGATGCCCTTTGCGAATCAGCCGTGGTGATTGGTAGTAAGGGCAGCAGCTGTGTTAGAAAGCAGCAGTTGTTTGTTAGGAACGTTCACGAGTGTGGAAGAGCACAGGTGGTCATATTGCTTCTTTTTTTGTGTGTGTTGCTACTATTATCAGTAGTAAGTGGTAGTAAGTAGTAAGTAGCAGTAACTAGTAGTAAGTAGCAAGTAGTAAGTGGTATGTAGTAAGTTAAGTAGTAGTCGTCGTAGTAGTTAGTAGTTGGTACTTGGGAGTTCGCAGTTAGCAGTTAGCAGATAGCAGTTAGCAGTTAGCAGCTAGCAGTAGCAGCAGCAGCAGCAGCAGCAGCAGCAGCAGGAGTAGTAGTAGTAGTAGTAGTAGTAGTAGTAGTAGTAGTAGTAGTAGCAGTAGCAGTAGCAGTAGCAGTAGCAGTAGCAGTAGCAGTAGTAGCAGCAGGAGGAGCAGCAGCAGCAGGAGCAGGAGCAGGAGCAGGAGCAGGAGCAGTAGCAGTAGCAGTAGCAGTAGGAGTAGTAGTAGTAGTAGTAGTAGTAGTAGTACTAGTACTAGTACTAGTAGCAGTAGTAGTAGTAGTAGTGCACAGCACGGAATAATCAACCGCCCCCCCCACATAGAAGGTCAACAAGGTCCTGAAGGTCTGAGGTTACCATTCATGAGGTCCACTCCCCCTGAATAATATGCTATGAGCAGAAGGGATGAACTGATGAGCATGAGGCCTGAACAGGTTTTGAGAAGGGATGAGCTGATGAGTATTGGCTGGTAACTTTTGGGCTCAGAATGGGACCAATCAGCCGGTGAGCAGGTGAGGTAATCTCATAAGCCACCATGGGCATCGGTGTATGAGATGAAGGGCAAGGACAAAGTCTTCTTGTGTCCGTTAGTGACAGGGCAACATTGGACCCTGCTGGTGGTGGATAAGCTCAGAAAGAACATCAGGTATTATGACAGTGCCAGGGGAGCTCTAGATGAGAAAGAGATTGGCACTGAGCATGAGATTGAGAATATGCACCAGGACTGTGTGGCTATGGCTGAGGAGATCTTGGGCAAGATGCTGACTTGTAAGTGCATTGATGAGGCCCTTGTCAGTGGCCCACCACTGAGGAGAGAGAATGAGAAGGTTCGCCAGCCCTTGTCTAGCAACATGTGTGGCCATTTCGTGTTGAGCTTCAAGGAGAGTGAGATGAGCCACCACCTTGGCTATGGCCCTGAGGATCCTTTGACGGGAGGTGCGGCGCGGCCTCCGGCGAGTGCTACTGAGGCGACCAATCCGCTTGGTGTTGGAGGAAGCTGCAAGAATCTCTTCGGCAAGCGCCCGGCAGAGGCAGACGCCGCCGCGGACAGGCCACTCAAGGTGGCAAAGGCCAAGGCCAAAGCCGCAGCCACGGCCAAGGCTCCCCCAGCGGCCACGGAGCTGCGCCTGCGGCTGGATGTCCTGGCTGGAGACGAAGCAGAAGGCGTGTCACTGTCGGAGGCGATTGAGCTGCTGGAGCAGGTGGTGCACCAACACAGCGGCGCTGGCAGCGATGAGGCCTTGCGAGGAGCACGCCTCCTGGTGGTGCTCCAAAGCCACCGCAAATTTCCAGAGGGAGCGCGAACCGCGCGCTTGGAAGAAGCCGTGCTCGGCCTGAAGAGCAACGACGCAGAGGCGGAGCAGAAGGCGCTGCAGGTGCAAGATGAGGTTGTGTCTGCCCTAGCAGATGCCGTGGACATTGCCGTGCTGGGGGCGGCAGTGGAGAGTGTGGCGATTACAGCCAACCCGAAGAGTGCGGACATCAAAGCCAGACCTTGCCGCAGAGCGGCGTGAATTACTTTTTCGAAGACAAGTGAAACCAAGTGAATCAATTCAGAGAAGCTGCCACGAAACCGAAGAAAGAATGCGGATCGGAGCTCAGCAAGTGGGGCAGGGACTTGTCTGAGAGGGGACGGGGGGTAGCATTGTGGAGCAGGCTACCCCTGTGGTCACCAGTAACAAACCAAAACAGCTCACCAGGAGGGGTGGAACCTGGATGAGAGGTGGCGGGGGGCGGCATTGCGGTGCGGGTCGCCCCCGCGGTCATCCGGAAGCTCCGTTTGATCTTGAATGCGGTGTTTGGTGCCAGTTCTAATAAGAAAAGAAGGCATACAAATTCGGGAAAGCATATGATATATATACTGTATATATACATACATACATTTTTAAGACCATAAAGGAATATGATATAACAAAGCTCAACCGAAAAAGGGCTTGAACAAAGAGAAATTATGAAATTGTTATATAGAATTGCATGATTATATTTATATGAAAATGATCTATTATTGTTATTCTTTTTCAATAATATTTTGTCCGGTTTTCGAATTATAGATTTATTAATCAATGCTATTTATATATATATTAATTTCAATATTTCCACTATTTTTATATATTTGATATTTGGTTTCTAATAAATATAGTATATTTTATTTAATATATATATATTTGCATTGTTGTTTTGAAATAAATATATAACTATATATATCTTTTACTATTCAGTATCATTTCTTATTCTTTCTATACATACTTATGTATTTCTTTTCCAATATTTTTTTGATCCATAATTTTTAATTTTGTATTTCATTTGGTTTTCAATTTATATCTATATTTATATATATTTGCCAAATTTGCATCGTGCATCGCGCCAGGAGGAACAATTTTGGACTATGGTGAATGTTGCTTGGCTTCATTGATTTCAATATTTGAGTGAGAAGTATTTCTTGGATCAAGAATGAACAAAAATAACTATTATAGACATATATTTTGAAGTTTTCGATCCGCAACGATTTTCTGATGATATCCTGCAACCCAGGAGCTGCCATCCGTCGACATTGAAGACGCTATTGCTCCACCAACAACATCGAAGGCCCGAATCGAACTTCATGTCGTCTTTCTTTGCTTGTGAACTTCATTGGCATCGTGCTGTGGTCGACCTATAGCCTTCTGCATTTGATTTTGCATCAGGATGCGAGCGCAGAATTGGAGGAGCATTGATGAAGAATTGGAAAAAGCAACTTGGGCAGGCATTCAAAGCTTGAACAATTCAATCTAGCTTTGCGTTTCTATATTTCCCAGAAGATGTATACATATCTTGACATATTCAATTTGTCTTCGCCACGATTTCGACGCACGAGCTGGACACAGTTTCTTCGCTAAGGTCCTCGAAACCTCGGCGGCCGAGGCGATGGAAGGAACTGCACGGGAGCAACGACTCGCGGCACTCCTCCGTACCAACCATTGGGTGCGCTGCTGTACCCACATGGACGGCAATTGCCAGTTTGCGTCCATCGCCTTGGCATTGTGCCACGCTCGCCAGGCGACTTTGCTTGTCTTTTCCAAAAATGGATGTCAACATGCTATTGGCTTCAAGTGTTTACCTGCATTTTGTGGATTGCGCAGGCGCAAATGCTACAAGTCGCCGACAAATTCTCGGTCCGACGAGCGGCCTGGGATTGGCTGCAAGCGCATCGGTCGGAGTACGAGGCGGCCAGCCAGAAGAACATACGCCAAAACGGTTGTAGTTAGGCTCGCTTCGTTCCTCAGTTCCGAGGCCTTTATCTATGAAGATTGGGAGGACTATTTGGCGAATTTACGCCGACCTGCCCAATCAAACCGTGATGGTGGCTACAGTGACCACGTCTCGTTGCAGGCCTTTGCTAATACCTGCCTTCGGCTTTCAGCGCGGAGTCTTGAGCGAAGAACACAAACGATTCGCTCGTAATTCCAGGCCTTCGTTGACGCATTCGCCATCGGCGGGCACGTCTGGGAAGCGGACGTGGAAGTCACCACTTTGACGAAGAAAACGGTGGCGCCGAAGAACATGGAGGCAAGGACAACTGGGCTGTCGAGACAGAAGGTCTTTTCTGGAAAATGCCAGGCGATTGGTTGGATTGACCTTTTGTACACCAACGCCATCCATTACGATGCCCTGGTGCCACTGAAGGCCCCCGTCGTAAAAGACACAGGAAATCATTGCAAAATTGCATTCGATCCTTGTATCCCCGCTACGAATTCAGGAGGAACAGAATGCCAGCACTGATGAGGCTGGACCACAGAAGCGGCTTTTTTGAGTGAGAAAGAGCCCGTAAATCTGGCAGGCAATCGCAAAAGCAGCGCCAAAAAGTCCGGAGGTACAAGAAGAGGAGGCAAGTGGCAACAACCTTTGGAATCGTTGGGCCATAGACCCTATACACACATGCATAGGTGCATCTATGTTGGTTTCCTTGTTTGCCAGGAGGATGTGGACGGGTCACTTGCAAAAAGCAAAGACCAGGAGATCTCTGGAAACGTTGCTTTGTCTTTCAAATTTTGAACTTCGCGCCTTCCAGGAAAGCTCCGAAGCGGAGACCCTCTCGCCAGCAAACACTGTCGGACACTCATGTCCAATTTCAAGTTGGTGTTCATCACAGAGCGGTCTGACAGTCTTGCAATGTCAGGAGTCGTATGCCCTTTTTCTGGAAGAAGCGAAAGAAAAATTCGCCGGAGACCTGAGAATACAGCCGTGTTTTCCATGACCTGGTTGATGCGATGCTTTCACATTGGCCTTTGCGTTGCAAACCTTGATGGGGAATGAACTGCTTTCAATCTAAGGACTGGAGAAATTCACCAAGCAGTTGGCCAGTGAGCTGCCCAAGGTCGAAAAAGAATCAGGAGCTTGCTGATGAGGAACTGTGGCAGAAACTGTGGCAGCTGGGCAAGAAGAGCTTGGACCAGATGCAGAAACAGCATCAGCTGGCAAAGGCCAGTCGAATGTCTGGATGAGAAAAAAACCATCCAGATTAGCGAGCTCCCCCATGAGTACCATGTACAGATGGCCAAGGTGTTGGCTAGAGCTATTGGGATATGCCCATCATGTAGATTTCAATCATGCTGTTTCAGGTGCAATGAGGCTAAGTGCCTTGCATACTGGATGAGGAGAGAGCATAAGCAAGCTGGCAGGCCTATTGATGCAAAGTATCAGAAAGGCTAAGCCATGAGTGAGCAAAGACCTTCCAATGAGTTGAAAAAGAGATGAGCATTCTTTGGGCGAGGTGAGCAGCATGATTGGAAAGAGATGAGCAGTATGATGATGGTAGCTGGCCCCCGGCTGATAGACGGCCATGGTGTTTTCTTGCATGTTTCTTGATTTCTCGTTTTCTACGCTGGAGGGGGATGTGGTTTGGGGTGGGGGGTGGGGTTGCGCTTGCTGCATGAAGTTGATGCTATGTGTGGGAATAGGGTGGGGGGTGGGGGGTGGGGTGGGGTGGGGCATGTTTGCCGAAGTCCTCTGTGGGACACATTATGGTTCTGGGAGCGCAGCCACGCACTGGCTCTGCAGCTGTTTGGGTTGCTCGACCTCATGCTCCTGGCTGCATGTTTCACCGTGTTGATATGAATTGTTTGAACAGTGTTACCACTCCAGTGGTCACTACCTCACTCCAGTGGGCCATTGTCTGGTCACTGAGACACTAGCTCAAGTGGAAGCGAGCGGCTTTTTGGACCGTGTTTCCGGCTGCAGTCAGGGGTCACCAAGTGAAAAATTTCACTTCTGAGTGCCCGACCGTTTACAAAGATGTTTCGAATGTTGCCACACTCAAATGACTCAAATGCATCCCAGCGTGCCGCAGTGCGTGTACATGTGGGCTTGGCGTCAAAGCTTGACCTATGCCACACCGGCTCCGTTCTTGCGCCGCTTGGAGGAGCTCTTGTGAAGACTGAAAAAGGTCGCAACTTTTTCCGACGACCCAATTAGTTACGTAGTTTCGAAAATGCTTCGAAATCAGCATTTCGCCTCAGCGAAACTTTCATTTCAGGCAAATCTTCTTGGAATTGACCATGATTCCACTGATGAAACGTTGGGCACATCATTGCTGAAGGAATTACGCACATTTCGACATGATTCACCCACGACCATCATGGATTTACACCACGGCCGTCTATCAGCCGTGGACCTAGTTGCACCATGATCAATAAATCCCTTTCGTTGCTCTAATTACAACACTTTAAAACAAACAGTTATATATTCTGGGTTGTTTGGCTCGGTTCAATTGGGGGGGGCTCTAGATGACAAGTACACTATTAGGGGGAAAATTTTGCTCCAATCCTTGGCCGTTTGCACCAGGACTTTATGTATAAAGTCCTTGGTGTCTGAGGCTCTGGTGGCTATTTTTTTCTTGGGGTCTGAGGCTCCGAAGTTTTCTGGAGCTAAGGTGTTTGGATGAGCCAAGTGCCTCTTATTTTCCTAGAGTTCAAGGCTCACCAAAACAATCACAACATAGTCACCTTATAAAGTCCTGTTATGAAGTCCTATACTCCTATACCTCGAGCCGCTCAAGGTATCGGTGCGCACCATTTTCTTCTCAAGGATTTCATGGCACCGTATCGGGGGGGCGACCGGAGGCATTGACCCCACCAAGCAAACCCACACGGTGTCATCTTTAGCCGTTTATATGGTTTATACTGTCACTAGTTGGCTCAAGGACATGACAAATGAAGATTTCGCACAGCGATGTGCAGAGTGGCACGCGGCTTGCGCAATTACCTTCTTATAATCCTGACTCAGCCACTCCACTGGCTTTTTGAAGGCTTCTGCTTTGCTGCGCTGGAGGGTGCAAACAGCGATTCACAAATGCAAGGACTCCAGCAAGCTTCTAGAATCACCCCTCTGACTCTGACAAGCTGGCTCCTTCTTACAGGCGATTGACCTGACCCTAAGGAGCTTCCTCAGGCGATATTGCAAGGTTGCGACTCCTGGCATAAGAAAGGGAAACCGCAAGCAACCTTGAAAAATTGTGAAATCGGAAAATCATTTTGTGAAGTAACATCAGTGATGTGGCTGAGGCGGCATGTGAAAAAGTGAATTTTGACATTTTATGAATCGCTCTTTGGAGAGCTGTTTGTGCCTGCAGCTGCTTAAGGCTTCAAACTTTCCAAGCAATTCGATATTGTATTTGGCTGTGCTGTCCTGAGATGGGCACTGCACCAAGTCCGGTGGAGGAACCAGCTCCTATGGAGGAGCAGCCCTCCTTCTGGAGCTCAGAGCTTGCCCGCCAATATGTGCTTGCAATGACTGGAGCAACCCAATCAGGGCAGACAGACTGGTTGCGACAATGCGCATGCTGCGGCCAGGCCTCCTATTTTCGATAGACAGTGTGCATGAATCCACACTGTCAGTTGCCCAAGGTACCAGTTCCCAAGGTACCACTTCGCAAGATGACAATGCTGGCAAGTGGAATTGGCACAAAAAATCTGGGGGGAGGCCAAAAGAGGAGGCAATGGATCAGTACCGTGAAACAGGGAAAACTTCCCAAAACAGGCCAACCACTGCAGTGGAGGAAGCAGTGGTTCAAAGATGCTGCTGGACTCCTTAATTGTTTCTATGTCAGACTCCGTAAATAAGGGGTCCCACTAAATAAGGGTTCTAGGAGGCTCAAGGTAGTAGTATAAGTAGTAAGTAGTAAGTAGTAAGTAGTAAGCAGTAAGCAGCAAGCAGAAGTAGTAGTAGTAGTAGTAGTAGTAGTAGTAGTAGTAGTAGTAGTAG
>CAXAMN010027661.1:395860-523189 GCA_963970005.1 Durusdinium trenchii
TGGCAGTGAACCCTTTGGCACAGGGGGTGACACACACACACACACACCCGCTCGCGCGCGCGTACGCACCAGGAAAATATATTCAAGCATACTGTAGATAAAAAATAACATTTAGATCGAAGGAACGACCAAATTCAGGCTTTGGTGCTAAGGTATACATGTTATCGTTTGAGCAGGGTTTCTCCAAACCAGCCCAGGAGCGTGAGCGCCGAAATGCCGACAGCGTGTGCAGCGGGACCAAAAAGGATTGCATGGAGGGGGAGGGATGGCAGACACGTCTAGTTTATGGGGCGCGTCTAGTGCTTAGAAAACGATGAAACCGAATGGCTTTGGCATGCTGCGGGAACATCCATGGAATATCCGATCGTGTTTAGCAGGCGTGTTGTTCCAAAGGCTTAGCAAAATTGCCGGTCGTGAATTGTTTCGTCCAACTAATCACCCTTTGCAAAGTGCACCCTGGTTGACCTCGCATTTGTCCAAGATTAATCGGCAAGACAATGATCATTAAATAGCGGTTGCTGGAATCCCACCGTTATTCGTCAACCTTTGGCCCCGGTCGCAAGTCCGTACTGCCGGGTGGCCCTTCGCAAGAACCACATCAGTCCACACTTGTTAGACATGCCATTCAAAAACGAGGACACCTAGCCCCCCACCGCGATGTCATTGCGGCAGAGGCTCACATGAGACGGCTGAGATTAGGATTTGGTGTTTCTGGGGCACCGAATTGGAGTATCCGGCATGCTATCGCTGGCTTCCATGTTTTGCATTGCGAGCGGAGATCCGGACGTGATGTCCCAAAGTTTGTTGTGTTCCCGGGATCCCAGTTATTGTAAATGATACTGAACAGTCTTTGAACACATTATTGTTTGGTTACCCAACAGTTTTGTAACCAGAGGCTCTAGAAGAAGAACACGTTATGGCTATGGCTATGTAACTGCTAATTTGGATGAGAACCAAACCAGCCGAAAGGTCACCTGCGAACCATTGCACGACCTTGCGCACGACCTTGTACCCGCTCTTAGCGTACAGGTGCAGGGTTTGTTTGCTGACAACAGTTTTTTCAGCGCAACACTCACGAGTCCCTGCATCCTCGATATCATCAACATCTCATCAGCGCATGATCTCGCAAAAGATGGCGAAACAGTTTTAGGCTAACGAGAACGAATCTAAGGGTCGGCGCGTTAGTTTGGACATGCACAAAGGGTTCCTGAGATGTTCCAACTTGTTTTCGTTCGACTTCCTAGAAGTGTCAGTCGAAGAATGCTGCCATGGCCTTCACCGTGGAAGCCGAATGCGCGTTGACCTCGGAAGGTGCCATTTCAAAAGGGATGATTGCAGGACAGACACATGACCGACCATGGCTGGATTAGACTGGATTGTATTGCCTTTTTTTGTGTAGAGACTAATTATGTTTGTTATATATATATATATTGTTTTGTTTTTTTGGGGGGGGATCTCATGTCCGCGGGTGGATGGACATGTTGGGGACACAAAAAAGGACTTGGAACATCGACAAACGTGTTCACATCGACGATATCCTCCACATGTAGGTTCCTGTTGACCGAACTCCGTGGACTCCACAAGAGTATTGTGGTTTTCGAAAGAAGCGTGGCCCAAGACAAACACATGCGTTGTTTGTTTGTTTGTTTGTTTGTGTGTGTGTGTGTGTTTTCGAAGATGTTTGTGTGTAACATGTTTAACGAATTGAACCCTCTGACTCACATGTCTTCGCACGTGAGTTGAAACCCACCAACCCGAACTCCTGCGATCATCAGGCTCAAATCAGGCTTTCAGGTGCGGAGGGTGCTTTGGGTTGCCGTACCTGGACTCACCCCCTTCGTGTTCGATCCTCACGACCTTTTCGTGGCACTTCGGCCCCCCTGGGGTGAGGAGGACCTCCGAAGTCCTCCCACAAACGCTGGGCGCCATCCAAAAGGCCGAAGGCCACGTGGAGTAGTGAAAGCTTTCCGGACACCTCACATGGCCCACGACACACTCTGACATTGGTTTGCAGTTAACTCAGTTCCCACGTTGAGAAGGAAGGTGAGGGAACAGAAAGGCGCATGGGTCAGCGAGAACAGTATAGTTTAACAAAAGTTTCCCTTTAGTGCAACTAGACCTTGACTCAAAAATGCAGAACGGAAAGGCGATGGAGTCCGGAAAATTGGAGATGTTTCAACATTGTTTTCATCTTGCATTAGCACTTTAGAGCTTGATTGAAAATTAAATTGGAAAGACGCAGGTACGTTTTCACCCAGGTGGGGGGGCGTCTTCATTGGCCGGAGACCCCCCACCTGGCTCCGGCCCCGTGCTTGGAAACATCGGAACCCTTAGGTACAGGGGTGACGCACACACGGTGCCGCTTTGCGGCGCTCGTGCGATCGACCTGAATAGGCACCTAAAAAGCCTTAGAAACAAAAGAAAGAAACACAGAAAGAGCAGCGCTAAGAGGGCAAGAGAGAAAGATAGGTGTAGAAAAAAGGTGAATACTTAGCCCTTGACTGGGGCAGGGAAACGAGCCTCAAGAACAACCTAAAAAGCTCGAGAGAAAGCCCAAGAAACGACCGAAAGCGTAAGAAAGAAAGGGGGGCAGGGAGGGGGTGTATGTAGCATGTGTGTGTCCGTGTGTGTGTGTATGACTACTTAGCACTCTAGAGTTACTGATTACTTGGCCGAGGCGAATTAAATGCAATAGTTAGGGAGCGGGACTTTAGTCTTAGACCGCCCGGGTAGAGAAGACTAGAACAGGAACAACAAAGGGAAAGGCACCGACACACAAGTGTGTCGAGTACCATTTCCCTGTGTTGCCCTAATTAGGTGGGGAGTAGAACTCGGCGGGGGGGGGGAAGGGAAACATGCCTGACCGCAAGTGGAATTCCGTTTTTTGGCCCGGCGGCCATGGTTGTTCACCGTGAAAGCCCGGCGGCTCTTTGTTCAGTGAATTCAGTTATGGAAGTGGAACAGGTGAGTCAGTGGAGAAAAATCAGTTATGAAAGGGAAGGATGATTTCCGGTATAGCTTCGGCGCCCCTTTCACGGGGATCACACCCAGCACCCAAGTGGGACGGCTGCGCGGTTCACACTCTGACATTGGTTTGCAGTTAACTCAGTTCCCACGTTGAGAAGGAAGGTGAGGGAACAGAAAGGCGCATGGGTCAGCGAGAACAGTATAGTTTAACAAAAGTTTCCCTTTAGTGCAACTAGACCTTGACTCAATTATACAAGCATAGACTGCATGACCCCAAACAGCTTCAAAACGATTCGTTTTAGTCGAACATCGATTTCTTGGTACGCCCTACTTTCACTCCAAGGGCAAACTGCTTCATCAATGAATATTTGTCGGCATTGACATCGCTATTTGTTCGGCCACACTCCTCTCCAGTAAGCCGGGCCACAGAGACAAGCCACAGAGTTCAGGGGCGCGGCCAAGACAAGGACAAGAGGAGGACAAGACCCGGACACAGAGCCGGCCACAGAGCCCAGCCACAGAGTTCAGGGGCGCGGCCAAGACAAGGACAAGAGGAGGACAAGAGCCCAGTAAGCCGTCCATAGCACACGCTCGCCCTGCTCTCTCTCTCTCTCTTTCTCTCTTTCTTTCTTGCTTGCTTGCTTTCTTTCTTTTCTTTTCTTTCCTTTTCTTTCCTTTTCTTTTCTTTCCTTTCCTTTCCCTTCCCTTCCGTTCCTTTCCTTTTCTTTCTTTCTTTCTGTCTTCTATCTATCTTTCTTTCTTTCTTTCTTTCTTTTGTTCTTGCTTTCTCTCTCTCTCTCTCTCGCGCTCATTCTCTTTAAGTGGTTCTTTCTCTGTCTTTCTCTCTGCGCAGCGCGCTCTGACCGCGCCTTTCTAGAGCGTGAGCGCGCCGTCCATAGCACACGAGCGTGCGAGCGCTCGCCCTGCTCTCTTTCTTTCTCTTTCTCTCTCTCTCTCTCTTTATATAAGTTTCTCTTTCTCTGTCTTTCTCTCTGCAGAGCGCGCTGAGCGCGCCTTTCTTGGAGCGCGCCAGAGCGCGCCGTCCAAAGCACACGAGCGCGCTCGCCCTGCTGTCTCTCGCTCTCTCTCTCTCTCTCTCTCTCCCTCTCTCTCTCTCTCTCTCACTTTCTCTTTAAGTTTCTCTTTCTCTGTCTTTCTCTCTGCAGAGCGCGCTCTAAGCGCGCCTTTCTGAAGCGTGAGCGCGCCGTCCATAGCACACGAGAGCGCGCGCGCTGTCTTTCTTTCTTTCTTTCTTTCTTTCTTTCTTTCTTTCTTTCTTTCTCTCTCTCTCTCTTTCTCTTCAAGCTTCTCTTTGTCTGTCTTTCTCTCTGCAAAGCGCGCTCTGAGCGCGCCTTTCTGGAGCGTATTTCAGAGCGCGCGCGAGCGCGCCGCCCATAGCACACGAGCGCGCGCGCCCTGCTGCCTTCTTTCTTTCTTTCTTTTTTTCTTTCTTTCTTTCTTCTGTTTTTCTTTCTTTCTTTCTGTCTTTCTTTCTTTCTTGCTTGCTTTCTTTCTTTCTTCCTTTTCTTTTATTGTCTTTTCTTTTCTTTCCTTTTCTTTCCTTTTCTTTTCTTATCTTTTCTTTCATTTCCTTTCCTTTCCCTTCCGTTCCTTTCCTTTTCTTTCTTTCTTTCTGTCTGTCTGTCTTTCTTTCTTTCTGTCTTTCTTTCTTTCTTTCTCTCTCTCTCTCTATCTCTCCCGCTCTCTCTCTCTCTCGCTCTTTCTCTTTAAGTTTCTCTTTCTCTGTCTTTCTGTCTGCAGAGCGCGCAGTGAGCGCGCCTTTCTGGAGCGTATTTCAGAGCGCGCAGAGCGCGCCGTCCGAAGCACACGAGCGCGCGCGGGCTCGCCCTGCTGTCTTTCTTTCTTTCTTTCGTTCGTTCTTTCTTTCTTTCTTTCTTTCTGTCTCTCTCTCTCTCTCTTCTCTCCCTTGCTCTTTAAGTATATTTCTCTCTGCAGAGCGCGCTCTAAGCGCGCCTTTTTGGAGCGTGAGCACGCCGTCCATAGCACACGAGCGCACGCGCTCGCCCTGCTGTCTTTCTTTCTTTCTGTCTGTCTGTCTTTCTTTCTTTCTTTTTTTTTCTCTCAGAGTTGACAGAGTTCAGGGGCGCGGCCAAGAGGAGGACAAGGCCCAGCCACAGAGCCCAGCCACGGAGCCCAGCTACAGAGTTCAGGGGCGCGGCCAGTGAGTGTGGCCAGCTCTTTTCTTTCTAAGATAGAACCCCAACAGTAAACTATTTGGGGAAAAATGCAGAACGGAAAGGCGATGGAGTCCGGAAAATTGGAGATGTTTCAACATTGTTTTCATCTTGCATTGGCACTTTAGAGCTTGATTAAACATTAAATTGGAAAAACGCAGGTACGTTTTCACCCAGGTGGGGGGCGTCTTCATTGGCCGGAGACCCCCCACCTGGCTCCGGCCCCCTGCTTGGAAACATCGGAACCCTGTCCCACGCAACAAGGAGGCCGACCCGTTTGGTGGGTGAACGAAACCGATCCGAGCGCTGTGCTGCACGCGAAGTCGGCTTCCCAAGTTCCGAGCCGGCGGCGGCCGAAGCCGAGTTCGAAGCCGACGGGAAGCCATGAAGTGAGTGCCGAAAAAGGTGGTGACGAGGTCGATGTTATTCGGGATCCTATTTCAAGCCGATATGGATGTTCAACACCCTTCTGAAAAACGATTATATACACATTCAATTGGAGGTCAGTTGAGGGGTTCCATTTGAAGATGATCAATATCTTTATCAATTCAATCCTGTTTCAATCCACACCCAAGTTCCAAAGGCTATCAAGCTCTCTAAAAACGACCAAACACCTCTCAACGAACCGGCTGGATCTTGGGGAACTGCAGGTGATGAGCTCTACCTTTGTGCCTCGGCTACAGCTTCCTGACGCGACCTGCAAGAAATGGCACTGGAATAGATGGTCAACTCTGGAGTCAACTCTGGTGCACCACCCCCCTGTTGGGGACACCCACGGGACACCCGTGGAGATCCGTGGAGTGTTTGCTTTCTGAAACGAAGAGAAAGACACAGAGACAAATCCGGCCACTTGGGTGCTCTGATATCCTGACATACTTCCTGACATATATATATATATATTTCCCAGCATCCTCCAACAGGTCTCCTTTGGAGGGTTCTTGGGCCCCATCAGTCTCTCAATTGGTGACCTGTTGGAGGATGCTGGTATGAACAAATAAATTACAATCAATCGTGACAAAGACCAAACAAAAAGCAGCAACAGAAAACGTGATCATTCCACTCGTGGCAACCATTTGCTTTTTGCCATCCACCCGGACGCTCCGTTCACATCCCGACCGGTCTCTCAAGACTTAGGGGTTTCATTCGACCCCAGACCCCTCCAAAGAATTCGGGGCTGGTGATATGAGGCTCCCGGGGAGCATTTGGGCATTCCGCAATCCCCTCGCAGATCTGATTGGTTTCGGTGCCTTCCATCATTGGCTTTGCTTCATCCAGTGCTTGTGTTTTCCCTATTCTCCAATGACATGAAAAGGTTCAGTAGTTCAGGTGGGTGCCAGGGGGATATATGACTATATACCTTTTGAGATGTGGGAACCCATATAGGGTCGAATCGCGACATGTTTTTTCCCCACCTGTTAGAGCTCTTCTTCTCCTCTCCTCCTCTTCTGCACCTCAACAACTGCAAGTGCCAGATCACAGCGGCACTGCCGGACCTCAACGGCAAGTATGAGATCGCAGTGGGCACTACCGGACCTCAACACACAACCACACAACATAACCACAAACACATAATACACAATACAAAGCCAGCAGGGCACAGCCACAGCACAAAGGACAACCACGAACAGACAAGCCACGAACACAATCACAAACACACAGCCATAAACACAACCACAAACACAATCGCAAACACAACCACAAACACACAATCACAAACATACAGCCACAAACACACCACAAACCCAATCACAAACACACAAGCACACAACCACAAACACGACCACAAACACACAACCCCAAACACACAACCACAAACACACAACCACAAACACACAACGACTACAATATGATTACCTCTCTGTGTGTGTGGCATTTTGGGTCGCAGGTGGTCACGGGTACCACTTTGGATGCCAACTGTAGACCCTGGCGACACCCCGACGCGAACTCCCCAACACTAAAATAACAATCCCAAACCCGAGGACCCACAAACAAAGCTCACCACCATGGCAACATGCTCCTCACCAGCCATGGCATGAAAAACAATTGAAATGTCATGGAGGAATCACTCGAAGTAAAATAATTTGTTTGATGTAAGTTCAAAACAATTCATTAATATCACAGGCGACAACACCTTCACTTCAGCACACCAGGCCTTGTTCATATCTCTTTTCCAGTTCACCGCCTCAAA
Organism: Durusdinium trenchii; assembly: GCA_963970005.1. Taxonomy (NCBI): domain Eukaryota; class Dinophyceae; order Suessiales; family Symbiodiniaceae; genus Durusdinium; species Durusdinium trenchii. The sequence goes on from CAXAMN010027661.1 coordinate 403,211, forward strand.
AAGACGCCGTCCACCGGTCACCCTCAGGCGGTGCAGACCCGCTCTACGGAGCTTGGGAGGTGTCCTTGGCCGTGCAGCTTCGCACGAGCCCCGAGCAATGGCCCATGTGGACCGCTCAGCAGCTGGGCGGGTTTGTTGCTGAGCGGGCGGGTTCGATGCGGCGGATGGGAGGGGCAGGGGTGGAGTTGACGTTTCGGCGGTTTGGACGCGCGGCTTGGCGGTTTTGGCGGCGATGGGCACAGAGTGACGGAAGATTGGCCAAGTGGTTTTTGAACTACTCATATAATAAACCAAGTAGCGCCATCTACTTTCATAACCCCAAAGACGACAAATGGAAGTGCCATAGCCTTTGCATTGGGTGGCAAGCAACTATTCCATACATGGAGTGTTTGGCCTGGCTGTTAGTGAATCGGAGTGTACCGATCCTGGACTTCCGTGTGGTGAGGGACATGGGTGTTGAGCTGCCGTTGATGATGAATTTGTGCCATCAACCCTGAAAACAAAGCAAAGTTCAAGACTTTGGACGGAAACAAACAAACAAAACAATTGGTTGTTTAAGCAAATCCATGTGGAAATCTGGAACCGTTTCTCCGGTTTGGTCTCCAAAACCTGTTGGAAAATCCACCTCTTTTGTGCATGTGGCGCAGGAAGGTGGGTAACTCTCAACAGACGTTGCTGCTGTGCACCGTCTACTGTGCGTGGCTGTACGAGTTCGGACGGTCCATTGATGCGCGTGAAACATGGCGTGTTAGGCGGAAGTGAGGTGAAAACCAAGTGTTTCATTGAAACACATGGTTCTCACCTCACTTCCGCGTCGCTGTGTTGGTTGGGTCTCCGCTGGTGAGCAACATGAGGTGAATTTGCTCGGGATGACCTCCGGAGCGCGGAGAGTCTGTTTCTATGAACCCAGAAGCGTAATTAGATCTCCTGGGAATTGTATACGTACGCTTTGACTCACTAACATGGACATGGAAAACCACCTGTTGGGCATTGAGAAACCTGGTCCTTTTGGAAACCCATGTGAGAACCACGTCTGGGATGTGGGAACGTCAGAGCTATAGTGTACTGTTGTTAGCCCATCCCCCCCGAACTCTGGAGGGTCGAGGGCTCGTCCCATCCAGTGAGTGGATCATGGGCACCCCGTCTTGTGACTGCTGGGAACACAGACTCATTAGTACGTTTGGCAGTCTATTGGCAGTGACCCACCCCTTTTTTCACACCGAACTAGTTGATGTTCAAGTCAGGAACTCATTTCACACAGTTGTCAGCAAAACTCATGCAAGAATTCAACAAATAATCAAGAGCAAGTCAACTCCATTCTAAGCCATTCTACGCAAAGAGTGGCTGTGTTTAGCTGTTCCTTGAGTTTTTTCTGAGTCCAATTCGAGTCTAAGCTGAGTCTAATTGGAGTCTCATTTCAGTTGCTTTGGAATCTAAGTTTCTTGTCTGAGTCTTTCTTGAGTGCTGAGCTTTTCAAGTTATCGATTATGTTGATCCCTTGTGATCGCATCTTTCCGTGTCCGTCCGATCGCACGTCGAGGAACAGACCCCCAAGAGTTCGTACCTCCCGCACCTAAGCACCTTCGTAACAGAGACTGAACCGGAAAGAGATGTAGCGCGATGGAATGGCAATTGATATAAAACCACCTGCTGAACACAAGCCTAGAAACCAGCATGTTGGAGGAACTGGGTTGACATCATACAATAGTGGGTGGCCATCAAGCTCTCACAAGCCTATACATGGATGATCTTGTTTGAGATCAACACCCGGCACCCAGTTGGGTGCTTTTGAACAAAAACGCTCAACAAGGCTCCCGTGCATGGTGGGCTCTGAGTTTAAGCTACTGATCCGGAGAATCTTGGGCGAAGGATGGGGTGGTGGTAGGGGGTGGAAAATCAAGCCAAGGGCGTCTCGAGCTCAGGGATCACGTTCTGCGCACCCCATGGATGGGAGATGGGGAGATGTGGCAGAAGCGATCCTAAGGGGTTTCTGTATATAGCAGTTCCTCAGTTCTCTTGTGGTCGGATGTCCGATGATTCGCCTGGTGTTTCAGAGACAACGCCGGCTAGATTGGTGAAGGTTGTTCACTTCGGTGCCTCGCAAAAATTGGTGCCTTCGGGTTTTCTGGAGTGTGAGCTGACTGGCGGTGCCTGACTGGCGAATTTTTGATGAGCTGTACATTCACCATCAAACCCGCCGCAAAATCCAACACAACCCACCGTACTTAAGCTTGTTACATACCTACGGGTACGTACCGCGTCTTTGACCTCAGGTCTTTAGTGACCGGTCAAGTTTTTTCGTGACTGAACCTCGTGGTGATGGGCCTGGCCCCGGGCCCCGAGTTGTTCGGAAGATCCAACAGGTCATCCGAAGACCAAACCTACAGGCGTGCCACCCACGAAACCACGATGGGGGGTGCCTTAGTGAAAGATTCTGGGGTATACTGAGGGACCCCCCATTAACCATGTTAGTTCCCTAGGGAGGGTTTCTGGAGTGTTTCGGGTTTCTAGGGGAGTTTGCTTCGGACGACCCACACGCCTGGAATGGATTTCGACGACGCCATCGGACGGACCGGTGTGCTGCACCCCAGCATCCCACGGGCATAACCATGCACTTATTTCACCATGTACGCCTTCTATTATCATCATCTAGGTGATGGTTTCGGATATTTGTATTGTCAACCCTTACTTGGGGATGATTGGACCCTCTGACTAATATTTTTCAAGTGGGTTGAAAACACCAACCAGTCATTTAATTTGTTATATGATATGACATTATGTTACTGTATTTGTATTGTATTTGTGAACGTGTTGTTGGCCGTTTGAATTTGGTTGCTGAAACCGGTTCTGTTTCTGGGTCCTTTGAACTTCTACCCGTCACGATTCCGCCGCCACTGGCCACTCGCGCGCCGCTTGATCTCGCTCCATGCCCAGGGCAGCAGGAGCGCGTGGACTGGGAGTCGATCGGGAACCGAATCATGCCAGACACGCCCAGTCCAGATCAGACGCTCTTTCTGCCACTCGGATACGCCGCGCGGGGCGAGGAGGCGGCGCGAGCAAGCGACGGCGGGGCGAGGAGGCGGCTGGACGTCCTTGAGGTCTGCGAGGTCTGCTCCACGTGGATCGAGCGATGGAGGGGATGATTCCCAAACGAATCCACTTCAACTTGGACATGGCCTGGTGAATGAAGCCAATTGGGCGTTGCACTCGCGAGTTGTGGCTGTGAGGGTGTTGGTTCCAAGATCTTTGGAGGAGGAGTAGGAAGGGATCTCGGGCTGTGGGTGACCGGAACCAACGGCTGAGTATGTTGCAGGTGTATAGGTTCGCAAGAGATGAACTTGAAGAGGGTGACTGACCCTTCACCAGGAGTCTACCAACTGACCCTTCACCCGGAAAGACTCCGGAGGATGGCAGAGACCTGGGATCCTCCGTGGCAGAGGTTTGTCCCTGAACATGTACCCCTACAGGTCAATGACCATCAATGACTGGAGTTGTTTCATACAAAAACACACTACTCAGGGAGGTAAAGGACCAGGTTTTACTGGGTCGGACTGGACTTGTAGGGTACTGTGTTTGGTTGGGCCTTTGCTTTCCTCACCTCGTGGGGTCCTGAAGGTGCCTATTGAGCTGAGCCAAGTCGAGGAAGAAGACGGGGTATGACAGGGGCAGTAAGCAGTTGGCAAAGGCTGAAACCATGAAGACATGGTTTTGAGGTCAATTCTGCAAGGAGAATCCACCCAACCATGTCTTGCAGCTCTTGGACTCTGGTGACGGGCGTGCCGGGCTCCTTGGGGAACATGTTTAGCTCAAGACTGGGTGTGTTCTTTTTGTGGGGAGACCGTGATTTGCATCACTTCAACGATCGTTGAGGGCAGACCCCACTGGCCTCCCATGCACCAGTGCATCGTATCGATCCCCAAGGCGCTTCGGGCAGAGGGAGATGGAGCTGCGGGAGAAGACACCTGTGACTCGGGTGAAGATTGGAAGCGTGACTGGTGCCGGCAAGTCGACATCCACCAGTTCCTGTTCCCCTTCGCGAAGACTGAGCTCTAGTGAGACTCTTAGGATTGAGATAGACATGCAAATGCGCCTCTCAGCCATGGTAGTTGGACCCGAGTAGGCCCCACCAGCAATTCATTAGCTCTTCCAAGGGGTGCCCAATGGAGACCTATATAAGTCATTGTAAAGTCGTGTTGGGCTGTCCGACTGTCCACTGGTGACCGCTTGAAAGCAGTACCGCTGGTAGTACCGTTGGATTCTGGGCACCAATAACCACTCCTTTGGAACGCCTTGGAACTCGAACTCGCGACTGTTTGCTGACTGGTCTGGAAACCAGTTCATGCATGAAAAAAACGAGCACAAGCGTGAAGACAAATCAATCCATGTTGAAAGAAGCTTTGGTTTCCTCCTGTGCACTGGATGGTCATTCGATTGGCCCCGACGTGTGCGAGCAGTTTGGCGCTCCAGTTTTCGGAGCTTTTTGGCTTGGATTCCTCCCTGGAACTGAGGAGCCACAGGGATGAAGCATGATTCAATGATGAAGCATTGTTCTGAGCTGTTTGGGATTGGCAAGATTGGACCTGGGGTAGTGGACCAGGGACCTGGGGTCCAAGAAAAGGAAAGTGTATATTCCAGTCTATGATGGCCCAGGGAGTGTTTGGGATTGCTTTTCAACATCGATCAGCCGAGTCATTCTTGTTTGGGAAGCCCTTGGTCAGGAGTAAGTAGAGTTCACTTGGCTACTTGAAGCAGCCTTTGGTTCAGATGACTTTCTCGCATGTCTTTGGATTTGGCGGTGAGGAGAGAAATCCAACTTACAGACTTCAATGCCTACAAGAATCTTACAATTCATCACGTCCTCACACTGACCGCAGAAAGACATTCCAAAATACTTTTGTGCACGTCCTGATGCTGCTTCTCCAGCTGCTTTCGCAGCGTCCTTTTTGAAGAATATACTACATGATCTTCACCTGCTACGTATGACTCCATGTCCTGCACAGACCTCCAAACGTCCAAACAACTTCTCAAATCCGCCGAACCGGTGTCCATTCCATGCCAAACACATGTTCGGTCTTCCATGCCTGGTTCTCAATGTCCATTTGTTGGAGGCCGAACCGGTTCGGCGTGGTGAATTCCGTTTCCCCCTGGGTTCGTCCTGCAGGTGCTTGCTCCTATACGTGCGCTCACGCTGCCAGTGTTGCTGGCAGACCGGCCGAGGGCAGGGAGCGATGGCTACAGGCGCAGCAGCGCGCAGCAGCAACCAAGTGATCTCTAGAGGTTTGGCATGACTGCAGGAAAACAATGGAACACATGCCATATCATGCCATATAAATGGTCAAAAAAAGAAGAACTCAATGGACATGGTGACCTAATTTTCTCGTCCTTGAGCACAACTTAGCTGGGTTACTGGGATATTGACCTATTTTTGGAGATGTATTTTTTGTCAATGTAGGTGTATGATGTGTATATATATATATATATTATGATGGTGTAATATGCTGTATGCATGTAATATATATAATATAGCTGAGCATCTAACTGGTGCTCTATAGCTAAGCGGCTGAGGGTCGCCCCGGGGGGGCATCCATATTCCAACCCCTTGCGTTCGATGATGCTAGATGTGTATACACACTATATAAGGACCCACTGCGACGAAAAAGCGATGTTCAATGGTTTTGTTCGCAACATGTTCACCAAAACGACGTGGTAAACCCACAATGCCAGGAACGCCTGGGACCCCTGTGTTTTACAGGATCAGAGGAACAAGGAGCAGCCTTCGAGCGCAGCCAACAGCGTCTTCCTCTGGGTTTTGGTGTCTTTTTCATATCTTTTTAAAGCTCTGAAAGCCCGATCCCAGGAATGCGCCCCAAGCCCCTGCCGTGCGAGCCATGTGACCTGAGCCGGCTCGGTCGCCGTGTTGACTTTCCATGATCCGAATCCGCCATGACCTGGCATTGGGTTCGAGGTGAAAGATGGGTTTTCTGAAGAATGGGGTGTCTCTCCATGTATAGGTTATGTTTGAGACGTCTTGGTTTTCTAGCCGCTCTAGATGTAGTCAAGACCTCCAGATCTCTACTAGACCTCTGGATCTCAAGACCCCTTTGCTGCTTCTCAAGATCTCGACCTCTGGATTGGATAGACCTTTAGCCCTCCAAACTCCATCGAGACCTTGAGACCTCTAGGCAGACTCAAAAGTTTTGGATCTCTACCAGCACCCGACTTCACAGGTGCTTCCTGGTGACAAGTCCGGTGCCCAGAAACCACCTGTGGTCGGGTCTCCAAACAGCCTGGCCAGGAGGGTCCTGGTAGACCATTCTAGACCTCTAGATCTCCTAAACTCTATAGATCTACCAGGACCCTCCAAGGGGTGTCTATTTATAGCCCCTTAGCCGTTAAGGGGTGTCCATTAACCACCCGTTGAAGGCACTGTTTTCACGTCTTTGGATCTCAAGAGCTCGAGATCTAAACCTCCAAGGCCTCTAGATCTCGGATCTGGGCGTTTAGATCGGAGCTTCCTAAATCTGTTTGGATCTCAAGACCTAAAATGGATCTCAAGACCGATAGATGGATCTCTGGACCTCTATAGATCTCTAAATCTCTCTGGAACCCAATACGTCTAGATCTCTGGACCGTCTGCTTCTACACCTCTGGACCGTAGATGTCTAGACACACTGTTTCTGGTCTCTCGCAGGGATAATTCAGGAGATCAAAGCCGGCCGGTTGGCGCCTGGGGGTGGTTTTCTTCTGGCTCGGTCACACCCGGTCGATGGACTTCCCGCCGTCCGCACAGGTGCCGGTTCATCAGTTCGGCGGGCGAGTGCAACTGCTTAAGTGAGCGATACAAGCTGGAAGAGACCACGATCGGGGAAACCCGGCCCCGCCTGGTTGGGCGGTTTTGGTTCGATTTCCCGAGGACTGAAGCCCTGCTTGGAGGTTCTATTTAACCCCGGCTTCCTAGAAAGTATTCCTGGACCGGGGCCCAGCGCGCCATGTTGACTGGACAACAAATGGCTTTGTTCTAGATTCTAATGATGTTTGCAGACTTTCCAACTTATTGAACCAAAAATCACATATATATATATATATATATCCACCCAATCTGGACAATGAAAACAGCCTTCAACTCCCTGATTCTTCTGCAAGACATCCAAACGTGCTTGGCTTCTCACTTTTTAAGTCGTTCCCTCGTCGCTTGAAACGCAACGAACCCCCACAAAATCGTGGTTCAACACCCGTCAAACCTGCTTCCCCCTGACTGCAGCAACTATGAAAGTGGACCAACATCATGACAAAATCCAGTTTCCTGAACCATCCAAGGGGTGCCCAATGGAAGCCTATAGGTAGTGTGGGGTAGTCCAGCCTGGACACCCCGACAGGATGGTCCTGGTTTGTAATTATTCGGATTGAAATGTGTCTCAACCCAGGGGCCAGGACGTCCGCTTCCACGTTGGAGGGAGGCTTAAACTTTGTTTTCAGGTGTTACCAACCTTCCAAGAAAGCGCATTCAATCCTTGAAGATGCGACTCTGAAGCCTGCACCTTGGGTGCCAGGTGGGGGTTTCTCGTGGCTTCACATGCCCGGTGCAGGGGGGCCACGAAGGCCAGTCGTTTCTCAGGGTGAAGAAAATCCCAGACGCTTGCAGGCTCGGTTTCTGGAAAGATGCTGTTTTGAGCAACACAGATCACCTTACAGAAAATTACAAGAACATGACCCTGGCCATCTCAGATTGAAGAGTCTTGCCTAGTACAAACGGGATGTCCAACAAGATCATCACCCCGTCCTGCTCCAAGGAAGGTGGCTTTGGTTCAGTTCACAAAGCCTGGGACGCTTGGCTTCAGCCCTTCAGCGATGGGAACTTGGCGCCGCGGAGGTTTCGGGATGCATGATATTCAACCCTAAGGCTCCTGAGGTACATCTTCAGATGGTCTGATCCCTTTAGACCCATTGAGACCGAAACAGCGACACGGGCGGCGCCTCGAATCAAGGTTCAGCCTGGGCCTTGTGCTAAGGAGATCCAGGTCGTTTGTCCTCAAAGAGGATGCATCCAAAGGAGTTCAATTACAGCATCTACCAGGGCCCCCGCTGCCAGGGGTGGGGGCCATGGACATCCCGAAAAACCTCTAAGGAGCTATAATTGGACACCGCACACCGCCCGGGGGCCCTGGTACTTGGTTTTTGAATGTGTTAATTTGATTATTGTTTAGTCTTTTCCCCAGACGCTCCGTTCACATCCCTTGGTTCCTCGAAAGGTAGGGGTTTGAAATCCCCAGACCCCTCCATATGAGGGTCCGGTCCCTTCATATGAGGGTCCAGGAGTGTTTGTGTCACTACAAACTATGAGCAGCTGCAGATCTTGGTTGACACCAGGGTGTTCTATGTTTGTTATTGGAAGGTTGACAATTCCAAGGGGTTATATAATTGAGGATGGTGCCGCCATGGCCGACAAGCCATTCCAAGAGGGTGATCTATGACAGGCTTCAGGTGTTTTGCACTTTATGGTTTCTAAATCTATGAGTGCCCTTAACAATAGTCGACCTTATACTATACAGAAATGCAGCGCACTCCCAGCCATAAACAACAGACCCTTCGTCATGACTCGTCATGCATCGTTTTTTTCAGACCCGGTTCAACAGATCCGTTGTTTCGGGCTCGTCGGACCTGGTGAAACGAACACCCCCGTCGGACCTGAACCACCTGAAACACCCCCGTCGGTTGCGGAGAAAAGAACCCGAGGATCAGGCACTGGGCACCATGCGTGCAGTGAAGCGCATCGAGCAGCTGGGTGCGAGAAGAACGGACGTTGTGGTGCGAGGACGACCTTCGGTGGCTCCACCCCAGGTGGACACGCTCCACCCAGTTGACCAAAGCAACAAGACCTCGGTGGGATGCTTTTTTTGGGGGGGATGGCACCTTCTTGCGCAAGGAAGGTGTGAGGAAGTTCTTGAACGTGTCAGATCTCATACTGGTCAGTGCCTATACTGGTCAGGATAGAGATGAGGTGATGTTTCAAGCTACATCCTGGTTTGTCCAGACCATCGGATGTTGGTTTGTCAACACCATGGTTCTTTTCCGTCCCTTGTGAGTCGGTCCTTTGGGAACCAGGGAACCCGACCGGTTTCTTCGGACCTTCCCCAAACGGTACGTACGTCTTCAGGCCGGTCGGCGGTGGTTTGTACCTTCGGCGCGACGTTCGTCGGAACGGGATGGAATCGAAGCCACCGAACACCGAAGAAAGCGTGAAACCGCAGAAGAAACGTGCTTTTCAGTGCCCTGTCAACGCAGCTGCTCAGCTGCTCAGGAAGTCAAAGGCCTTGTCACTGGAGGACGAGAATCGTGAAATTTCTCCGTTTTTCTTGGGGGCCGAGCCTGTTTGGCTTTCAGTGGTTTGTCGACCGAAGACGACATCTTTGTGTTCAACCATGTTTCACCTTTACTTGACATGATCGATCCCACTGACTATGTTTGTTTGGTTTCAGGTGAGTTTTTCACCACCAGATGTGGTCGACCTTGTCTCGGGAACACGAGTGGTTCTTCTAGGTGATGGTTTTGGATATTTCTATTTTCAACCCTTACTTGGGGATGATTGGACCCCCCTGACTACTATGTTTCAAGTGAGGTGAAAACACCAACCAGTTCTTGTATAGGGAACGACCGTGTTGACCCTGGGTTTGGTATGGACCGTCATGCCATGCTTTCGTTGCCCCATGGGATGCCACACGAATCGTGTGGAGTGCTGCCGGGCATGGAGTTTTCTTCTTTTTTTCAGACAATTGGGCCTAAATGGGGTCTCAAAAGCCGCGGCGGGTTTGGACGTTTGCGAGTCGAGCCAGTCTTGAACAGTTAGGACATGTGTAGGACCAGACACTGCAAGAGTTCGAAAGCACCACGGGTTCTATATGCAGCAGCAGGGCGCCCACACTGGTTCTATGCGTGTCCTTGAGTTCTTTGGACACGAAAGCTCCTAGGCACATCCGAATTGGCCCTGGGCTGGCAGCGGGTTCAACCTGACAGCAATGGTGGTTCAACGATGATCAAAGCAGCCACATTGATTTCAAGATGGCACCAAGCCCAGATCGAGGTGGTATTTTTTTTTCAGAGGATTTGGGGGTAAATGCTGCTAACAAAGAATCTGAATGAGGTGAATTAACTTTGAACTATTCTTCCTTCCAAGCATTGCAAAGCTTCGCGAAAAAGCCGACCCATTGATCACCGACTGTTCATGGGTCCAGAGGGATCTTACACCCCTGGTTCTTCGTCCGTGACGGTTTGAAGATCTGGTCCGGGAGACGGGAGACGCGAGACGCGGCAGGACGTGAACCGGGAGATCGAGATGCTCCGGGTCATGGACCATCCGAATATCGTGCGCCTTTATGCCACCTACGAGGATGAGCGTCCTTTGGAGTGGTCGTGGGAAGAACACACACCCGAGCACAGACGGGACTCAAGGGGGTCGACGGGAATGATGTTCATGGACCCATAGATTCTGAGATGTTTACTCCCTAGGGCTCCTGGCCCACATCCTGAGAAGGCAGTTAGACCCCCCCCTGGCACCCCAAGCACCTTCTAAGGATGTGGTTGGAGCCCCCGGGACTAGCTTTGTCGTAGGACGGCAGATTTTGGGGGGGGTCCAGTCCCCGGCAGGTCGGGGGTTTCAGTCCCTTCCTGAAGATGTCGTTGGATCCTGCTGGATTGGACTAGCGGTCTTGGACTAGTCACCAACCCGCTGCAGTGCTTTGCCCATGTCTCCAATCAAACGCTGATGCTTAGCAGTATAATGTGATCAATCCTGATCACGTGCTTTTTTTTCTAGGTTAGGAACACCTCTATACTGGGGGCCCATTTCATTCACACTCTGTATTTCACACATTCATTCACACAAGGACCGGGATGTTTATTCATTAATAGCCCCGAAAAGAGTTATAAGGAGTGACTTTAACCACCCCTTGGTGGGTCCTGGTATAGATACAAAACACATACATACTCTGCATTTATCTGCAGACAGAGCAAGCCTTTTGGGGGACTTCCAGGAGTTGTTACAATAACGCATGTCATTGAAAGCACCGAAAACACTCAGGTTTCCTCTACCTCGTCATGGAGCTTTGCGAGGGTGGGGAGCTGTTCGACGCGCTGGCTGAAGCCACGCACCTCAGCGAACCCGTGGTGCAGGCGCCGTGCATCCAACGGTTTTTTGTTGGGCCATTTCCATCCATCCGGTGCCTCATGTCTGTTGCAACTGAGTGCTGAGAAGGGTCAAGGAGTCCTGGAAGCTGATGGAGGTTGAAACATCTTGAAACATTCTTGAAACTTGAAGCATCTTGAAGCCCTAGGGATCCAAGTACCTTCTCAGCAGGTGATGTGTTCAACACCGCTATGTAGGTGCCAAGAGGGTCCCGTCGTACCTTCTAGGGAAGCTGAATCAATCCCAGTTGAGGTGCTTCCAACTATTGTACCCAAGAGTGATCGTGAGTCCTCTTCTCTGCTGATCAAGGGTTCAGTCCCCACTTCAGTCCTACTCCCCATTGATCAAGGGTTCAGTGGCATTTCAGTCCCACAGTCAGTCCTATGGGGTATCCCATTAGCAGTAACAGGTGGTAAGAGATGATTCCCATGCTTGGGAAAGGCCTGCAACCTAACCATCATCGTCGACTGGGCTTTGCTTTGTTGGAAAAAAAACACAAAAACAAGTTGGAACCCTCAACCAGGCCTTGCCCCATGGTGGACACCCCAAGATACCAAGCTTCAGGCCTTGCCCCGCCCCATGGCCCTCCAAGACCTTCCCCCGACCAGGTGGCGATGAGACAGGTCTTCGGCGCAGTGGCGCACTGCCACAGCAAGCAGATCGTCCACCGAGCGGCACGGTGGAAGGAAAGGTCGACCCACCGTAGTCGACCCACCGTGTCGGTTCGGGACGAGCGGTGGTTCCAAGCGGCAGGTATAGTGGTTCCAAGTGGTTTCTTGCCATGGCGCCAAGCATGTCTTAAAGGAAGAGCATGGCGCCAACATGGCAACCATGTTATTTCCCTGTTCACTGTTGTTCACTCCAGAATTGACTCCGTTGACCTCTATACCGTTGACCTCTCGGCCTCCAACATGCGAACGGTCCCGGACTAAGTCCGAAAGACCAGAGCCCTAACTAGAAGAGAACGGGAGAAAAACAACCGTTTTGAATCCACGTGATGGGTATCGAGACCTGAAAATCTTTGTCATCGACATTACTTTTGGTGCGGCTGTGGAAGGGAGAGGTTAGAGTTGGAGTACATGGAAGAGCACCTAGACCGGTTTCGAACACTCTTGTTTTTTCCAAAGGTGTGGTGGTGATTGGTTGGGTGGATAAATATGTTAGCTGCCGTAATGGAAGGGAACATGAAGAGAGCAGGTTTTGTTTGTTTGAACATCCGAGGCCGTCGCTGTTGGACCCACAGGTTCAACCATCGAAATCCCGTTCCCCAGGTTTCGCCACGTGTCCAAGATCATTTTTTCCGGTGAACGAAGACATGTTCGGTTTCGGGTGCGGTGTTTCCTCAAATGTTTTGATTCAGATGTTTCGAGGCGTCTTCCATCGATGAACACAGGGATATCAACGATGCACCGAGCTGCGATGGATGTGTTTGCGGTGTAGAATCCTCCCAAGACAGAAAAACCATAAGAAACCCAAGGATTTGAAGCCGGAGAATTTCATCCTTCAGAAGAACGCCGAGGCCGAGTGGTTCCGCCATCGAAATCAAGTCGTCCAACAGGATCGGAATCGGCTAATTGAGAGACGACCCGACACTGGGCCGAAAGTCATATACGATCATATATTTATAGAAGAACTTGGTCAGCACATGTCAGAAAACTACTGTAACAACAGCATTTATTGTATATTTTCAAGTACCAGGACCTTCCCAGTGACCTCTTCAGGATTGGCCAGTGACCTTTTCAAGACCGGCCTCACTCTGGGATCTCAAGTCACTGGGAAGGTCCTGGTCGGGGCAGTAAGGTTGGTCACAAGTGCCGGGTTCCATGTACTTCTTTGTGCTCAACAATCTAAAAGGGATTGATTTGGCCATGTCAGGCTGGGGGTCATAAGCAGGATACCTTGGTTGACCGACCGGGGAAAGTCGTTTGCTAAATGGTGGACCAGGGCTCCAGGTTGAACGATCCATTGCCATTTTCAATGAATCGGGTTAAGTTTGGTTTATAGTTATGGTATAGGTTGTCATTTGTTCAGTTGTGTTTTTTGGGGTTGGTCGTGTTTGTGTGGTTGGATTGCAATGGTTTGGGCTAGTTTAAGTTAGGTTTGGGGTTTACTAACCGAAATCACAGAGGACAGCGAGCCAACCACCACACCTGCACTCAAACCAAACACTGCCAGCCACAGCACAGCCAGCCCACATGGAAAGAGGCATCAGAACTTGCCGCTTCCTCCCCCTTCACCCTCGTGTAGCTCAGCTGCCCATGGGCTAAAGTCTTTGATGTTTCACCATGAAGCCGACAGGTGCACCTCAGAAAAAGCCTTGCCTCCAAGGTTTCTTTTTTCTGGGTGGTGGTTTCAGATGTGCATTCTCAACCTTTACTCAGTCAGTATCAGGATTGAAGCCACTGACCATGATGTTTCAAGTTAATTGAACACGCCAAGCAGATTCAAACCCTGCAACCCTCCAAATCACAAAACCCGAATGGTTTCGGTCGATGTCTAGCAGTTTGAAGGAGTTTGGGGGGAAGAATCTGACTGAAGTCATGTGAGTTGCGAGGAGCTTGTGGGTTCTTTGTTTGCCAAAAAGGCTAAGACTAAGCTATGCCGGGCTTAGCTGCTAGTAGGTAGCCTCCATCCATAGGCCCGTTCAGAACCACCAAGACTCCCCCCAACTCGACATGGTTTCAGTGGCGTCTCCCGCTGTGAACGTCTCGCGTCGCGTCCGGCAGGTCGAAACGTCCCCGCTGAAGTTGATCGATTTCGGCTTAGCCACCTACTGCCGGGAGAATGAAGAGCTCACCGATGCTTACGGCCACTTGGGTGAAGTGAAGTCACAAGTCATGAAAGTCCGAACTTGGACATCCTCATTTGACGACCACCTGGTAGTCATGATCCACCAGTTACCATAGGCGCCCATAGGGGTGAAATGAGCTGTGGACACCACCCGCCCCTGAAAACAACGCCTCGAACTTCACCCACTCGAACCCGAACTTCACCCTCTTAGTGCTGTATACCGGTGCGCCGTAGGCGCCTGCGCGGTATACCGGTGCCAGGCACGGTGCTGTATGTCGCACCCGAAGTGCTCGGTGAGAAGTACAACCACGCCTGCGACGTGCCACGGCACCGCGACGTTCGGACGAAGCCACGCTTGTCGGCACCGTTGGTCGCGCGCGGTGTTCGCCGGCGGCTGACCGTGGTGGTGGGGTTCTAAGAGTCTGGTTGAAAGAAGTTGTGCTACAATGGAAGTTGGGGGCACAACTTAATCCCTATAGGATTGATGTCCTAACACACTGAATCCCTATAAATCCATAACACAACTTAAAGTTAAAGAAATATACATATATCGTTACGGGTCAATGACCTCACTTTACTGGAGTTGGTCATACAAAAAACACTACTCAGGGAGGTAAACGAGCCGGTTTTACTGGGTCGGACTGGACTTGTAGGGAATATAATTGTTAGTGTCCAAGCTGTGTTTTGTAGGGGAACGTGGTTTGACACGATGCCATTTAAGTGCCCATCAGCTCTCATGTTCCAAAATGTGCCTAGTTCCCTTACCATTGCAGGGCCTGGCGCATTTACTTACACAAATCCATACAGTGCACGCGCATGCATGATGTGCCCAGTTGTGTTCAAGGTGTGCCTAAAACCTGCAAAAGCGATAGGCCCGCCCCCCTTGGTTAAAGATGTGTGGGTTACAGGACATCGGGCTATATACGCTGGAATCACATTGACGACTGAAAGACAGGTAGATCTCAGTGTATTTTGCGGAGCCAAGGTTTTCCGCATGCAGGATTCAATAGGATTCATAATGCGCATGGTAGCCCGGTGTTGTGGATTGGTATTGACAACCAATGAGCAGTATATCGTATCGGCTGGGAGATATCAACCAGCCTAGTTTGGGGAAGTAGTGAACTGAAGACTCAGGGGTTCACTGGGTGGTAGTTTCAGATAGTTTTAATGCTCAATTGTTGCTTGTGATTGATCCCATTGACTATGAATAATAATATGTGTCAACCGAGTTGAAACCACCCACTCCTGATTCATCTTTGGAGCTCAGGGACCTCCTCCCCCCCCATCCAAAAACACACTACACCGACACTGGCCCAACTAGAGGTACCACCCCTGGATGTACCGGGACCGCCTGTCTGGTCGCCTGGTTACCTTACCCAGCGAGCGAGGTCTGGAGCTGTGGAGTCTTGATGTATTGCTTACTTTGTGGATCACCGCCTTTTCACGGCAAGCCCCTTGGGAAGAAGGTCTGGGTGTCGAAGAAGGGGGATACCTATCGGGAAGAAGAAGGGGGTGGTGTCGAAGGGGGATCAGGTCAGCGAAATGGAGAAATGGATAGAGTGCTGTGACAAGCTGGGAGTCCATTCTTTTTCGTTTCAAAATCATGAAACCAAAGCCTTGCAGAGCAGGAAGCGGACACAAAAAAAAAGGCAGGGGGAGGTAGTTTGTCGAAACTTTGATGTTCAGGACTGTTGGGGGCTAAATTCATGGATCCCCCCCCAAAAAAGATAAAACACACACGTAGCTGGTGCGTCACCCCGCGCAGTCCTCGAGTACGTCCTCCGTCAGACAGTCATGGTCCGCAGAGAACTCCTCTCCGACGGGTTCCGTGGACGAGAAGAAAAAAACGAGCTGTTTGTGATTTGTGATATCCTCTTCCCTGTTTCACGGCCGAGAGATCATGAGAAATCCATCGAAAAAACGCGCCCTGATGTTTGGTTCGGTGACCCAAACAAGAAATTTGTCTTCCCCTGATCGCCTATCCATGGCTCTCCCTCATCTCCTTCCATCGCCCATCGCGACCGCTCATGGGACCTTGCAGGAATGAAAGTGACATCCTGGCCAAAGTGGTGCGCGGGAGGTATACCATGCGTGGTGCGCCACCTGGCGGGTCAGTCGGACTTGGAGAAAAGGAAGAGACAGGGATGTCTGAGATTGTCTGAGTCTGGATCATCCACTCAGATGCAAAACCATGGAAAAGCATCTTCAGATGAGAAAGATGAGACAAGTAGTTGGGACCCATTCAGGGAGACCAACTGAGGGGGAGAGAATCTTGGAGTCAAGCAGGGACCTGTCTTCTGGCACTGACCCTGAGAACTAGTCGCACAAGGAGATCATTGCGACTGACAGACCTGTAAAACCTCGTCATATGGCTGGGTTCATTGAACAAGAGTTTGCGTGAACGGTTGACCCCTGAAATCAAGCACTTCAGCGGGTTTGGTCTGGATTGGCATGCCAGTGTCATTTCGTCATGTTACCGGGGGCACTGCAACAGTCCGTTGGGGAGCGAACTGGCGAAGAGAACTGGTCATCGATTTTACCATTTCTGTTTGCTATTTGATTGCCGACCTTACTTCAGTTCCGTGTTGGATGCTGTCCCTTCCGGTGTAGAACCACCCTACAACCTGGAGATCAATCAAGGCAGGACTTCAAGATGTCAACGCTTGTGATTTGATTGCTTCATTGCAGTGCCCTTCCAGACAACAAGGAAACTGTATACATCAGCTCAAAGAAACTGTACACATCACCAACCACGCTGTCACCCTTATGGTGTTTGAGAAACTATGTGTTCCACAACTGTGTTCTTGTCCATTCTTTTCCTATATAGTATGCTTGATTGTTGTTTGTTGCTTTTAAAGCACATTATACACAGTACGAGCGTGACACTCCACGTTGCGAACTGAACTTTCTTCATCAGTCCACTGGAAAGGTCATGTTATTGAACAAATGAACCAGAAACATGTTTCTTCCACGGCACATGCTGATGAGACAGACTTATCCCATGCTATCTCGAACGAGCCATTCAAAAATGACCGTGTTTGGGGTTGGCTTGGCTTGGCTGATTTCATCTCACAGTTTGGGTGGCTTTCAGTGAAAAGCAGATAGGGGCCATATCTATTGACCATGGCTGGGTGTTGGCGAGGAAAAGCCGTAAAAAGCAGATACTGTCGGGGCCTAAGCAGGGCCTTGACCAGGCGCTGCTGGGAGCTGGAAGCTGGAAACGACCCGATTCGGGTCCTCCCGAGCGACACACCACCTGAGGCATTGGATGCCGGTGTCCAGCCAGGCGAAGCACTTGGTCGCAAAGTGTTTGCAGAAAGATCCTCGGTGATGCCGCCAGTGATGCGTGGAGCAGCGTGTTGTGTTTCATCATGCCTTGATCATCCCCATCTCGGGTGCATGACGCAACATGCACATTTGCAGTTCGGTTTTCCAGGTTCGATCGAGAATTGGTTGATATCTTGTTTGGTTCTTGTTTGCATGGTCCATGATCGCCAGGACGCCGCTTGCCATTTCAACATCGTTCCACGTGTGACCAAGGGGGGCCCTCCGCCTGTGTGGCCCCTCTGCCTAAAGGGCGAATGAACTCTCGAAGACTCATGTCTCCTGTTGCCCCCCGTAGACCGGACCAGAGGGTCGTCTCAGCAGCAGGTGAGAACAGACCGGACCCTGGTGGTCAACTACCCTGGTGGGTGACAGGGGACCCTAAACAGAAGGTCGACTACCCTGGCAAGTCCACCTACCCTGGTGGTGAAAGGGGCTCCGGATGGTGAAAGGGTGCCGTGACCTAGCGGTAAGAAAGAATGGGTCGACCAATTTGAAGATCCAGAACTGGTCGACGCTCATGGTTGAAATCGAATCGATTTAGTCAATCGCGGGTCAAGTCATGTTTCTTTCTGTGACAGATGGTCACATTCTTCTGGATCCTGGTTAATACATGGTAATACCGTCCAAATATGATAATGAATGTGTGCATGTCATGCAGAGATGTCCAAAGGTTCATTTGTTCTCAGTCAACCAATCACTGGCCACTTGACCACTCACCGTCACTGAGGACGTTCAGCAGCGGATTTCCGCTGTGGGCGCGCTGAATCACGAGTGGTTTGCCTGTCGCTTCGGGGAGAAGGGCGTTGAGCCTTGGTTTCAATGCAGTTGGATGGCAGGCACCATTCAAACAGCTTGAAGTGTCCAAGAGTTCTGGTTTTAGCCGGATGCACAGTCGAACACCTCAATTTCTTGATGCTTTGCAAAGCATTTGCATGGCGCCACGATTATATATTTGAACATGTTGTGTCACAGAGAAAAAAGCAACTGGGAAAACGAGACCACCCTGGCGAAGGGATCCGTTTTTTCGGCGAAGGGACCTGGTTTTGACTGGTGTTACGTGTCCACTTCAGATTTCAGGAACCTTCAGCATCTTTCACCTGTTTTTTTTTAATGCTTTCATGGTCTGGTGTTACCATACATGTATAAAGACCATTGAAGACCAACATAAATACCAATCCTCTATATACCCAGACACTCCGTGTATGCCATATATAGCCTACATTGACCCCCAAAACCACCCCAATGTAGGCATATTTGGCATACATGGAGTGTCTGGGATATACCAAACAACAGGTCTGTTTTACTTTGCGGATCTTTCGACGAACAACAGCCAGGTCGCTCCAAACCGGCTTCGACACCGAAATCCGCCGAAAAACCGGCCAATCCGACAGACCCCGCTCTCGCCGCTCTCGAGGAGACACCCCGTGACTTGCATCGAGACTTGCTGAGCAACCTGAAGTCCTTCTGCGTCGCTGGGAAAGCCAATGCACGTCACGTCACGTCCTTCCTCCGCCGACGAAGACGACTCCGCTCGAAAATTCCATGAAGTTCCTGCATCAGAAGTTCAGTTTCAACGCACCTTTTGAAGGCCGTCAGTCCGTTTCCTTCAAAGATTTTAAAAAGGAAGACTTGTTGACATATGATACAATCCTTGAGATGCAACTGTCCCAGACAATTAATCATCGCTTTTGACAGATTCTGTGCTTTCTTGCAAACACAGGAAGCAGATCCGCCCCTTGCGATCCCCGCTTCTTCCGGGCCCCGGTCGGTGGAAGACGGCGGTTGGGGTTTGTTCTTGGAAGACGGCTGTGGAAAAGTCAACATGAAGCACCCAAACTCTCCGTTTACTAATAAGGCTGCCTATAAACCCTGCGGCCAAGAATCAGACGTGCATGGGATCATGCTTATGTGGATGATATATGATTAGTATATGATTATATATCATAGATGATTATATCATATAGTGCTGTTATGTGCACAAGTCTGTTTCCCAACTAAGTAAAGCATGTGGTCCAAAGAACATCGCAGGTATTGCAAGTGGTCCAAAGGCAATTAAGGCAAATGCCGAGGTGTGTGGTCCACGCCGGGCCCCTTAAGCAGGCATCCACATGCCTTCGATGGTTACGAGTGGACCCTCAAGCGAGCGCTCAGGGGGGGTGGCGGGGGCACCACATGACACATGGGACTGCCAGGCAAGGACTGCCGATCAAGTGACCCCTCTGGCACCACCCCTGGCCTGATTGGCATATATGGCAGTCCCAGACAAGTTGTGTCTGGGATAGGGTTGGATTCTACTTACCCCTACCAGGGCCCCCCGCTGCCAGGGGTGGGGGCCATGGACATCCCGAAAAACATCTAAGGAGCCAAATTGGACACCCCCTGGCCCGGAGGCCCCTGGTAGGGTTCCATCATGTGCCATCAGAGTCCGGGAACAAGGGATTTGGTTGGATGGAAAATGTGCGCCCGGCCCGACAACGACAGCGCCGAGTAAATCGAGTTGCGCAGAATCGTCGTGACAAGGTTGAGCAATTTCCAAAAACAGAAACATCCAGACAGGATCAGGACCCAGCAAGGAACCCCTTCATCTCTTTTTGGCGCTATTTATCCATACCCCAAACAGGGGGTCTACATGTTTTTCTTATATAAGGAGAAATTGTTGCTGAATCCGGTACATTACAGACTCCATGACCTTCTTGCCATAAGACGCTCGAAAATCGGTGCCCAATCCGCGTTCGGCGGGCATGGATCAAACAGAACTTCTGTGGGCGCTTCTAACAACAGGCGAAATCTCGTCCCTCAGCAATGAATGGACCGACGGTTTGAAGAAGCTTGACCTCGAACAGATCGATTGGAGCAGCCGGAATGACAACGGTCTTACCATTTTGGTCCAGTCTGTGATCATTTTGCTCCGAAACGAATCATGTGAAGAAGAGATGCTCGAGATCATTGAGAAGTTTATCCGCTCTGGAGCAAGCATCTCGCAGACCTGTACAGATGAGGCAGAATCAACTTTCAACTTTAGTCGTCCAGATGATGAGGAAGAAGGTGAAGAATGCGAGGTCAGTGTGGAGCCCGCCGGTCTCTCAGCCATTGCCTACGTTCAAGCTTGGGCACAAGAGTTGGGCAACGCTGAGGCGGCGTTTGATCAGAAGGTCCAACGACTGGGCAAAGTCCTGAACCGCTTTGCAGGAGGTGGGCTTAAGAAAGGTCATGACGCAAGAGTGCCAGTTCATGATGCTATCATCGAGCTTTGGGAAAAGTATTTGGCTGCGAGCGCCACACATGACTTGACCATTGACACTGCTGACGGCCTTGTGACTGCTCATGCTCAGATGCTCAAAGGAGCTTCTGCCGTGGTTGCTGCGATGTTGGAGTCACCCATGCAGGAGGGACAATGTCAACGAATTCAGGTGGGGTGGGTCAACACCTGAAACAGCAACACCACGTGACCGTTTGTTCTTTTTAATAGTACACATGACCGTCCGGACGCCGGACGGCATCCCATGCCTCTCCTGCCCCGTCGTGGACCTCCCTCGGCCGTACACTGACCCGCCAGGTGAAGGACGTGCCAAAGGGTGCGGTCTCACTCGTTCTGGAGATGCCCGGACTGCGTGGGGCGAACTGGCGCTGGGTTAGGGTTTGGACCGCTTTTGGAAGACCACATGTCAGCTGCCCCTGTTGCTTTGCGTTGTGGAGATTGATTGTGGTGTAACATGGGGTTTCAAGAAGTTCAATGAAGATAGATGAGAGTGAGGGGGACGAAAGTGAGAGGGTGAGAGAGCAAATTTCCATGGAGAACCCTTGGATCTAAGGATTTTATACACCTGCTCCACGCAGAACGAGCCCGACTACAAGACCGCTTTGCAGGCGATGGATGTGGCACACCGCTGGCAGGTGGATGTGGTGGTCAGCGTCCTAGCTCGTTTGCTTCAAGGCGCGCAAGAAAGGGTGTGATGTTAGAGTCTAGAGCCAATGAGCTGTCATGGCCGTATAATGACGTGTATATTAAATTATATTAATATAGATCATTATAGATCCAAGCAGAAATCGTGGAAGCCTTGACTCTAGCATGTCCTGAAGAAAGAGTCTTGGAAACCATCAGGACAAGACAAAGAGTTTCATGGCTGGGGTATATATATAACTAATGTGGCCAGTTTGCTTTGATCTGTGCCGGTGGGAGTCGAGGGGAGCATTTCGTGCCAATGGATAAACCCCAAATTCTTGCGACACGCAACTCTTAATGTAGACTCTTGAGGATATATTTAAACTCCCCCCCCGCAGATGGATGCACGCACTTGCGAACCGTCCGCGACGATCGCCCCCAACTGTCCCCTTCTCGGGTGTTCCGAGGGGTAATAGTGGGGCTGAACATGGTGTGACACGCCACGTGGCCATATGGAAAAGGTACTAAAAAGACACATCTGTACACAAACCTACGAAGTGCATGGGAATGGGCAACGAGAGGCACGCTGGTGGTCCACCGGTTCAAGGTAAAAGCAGCCGGGCGTAACCAAAGAGTTTACGACCTACGTATCCAATGTGGCAAAGGGAGATCGGCTCAAGGTTCGTGACCCGAATTTTGTCCTGTATGTGGACCAGCTTGTGGTGAAGTTAGTCAAGACCAGGACAATTGTGCACACGTGCCCAGACATCTGTGGCCAAACACACATGATGGCAAGACAAATTAGAGAGACAGAGGAAGGACCTTGGCTCTCAAGTGCATCTAATTATCGTTCGGATGCTGAATTTCATCGAAGTCCTTTTTTCGGGCCAAAGCGTTACGGATCTTAATCAGGAACGGGCCCCTTTGGGACTGTGCCAGTTCCGGTAAATTTGGCCACGCAGGTGGGTCCGAAGGAGCCGGCAGAGGCGGCATCAAGACTTCATTATGATATGGCGGGTTATGCGAAATTGTTTGCAACCATGATAAGACAAAATCATAGGTTGCCTTGACATTTGGCAAATTCGGGCGTCTGGAGAAACCTCCCTCGTGGTAGGGGGAGAATCCTAGCTTGGTCAAACTAGACGCCCCCTGTTTCTTATACTGTGGAATCAAATGCGATCTGGAAAATGTCTGAATATGTTTAATGATCCATCGGAAGTTATCCGCCAACACTCTAACAGAGCGCTGCTTCACGGGTAACAACGTAACTCTAGCGTCGTCAAATGGCAGGATCAGTGTGTCACGAGAATCTTGAAGGCGAACTGGGAGTACTGTGTTGGACCACAACATGAATGAGAAAGCCAACTCTGTCCAGGAAATACCTTGATCCCCAGGTGCAGGGGCTTCTTCCGGGTGCGGCCAATCAAGACTTCGACAAAATTTCCATATCAAGTATGTGAGGCTGGCGCCCCAGGGGCTACACCAAAAGACGACCCTATGGGGTTCTGGGGGATGCTCAAACAAGCGACCGACAACTTTCCAATTCCGGAGTCGATTAAGCTGGTGATGAAATGCAAGCAGTGCCGGACGTGAATCAAGGCCGACTGGCGCCCCCTGGTGGCTGTCGCCTGCTTGTTTTTGTTCAAGTTTGAGCATACGTGCAAGTGATAAATCTATGAGGTAGTCATGCACCTTGTTTAAAATTGCCGTTTCTTTCGTGTAATGTGTACGAATTGTGTTGCAAAGTGTGGAAAAGTCAGGGTCATCTGTACATCTGACCTTACCTGCTACTTCATCTGCGTATGAGTTGCCCTGGATGTGCCACATATCTGCCTGGGTTTGGGCCTGTTCAAGAGATTGATGGGACTTGATTTTTCTGATCTGAAACTTTGCACTATGCCAAATTTGAGATAATCTTTCGATCAAATCCCAATGTGCATGCTTGTGTGGGTGGCGGTGGATACTATCGCAGTTGATGGCATGTACAATGTCAAAGACAAATTGAGAGTCTGTTACAAAAACGAAGTGGTTGTGGTTGTCCGACATCCGAGCCAGAATGTTTTCTGCTGCTACCACCAGGGCGTACAGTTCTGACCTATTGATTGTCTGGTGACCAGGGCAGTGACCACTGGCAAGAACCCGGAAAAAAACGATGCTCCGGGTCGGCAGGGCACGCGTGACTAAAAATAACCGACCATGCCGCCCGTGCCGTATATGGGTCCCGAGTGTTGTCACAAGACCCGTCGGTATAAATGGTGGCATCCTGAGAAATGGGTCCAGGGTCAGTGTATGACCCGGTGGTATGCCTCAACCACATTGCTTGACGAGCCAGAGCAACCTCTGGGTGGTGACATGGAAGGGGAAACCAACAGAGTCGACGCTGGTCCCTCATGTATGACACAGCTTCATGATGCTGGGTTCGAAGATCGCTGAAAGCCTCACATTCCAGAAGCTGATGGCAGTGTGTGTCATATTGAGAGCACCAAGGGCACTGGGGCTCCTGGGTAGCCGACCAATTGGCTATGCCCCCCCAACGATTGCCACCCGGACGTGAGGCTCAAAGAGAGAATTCTACGTTGTCGGTCGGTGTATGTCTTGAGGATGCGGATGGTATGCAGTGAGTCGAAGGGTTCCGGAGGGACCCCTTTTCTGTGAAGAATTTCCTGGTGGCATTGCCAATCCCAGGCTATGCGAAGTTGTGAGCGAATCTGTTTATTAGACGAACCCGGAAGGTGCAGGCGCAAACCACCTGGGCCCAAGAGGGTTGCATTTGCAGTGAGTTCCCATTTGAGTTGACGGAGGTAGGCAGCGAGGGCACTTGCTGGCCCTTTAACCTTTCCTTCGTATGCTCGGACAGAGGTTAAACACTGATTAGCCAGGACAGGATAGTAAATAAACATTCGGCGGAGAGTTGTCAACATATCAGTGATAAGGTAAAGGAGGGGGTCCTGAACTCGGTCTGTGAGATAGTGCAAGGCCACATGGCTGGAGGCATGCTTGTGTTCCCCCACGAGGACATTGGCCGCAGCACGGCGTAGTGTAGCAAAATGCTTGGCTCCAATGTAGGTACCGAGTGCCCCATAGAATACTGCCGGCCACACCGCTACCTGAATTTTTTCTCCCCTTTCATCAAGTGCGAGGTTAAGCTTTCTTAATCTGTTGCATTTAGCGACTGCGTTGTCCATCTTGTCCCGGAGAGGGCCAAGTACGACTGCGTTGGTATAAGAAATAGTGCAACCCAAATCGTGCACGTGGCTCTTAAGTTGAAAGACAAAACCGGGCCTCAGGAGAAGGGCGGAGGAGTCGTGCCAAAATTGCTTGAACTGCTTAGTGGTAGCCCAGCACCAAGATTTAGAAAAGTCGATTTGCATTTTTAAATCGTGGATAAGGTTAAGGATCGAGGTCATGGCATGAAAACAAGCTCTTTCTGACGTAGACATGAAGCTCCAATTATCGGCATATGCGAACTTTTCTACACGAGCCCAAGGCGTCTTCATTTCAGCATGAGTCATGGGAATGCCTTCGAATATTCCACATTCATGATTCACTCTCATCAGCATTGTTGAAAATATTGGGGCGCATACAAGCAAAGTCCTTGGTATTGAGTTCTGCTTTTTGATGGACAATGGTTCGTACAAACTCCACTTGGTTTGCTTTACCCCCGCAGATGGATTGTAAAACCTTTTCACACATAGTCGGCTTTATCATCAAGAGTACTGAAAGGACTATTGAAAAGCATGCACGCTGGATAACGACTGACGTGCTGGTTGAAACGCAGGGATGATCACAGATGAGAGCTTTTCGGAGATTGCCGAGCAAGCCGTTTTGAAGGCGGGGGCATTTGGAGAAGAAGATCCTTCCGCACCCAGCGTTGCTCAGATTTTTTTGGCAGCTAGAACAGGGATGTTATGCAGAGTGTTCATGTTAACAACTTCAATGCATAGAACCTGAGTCACATTGAGTCACCTCTATTTTGTACCATCAAAACATATCAACACCAGCAAAAGTATTTGTTTTACATTTTTTTTCTATCAAAACCAAGGGGGGTGACCCAATATTCATCCATGTGATCCACGCGTGACCTGAACACGACTCCAGTGCCGCACTGGACCTTGACTCCAGAAGCAGCTGGATCCAGGTTCGGTACGACTGGATCCCATGGGAAAGAGAAGTGCTCATTCGGATCTTAGATTCAAGGGGACCGTGTGGACTAAGAGAAGATGTGGTCCACCGTTTTTTTCTCGACATCTTTACTAGTTGGGATTGTTGACATTTGTTGAAAGCACCAAGCTGTGAAACTGTTGGAACACGAACATATCTCGTCAGGATGGTTGTTTTGCCTACCACCCAGACACTCCATGTATTCGTCCGATGGAAAGGGTGAGGGCCCGCAGCTATAGATGCCTATGCCTCGGGTCGGGTGTAGTACCTACCCCAACTGATCGGCCAAGGGTCTGGGACTGCGACCCGGGAGTTTGGCTTCCTAGCGCAGCTATCCATTGGGTGCCCTGTCAGACCTAGGCCGGTAGGGTAGGGTTGTCCAGCCAGGTGACCGAGCTCGACTCAGTTCGAGCCTGTGTCGGTTCGTCCCTGCCACGCCGCCAGAACTTGGACGACCTGAAGACAGCCATCCAGAGTTTTGGGGCGGCATCTGATGCTGTGAAGGAGAGCGGAACTTGAACCAACAACACCACGTGAACCACCCGAGAGGAGGTGTGAGGAGGAGGCCCCGGAGGGTCCCAGTTTCAGCTGCCTTGGGGACTGTTGATGTTCCACCGACTCAACCAATCCACCGGAGGACCGCCGGACCACCGGAGGACCTACGTCGCATCCGAAGGACCTGCGAATTCCCTGCGAACTCCGCCGTGATACAGCGGTGGACCACACCCTAAGAAGTCCGAACCCAAAGCAACCCCTATGCGTTGGTTCGGGCCCGGATTCTTGGGGTTTAATAAGACATGTAAAACAACGAAGAACACGCATGGAGAGGCTATAGGATGCTATAGGTATATAATGGTATATATATATAGGTATATTGAGTGCCCACGAAGTTCTTGTTCGCTCCGCGGGTTCGATGGGCAGGATCAATTGAAAGATGGACAGCTCCCAGCTGCCGTCCAGAAGCTCTTCGCCGGCGGCACGGAGACGCTGGCACCTCCAGCCTTTCCACGGAAACGCCGGCGGTTCTGATGCGCGAGCGAGGCGGACTCCAGGAGCGGGGAGCGAGCGGTTCGTGCCACGGAGGGGTGGGTTCAGAGATCTTCAGAATAGCTTTGAGACAAGCTGTTTTTGTTCTTGTGTTTTTCATGTTGCTGTTCGGGTTCAGCATGATTTTTGTGTGATGTTTGTGATTGTTAATATATGTTTGTTTTCCATTGTCTTCCCTATAATGGGTCAGTTCCCTTTCATGCAACTACCTAGAACCATCTATATACTGTAGAACCCATTTGACCATAGTGTTTATACAAAAAGGCCATTATGTTTGGGGTGGTGGATGGTCTAACATGGAGGTTGGAAACCCCAAACAAAACCCAGTCCTTGGCTCTTTTTTGCGTCCGGAGACTTTCGGACGGGTAACTCACTGGCCACCATGGGCCACAGAAAAGGCCTGGATTTTCCCTAGTCTTCATTTTCTGGGTGGTGGTTTTGGATATGTCATATTTCAACCTTATACTTGGGGTGGTTGAACCCACCAACCAGTCGCTGGCGAGTCCAGAGAAAAAGACAGATACGACTGGTTATTTGGGCTAGAGGTGGTTGATTTCAGGATCGAGTCAATGGGTCAAGTGGCATAGATTCCATACATGGACCCATGAACTGTTTGGGCGATCAAGGACTTAACTTTTGGCAGCCGATCTCGGCTTTTCTCCCTTCTTTGTCAAGTAGTTTGTTTGTTCTGCCACATAGGCAGCTCTTCGGAGAGCATGAAGCGCAAAACACCACCAATGAGCAAACCCAAACGATGTACTCTTTGCGACAGGAGTTGCAGTACAGACCGACGAGTGAAGTACCGTCGCGGCGAAGTGAGCGAAGTCGTACGGAGTTGAAAGATCGAGCGCATTCGCGGCAGATGAACCGTGCAGCATTACATAGGTTTGTACCAGCACCACGGATAGCGGTTGATTATTGAAGTGACAAATACTGTAGCTAGCGAGGGGTGTCTATAAACCCACCCGAACTCGGTGCTGGTATAGATGGTTCAATGGTTGGATCTTCTTGGATCATGTTCCGGCTGGTTTGACTTCCATCGCTCGGATCCGAACCAAAACACCCATCGGGCACGGTTTGACCCATCGGATGAATCGAAAAGGGGACCTTTCCCCACCGCCTTTCTCCCTCCATCGGCATCGGCGTCCTCGTTCCCAAACCGAGAAGATCCCCAGACTTTACATGACTTTACCAACAAAACATAGTTACTATGGACCAGTACCAGGACCCTCCAAGGGGTGCCCAATGGAAGCCTATAGGTAGTGTGGGTCCATTAAACACCCCTTGGAGGGTCCAGGTATATATATATATATCCTTAATAGAAATTTGGCCCATAGTACACACCCGTTGGTCGTGTGAGCTTTGCGGTTTTTGGGTCGCCTTTCACTCGTTTGCTTCTTTCCGCGACGGCGGTATGATATAGGCTTCATCGAGCAGGCAACGTAGTCTATAAATATATATATATATATGGAGCTAAGAAAGCAGTCCAAAGAGCTGTGGGAAAATGTGAGTCTATTGCCGAAACATCCATGGAAGTACGAGGGGATTTGCTCAGCTTTCATGAATTGTGCTATATATATACATGTTTCTTCTCTTTATTTGGATGTGCTATAATTCTGTGATGTTGACAGGAAGTTGTCAATGTATCCAGAGATACAAGTCGAAGCTGGCACCCAAAGGGGGGGCCTCCGCTGGGGTGGCGCATGGATCAGACTCAGACAGAGCTTCTGTGGGCACTGCTGACTGCCGGGGAAAGTAGTACAGGGAGAGATTGGCTCGATGGTTTGAAGAAGCTCGATCTGGAGCAGATCACGTGGGGTAGCCGGAATGACGAGGGACACACCATCCTCGTCCAGTGGGCTTTTGCACGTTTTGCACTGAGTCAACTGGTACGGAATTCATGTTCACCGTTTGAAAACAACCATTGCAGGTCGAAATCACCGATCACCATCGACGTCACCAAGGTCCAAAACCGCTTCAAGAAAGCCGCCATGACCGCCGCCGCATACCACCTCACCGAGGTGCCTGACCTGGTAGAAAGTAGAAAACGATGACCCGAATCGGGGGGATCC
This sequence comes from Durusdinium trenchii, assembly GCA_963970005.1. Classification (NCBI taxonomy): domain Eukaryota; class Dinophyceae; order Suessiales; family Symbiodiniaceae; genus Durusdinium; species Durusdinium trenchii. The sequence continues at coordinate 431,670 of CAXAMN010027661.1, forward strand.
ATAGGAAGAAGACATGTTTGTGGTTTTGAGTGGCGGTGTTGGATCATGCTAGATCTGGAAGTCGGACTATGATTATAGTATATTATAGTCTATAGTCATGTTTTTGGGGTGAGTTTGAGTGCGTATTGAAATAGGAAAAAAACGACCAACGGGGGGGCTGTTGAAGCTCTCGATCTTGCTCATACGCATTTATATATGCTTAGTAATGCATCTTTTGCGTCGGGTATACACACCATCAAGATCTCTCCAATAGCCATTACAAAGCCAAGAACAAACCAGTCACATAGTTTGATATGTATTGATATGTTGCATGTGTGTGGTTAACTTGTGCAGCCACCAACTGGACAATTTGGACAATTGCTTCGTTTTGGTTCGATCAATAACGAACCAACACCTGGCCGCCACGCCCAACATGGGATATCCCATGTTTCACCACGGAGTTTGTTTGAATATCTGGACAAATCGCAGTTAATACCAACTCTTTGCGCCAGCATCTCTGAAGACATACCAGAGTCGGCCGTCCCATCCCTGATGTTTCTCAGACCTTTTCAGAGGCCTAAAACGCGGCCTTTAGACTATACAGATGACCCCTGCCCTGCAGATGGCTTTTATGACCCCTGCAGACCCAGTGGCGCAACCTTCGTGCCCAGTGACCGGCACAGGAGGAGCAGAAGGAGCTCCGCCGAACCTTTGAGAAATTGGACACCGTGCCCCGGCGAGAGAGGGAGCAAGAGAGCGGGCCAACGCGTGCGCGCGCCAACGAACCGTTTTTGCGTGTGGGAGGCCTCGCACGTCAACAGAGCCCTTGACACAAGGGGCGGAGGTGTTGTTGGCTGGGGCTCGTTGACTACCACCTTCTTGGACATCTCAAGGCTACCGACAGGACCAGCGCCACACGCCCAGCCCAGGACGGCGATGGATTTATGACCTTGCAGGACCTTCACCGTGGCCTCAGCGATCTACCACAGATGCGGGGCTTGTGCCGCGGTGAAGTTGGAAGTTGTGGGAGGTGTAGACCCTCAACTACTATGTCCTGTTACTTGTAACAGATCACTATTTTTGAGAAAGGCTTTTACCCACCAACATCATCCACTAGCTGTTACTAGTATATAACTAGTAATGGGATAGATACCCAAACTAGGGTCTAGAATGGGTGACGCTGGATGACCCGAGGGGGAATCGATGGCGGATTTCTGCGGATCGGGTCCATTTGGACGGCCTGACGGCCACCTTTCGAACCCAGACACGACCTTTGTTTTGATAGGATGCTTGGCCAGTTGCTTAGGGTGGTTCATGCTCTTTTATACAGAGATCAATTGAGGTTCTAGGCATACGCCGCAGTGAACTGACTGTTTGACCCAGTTCACCAAGAGAGGTCTTTGCCAGCTAGGCCGAAAAATAGAGTGCATGACAGTGTTTTGGTCTTGAGGAGGGTCATCTGCCTGGAACCACCCAAAAATGACAGTTGGACATATATGAACGACCTATGAAGGTCTTCATGGCAGCGTTCCAGGCTCGTGCTCGCACCGGGTGCGAGCCTGGAACGTGCCTTTCATGTTGCTGGACCTTCGCGAATGGCCAGCAGATGCGTGGCCTGCACGATCCCAGAATCCGTCATTTGATGCAATGTAGATCTCAGAATCTGTTATAAAGCAAGTGTCAGTGATTTACCCAGTGATAGACTGATTCGCAGGCCAGAAGTAGCCAGCTCCCTGTCCTACAGACCATCCGCCCACCTGAGTTGACCTGCATACTCCATGGAAATTCCAACCACGCCGCATGATATCATTGTTTTAAGTCGGATTTTGGATATTTAGACTATAAAACAAACATCCAAAACCAGCTCCAGCCTTTCTTTTCGTCCCTTTTTCGGGTTCCGCGGGTTCGCGGCTTGCCGGTCCTTGTCTTGAAAGCGGCCCACTTCGCCCCACCCAAGAAACCTGGCGCAGCTCATGGACGATCTGGACCGGAACCAGGCAAGCTCGAGCTGCGGCGATCCGGTGCGGGTGGATGAAGCTCCCCCAAACGCACGCCCGATGCATAGATCTGGTATAAAGCAAGTCTAGCCTGCCGGTGACCCTGCCGGTGGTGAAGATAGGTCATGATAGGTCTATTTCCTGACAGGGATCCTTTGCGTCGGCGGTTCATGGCCTCGAGTCCTGAGTGGCACCAGGCAGGAGAGTGGAGACTTCGACACCGAGACGCCGGGTGCCACGGGTCGAAGTGGGTCAAAAGAGGTTGGCAGAACCCTACCAGGACCCCCCAGGACGGGGTGGTTCACGGACACTCCTTAAGAGAGAGGGCTATAAATAGACACCCCGGCCCTAGGGTCCTGGTATAGACTATCTCATTGCCAGGCTCCTCCCTTAGGTCACTTCACTTCTCTTGGAAATAGGTCGATGTGGGTGGGTGGGGGTGCCACTCAGAGCTTCAACCGAGTGGTTGAAATTCGCTTTCAGAGGTCGCTTTCGGCCTATGTGGCCCGGGCCGGTGTCAGCATCTCCCAACCAATCCACTTGGGGTTCCAGCCCTACATCTTCAGTGACTGGAGGTTCCAGATCCATCCATCCATCCAAATCCCCTTCCACCAAACACCAAAAACGAGAAAATCAGATGACTGGAGGTCCCACTCCACACGACCCGTTTGGGACACCCGGACGGGAGCGAAGGGACCCTTGTCCCAAGTGCAGGTGTTGGTGTTTGAATGACTGGGTTGGGTGAATTGGCTGAGTTGGGTCAAGGAGACCACTTTTCATTCCGCGATGAGGCGGAGGGCAGCTCTCAGGGATTGAGAGCGAAGTTGACTGACGGACGGCATCAACCCCGGACATGTGAACCAAAAGGCCAGGTTAGTTCCAAGCAACGTGGGATGGTCAAGGTGGCCTTGGATGTGTTTGTGTGTTTGAGAAGGAACGCCAAAACACGCCAGGTCTGATGCCCCCTTGTCCAGAAGCGTATCCTCTTGATGAGTACTAGATGTTCAGAAGCTCCTGGAACAAGAACTGAAGAACATTGTGCGCAATTAAAAACGCATCAACGGGATGTTTCGTGTTTGCCAAACCCAGACACTCCATGGGACTGCCATATGTGCCAATCAGTTGGGGTGGTTGACTGGGGGTCAATTGATCGGCATATATGGCAGTCCCATGTGTCGTGTCAGCTCGCCAGGACGGGCGCTTGGAGTACACCGAGTTCATTGCGGCAGCCATGGATCAACGCCTTCACCAGAACGAAGCATTGTGCTGGCGCGCTTTCAAGGCTTTTGACCGTGACTTGTTTGGATTATTTTGTGTTTTTTGCTTGATGTCTTAAGATGATGTTAGGGTAGTTTTTGTGTTCTTTCGTGAAAAAACAAGAACCACCATGTGCCAGCAGAGTGGGACCGGTTGAGTGGCTATACAGTTTGCCATGGACATGTCACACATATTGTTGATCAACACCCTGGAATCGAATTAGCCAACATTTGCCAACTGGCTACCGGCCTATATTTTAGGCTATGCCATGGCATCACCCAAGTGGAGGTTTTTCTTCCAGTCGAAGACACTCGAGCTCTGGGCTCATCATTTAGAGTGTTTGGGAAGTTTCAGCTTTCCGACTTTTCAGCCTCCATGCCTTCTGGTCCCAAGACCATCCAAGACCTGTAAACAGAATCTAGCTTCACGGATGAACATGCCTGCTGCCTGCTAATAGATGTTTGTTTCATCCTCTCAGAGCAAACCAAATGATACCAAATGAGTGCACAACCCGCACAACCTTGATATTTCAAGCCCGAGAAAAACAAATCCTCAAAGAATCCAGTTGTCCAAGTTTTCCCTTGGTGCCTGGCACAGTGCCTGACACTTCCTGTAATCATGGGCCAACGTGGAAGGTAGGGCCCCTCAAAAGAACCATGAAATCCGAATACCGAATACCAACCAGCTGGGGCCATCATGTGTTCTTCTTCTGACTCGGAAAGTGTCGACACACAGTGTTTGTGCAAGATTTTCGTGGGATTTGCTTTTGCTACACAGGAGCAAGGACGCTACTCCTTGTAGGGGCTCCTGGCATCGCTACGAACGGAGCAAGGACGCTTCGAACGGGGCTCCTGGCCGTACTACCAGGAAGGAGCATTCTTACTATAGTATACTATACGTCTGTAGTAATGCATATTATATATTATTGACGACTTATATGAACACCAGGTGAAACATGGCCCGATGGCCCCATGGGCCCGATCAACGAACAGGTCATGTGCAACATCAAACCAAGACTGACGGTGACTGACATGCATCCCAAGAAGCGTTTGGGCCCCCCTTGAAGTGGTGTTCTAATGTGTTCATTCCATTCCTTTGCTATCCTTTGCTTTTCCTTCGTTCCTTTTCTTTCCGTAAAAGGCTATCATCTCCCGTGGTCGGTTCCTCATACATTCGAAGGGCTCCGTCCATCTGTCCGGTCCTAATCGACGGTTTCCCGACCCACCGAAACGACGGTTTCCCGCACGGCACATGAGTGGAGGAGTAACGTTCGCCCATCGCGCATCCTTCGAACCGAACCTTCCTCGCATCCTTTCGATGGGGAGCTTCGGCGGAAGCTCCGGTCTGACCTCAGGTGATGATGACGATCGGATCACGTATCCCGATCTTCTGCACGTCCTGCAGGTCGAGTTTGGGGAAAAGGATGCGCAGACACAAAATATGGGACTTCCATGCCTACATGAGTGCCATACATTGCCCCCCCCAAAACCACCCCTGGCCTGATCGGCAGTCCTATGGCCGTCTCATGGAGTGGGATGGGGTTGGGACCCACGAGTGACGGTTCGGTCGAGTACCGGTGCAGTGCAGCAGCGTTTACTAAATGTGCTTCCAAGAAAAGCGTTTGGGCTCGCAACCTTGAGGCATTCGAGTGTGAAGTGTGTTTCTTTGGATATTGGATTGGAATTGACGGAAAAGAGATGAAAAGAGAAGAAGTACCCGGGATTCCTGCTTGTTTTCTGTCCGGAGGCCCCGAGGGACAACGGAGCATGGAAACATGTCCTAGCCTGGAAGCGGTGGCCCCTGGCTGCCCCTGAAAGTTTGAGATTGGTGTCATCCTCAAGGGATCTGGGCAAATGTGGAGTGTTGGCAAGTTGTGCCACGTCCGCCGTCAGGTTGTGCTCCTCAGGTCCTCTTTCGGTTCTGAAAAACCAGACTTCCTGTGTGCAAAGACCTTCCTGGAGGTGCAGTGGCTTGTTTTTAACCACCTCTTCCACTCAGGAACAGACATCTGCCGGCTTGAAGCCGTTTGACCTATAGTCAAAGTGCTTAGCACACTCGCATCCAAGCCAGGCAACGCGTCCGGTTCGTGTTCGTGTCCTCGCATCCTCGCGTTTATCAGTGCTCTGACCGGTCAGGATCCAGATCTACAGATGGAGGTGCCGAACTGCCGCAGCGCCTAGGCGGACATTTGGATAGTGTACCATGGTTGGCATAGACATGAAGACTCAGACTCCGAGTCTGAATCACACACACACACACACCAGTTGGGATTGACATGTTCATGTCTTCATCTGGGGGGGTTGACATATTATCGAAAGTCTACATGAGGCAGATCCAGGGTGCCGATGAATGATATCAGCCACAAAGAGTTGGTGCTGGCGCCAAGGGCTGTGAAGGTCCCAATAGCCACTGAGTTGACTGTCAACAGGTTTGGGTGGGACGGCGTGCTCCATGTCCATCTTCAAACGATAGTTTCTCCAAATCCTGACCCAAGTTGCATACCTTGACTGTTTTCAAGAAGGTCTTTAAAGGCATGCACACAAACCGCATCAACAATGCATACCCTGTTCCCCAATGGCCACTGGTTGGAAGGTCGAGCAAAACCTCTCAGAGGTCAGGATCCGGTTTACAGATCTTTCAGATCCTACCGGTCTCACTGTGCTTGCACGGAAGTGTTCACTTTCAACGTTGTTGTTGAGTCCTTCAACCTGCCACCTTTTCCAACCTGCCACCTTCTTTCCAAACGTACTTGGACCCTCCGGTCAAGGAAGTCAGCAACAGCCCAGTCATTTGAGACGTGAAGAAACAAACGTCGATTCATCAGTAGACCATGCCAAGGTGCTTGGCAATACTTTGCCCGCCACTGGGTTTGATCGAGTCACCGTGGAACCAGGGAAGCAGGTTTGTTCGGACCCACCTGGTGATTTCTGGGCAGACCTGCCTATACCAGGCCGCTCCAAGGGGTGTCCAATGGACTTCCCCACACTACCTATAGGCTTCCAGACAGGGCACCCCTTGGAGGGTCCAGGTACTCAGTTCACTCACATGTGAGGAAGGCACTTCTTCAGTTCGTGGGATTCGCAAAAAAAACACTCCACATCCTCGGAGGCTGACCGTATTTGTTTCCCCGTACCTGAGGATCTGGTTGGAGGTGCAGTGACATATCGCTGCCAAGTTAAAGCTCAAATTGGGCCTTCGCATGACCTTGACAACCAATTGTGGTGATGTAATGATATAGGACCCGTCACTGCGAGGGTGGAAGCTCGCCATTGCATGGAGAGCGTGGAGATCGCACAACACCAAAGGGCAGGTGTGCAAATATTCTGCCAAAGAATCGTAAAAGGCTCGCCTTAACCCAACAAACCGATGAACCCCTTGTTGAGAAGGTCTTTCACCTCGTGAAGCCACCCGCCGTGGCAACCAACCCTTGGAGTCCGACCCAGTCGTGTTTATTAGATGATGTGGTTCACTTGTTCATCCTTAAGTCGTGCTTTTTAGATGTTATTTCTTTAAGTATATGTGTTTTCCACGTCCATGCGGCGGCTACTGGGCTGCTCTCCGACGGCTAGACCTCTTTCAAGTCGAAGAATTCCACCGTCCAGTCTTTGAGGTCAGCCAGACCGGATCGTCGATGGATCTCCTGAGGTATGGACGAGGATGGCGACGGCCTGGTGAGCTTCGAGGACTTCATGCGGATGCTCTCCACACAGAACACGCCGGTGTCCGCCTCGCTCTACACCAAGGCCGCGTTGCAGCCAGTAGGTGCAGTAGGTGCAGCAGGTGGATTTGGGGAGGCAATACTTGTAGTAGTAGGTGGTGTGTGTTTGCAGGAAGTGGCAGAGAAATGTGAAAGGAATGACAATGACACAAGACACACAAAGACAAGATAAGACAAGGGATTTCTGTTGATTCGTTAGAGACAGAGATATATAAAACCAACGAAGTGATGGTAGCATTCATCATCGCTGGAAAATAAACTTGTTCTTCAAGGGCAGTGAGCAGGTTTCAGGAGGGGCAGCCTGCCAAGCACGTGAGCAACACCCCAGCAAAATACTGACAATGGCACCCTGTGTAGCCCTGTGAAAGACTATGAAAGACTGCTTTCCTCTACAAAGCAGTGGGTTTAAAGGTCCATGTTGGTCTTCAGTCTTCAGGGTATCTTTTGGAAAGCTGATGCATCAATGTTTTGGGAGATGTTGAAGCATAAATACCAACAACTACGCCCGAAGTCGATGACTAATGGGGTTCTTCGAACATCATCACCGAATCCTTGCGGGAGAAATGGCCCCAGGTCTGTCGCTGTTTGACAGTGCACTCGCTCAGCAAACAAAGGCGACCTTGTTTTACAGCTATATACCTACCCAGTCCATGGATAAGCATGGACTTTACAGTGGTTTCAGAATAGATGGTTATTTGATTGGAGGGTCCATATAAAGCACCGAACTTGTTCAGATAAACCTGCCATCTACTCTGAAACATCTGAAAAACCACGGTATTTTTTGTTTTTTGGGAGGAAGATACCCATTTTGCAAACGTTTTTCCACTGAAGGTCCAACAGGTGCAAAAAGCGTAGTTTCTCTCTTTGTTTCCGGCGAGTCTAAACCATAAGTTCCAAGAGATTCCAGTGTGGGTGTGTATTAAAATAGGGAGACCTCCCAGGCAACGACCGCAAGACTTCGAAGGGAAATACATCTATAGTAGACCAAACCGATCAAAACACACACACACCCATTTGGATGGCGACCGATCGATCATCGATCTTCGATCGACCCGGTCGGTGGTTTTTGCCGAACGGTTCATCGAATCAGAAGTCGTGGGTCGTGAGTCGTGGGTCGTCACAGCCGGTTCCCAGCTGATTTCCGTTTCACTTGGATGTCTTTTGGATTGTGGTCAGATTCCCTGGGGAGGTACAGGATGCTGCAGGGTGATGTCACCTTTCTTTCCCGCCCCCCAAACACCTGCACGGTGCTATCGCCTCTCTCACCTCATGGTCCAGTCCAAACGCAGGGCCCCCGCCCTAGAGCCTCTCCAACTTCTCCAGCTACCATCCCCCCGCCCAAAAAGAAAAGCACTTCGCCCATAGCCACAGCCTCCACCACTCTCCTTCCCTTCCCCAAAACGCCACCTCCCGGGCCACCTTTCAACAACCACCCCTGCCCACCCCAAAAACGCTCCACCGCCGACCCTGTCGCCCAGGCCACGTTCGGCGCTTTGTCGCCCACGCGGCACTCGGTGTCCACGATGTTGGAGGAGGACACCGTCTCCCACGAGGATTCGGCCGAAGAAGTGATCTCGACACCCGGAGGTGACAGAGAAGCGACGTGACCGTGTGGATGACCGGGTGACCCGAAGTGGCATGGGTACGACTGGGGGATAGACTGGATCTCCATATTTTCATACACACCCACAGATTCCAATGACCAGTCCCATATGGGACTGGCAGATGTAATTACCGATACTTTCACCGTTTTTTCACCCCTTTTCAACCGCTCCAATGTTCCACACATGGAGTAGTACATGGAGTGTGTTGGAATGGGTTCAAGGGAAAAACATAACAGGCCGGAAACCATTATTAAATTATCACCCCGGAAATTCCGTTGGCCGTTCGTGGTGGTCTGAATTGTTTGGGATATTTATTTCTGGGTGGGTGATGAGTATAGTTATCACAAACTGTCAATACCACCGAACCTGAGGACATGGGCCAGAAGCCCCAAAAAAAGGGCCAGGTAGACTCCTTGAAATCAAACCGTTTGCTTCAGGTCCAGACCCCGGAGGCTTCGACCCCTCAGCCCGAGCTCGGATTCTTAAAAGAAAAGAACACACGCAGAAGACCCCAGAAGACCCCATAGTGACGGGGTGATGTTTGGACCCCATAGCCGTAGACCACCAAGACCAACTAGGCACCCGGTATTCCATTCGGGTCTCCTATACGCTATACGCTGGTATAAGCGTTCATTTATTTTTGGGATCGAGGAATCTAGAAGCGTTCGGAGATCTTGGGCCAGAAGCAGGGCTGGAGATCTTGGATGACCTAAAGTTCGGAAATGGTGCCTTCCCTCTTGGAAGGTGGTAGCCATCAGAGCACAGAAGGTTACCTTGGTTTTGCTTATTAGGATGATTTGTTGTTTTTCCAAATTGGCTTAATCCCCTTCTGGTGATGTATGTTTTCTCGGTTCAAGCAAATCCAAGTTACAGCTGTTTGGCCGCACCTGGATCAGGAATGGCAGCTGATCGGATCGCATGCAGGATCTGATGTTTTCATCGAGGTTTGCACGATCGCTGGTCTTGCGCGGGGCATCAAACGACACACGAATAGACATCCATCTGTGGAAGCCACAGAGAAATTTGTGCCACCAAATAGTCGTAAATGCTTATCGTCTATTATCACTCACAGCCCTTCAAGTCAGTATCACCTTTCTTGGAATGGATGCTCAGTAGGATGAGGATTTATGGATTTGTTGGCATCTCAAGGCCAAACTCTTGTAATGTTCAGCAGGGGGATCTAGGGGGCTGGGTATATGATCTGTGTAATGCTGCTATAGACCATTCATCCTCCACCATCCAAGAACGGGGCAGGACGACTCCCTCCTTAATAGAAGCTGGAGTTCAGTCGATAAAAACCATCGTGGATGGTTTTCTGACGTGGAAGACTTGTCCAGCACACATCCGCTCGTACCGTGGTCCGCGGTGATCCGTAAAGGTCGCAAAAATGTTTGTTTGAAGATGTTGATGGACCTTAAATTAAAGGGCGACTTCTTTCTGGTTCTTGGTGAAACATCCATTTCTGGTGTCGACCTTGGGTTTCTGGCTACTTTCCATCGACTTCCAAAAGGCTTACCACACGACCACCCGCGAGTGAAAGGCATGCATTTCATGAGGCTCATGCTGCTGACTGTAGTTGGCAACGAGAGCCATCATAGCAGAGTTCCTGAGGGTTACAGAAAACCGTGGGGTCCTCCATTTGGTCATCAACTCTGATGTCGTTGGGCTCTTCTCGCCCCCTCACTGTCCAAAAACCTCATCTCACCTCCCATCTCGGAGCGCTTTTTTTGGCAGACTGCCCGGAGCGCAGAACGTCGGGCGATGCACCGTGCAGTCGAACGACTCAACGGCGCGTCACGAGTCGAGTCGCCGATCGGGTCAACTGGGGCACAGGGTCTGACCAGTCAGTGGAACGACCGAGAACGGACGGTGATACCCAGTCAGTGGATCAGCTGCAAAACCTTTCATTGGAATGGGAGACTCCCCACTTACCCTAGCCCTAGCGATCCAGTCGGACCTTCTCAGGTAAGGTACGACTGGACCCTCGCACCTACAGAACGGTGTCGAACACAGCACCATCTGAGAAGGTACTTGGATTTCTAGGGTTCCCAAGACCTTGTAGAGAAAGGTGAATCTTGATGTTCCGAAACTGAAGGAGTCAGTGGTCATCTCAGGGTCCCGTTCAATGTCGGACGGATTTTTTTTAGGTTGATATACTGTATTTTAGCATTCAAAATGCAGGATCGTTCTTCCAATTGAGTTTCAAGACAATTTCCTTCAATTTGCATTGCAATGAAAGTATTATGCGGTGAAATTTGTGAATGATATGGAATGGCTCTCGCTGAATGGAGGGCTCAAGACAATTTTGGGCCTGGCGAAGGTCTTCCACTGCATGCTAAGGCAACTTTGCTAGTAGGATTGGAATTTCCATATTGGCATTTCACATGTTGTTGTGCTTATCCCTACAAGTCCAGTCCGACCCAATAAAGCGTGGTCTTTTACCTGCTTGAGTAGTGTTTTTGTAGGACCAACTCCAGTAAAATGAGCTCCGTTCCTGACCTGCACCAGCACCCGACTCTACAGGTCTCCAAAATGGTCGCTGAAATAGAGACTTAAAAAGTGGCATGTGGTGACCTGTTTCCTCGTTGGGTGCTGGCAGGAACAACAGAGCAAGGTGCCGGTGTAGGTGGTGACCTCTACCGGTTTGTGAGTCAGGTGCTGGTCAGTCTCCTGTTGGAGGGTGCTGGTAGTGTCGCCCTGTTCATTCCCCTTTTCAGACTGGTTGTTCTGGTTGGTCTGAAAAGTTCTCTTTGTTTCCCTTCCCTAAGAATCCGGGCTCCTTCACCAGATAGGGTTTGGGGTGGGCCCCGTTTTCCCCCTGCCTGCGACGGTTTTGTCCTGTCCGACCCCCGAACGGTGTCGAGCTCGGATTCGTTAGGGTTTGATGCGGTGAAACCCCGAACGACAAAGCGAAGAAAGCATGTGGTCAGCCGTGAAAGATGGTCGGGATCTTTATCAAGATACTCTTGAGTCAGTATCTTATCACGAGCAGTGAACTTGTGAAGATACTTAAGTATCCTAGATTGGGATGGATGCTGAATATCCCAGCATGACGAATACAGATGAATTCTTCATAGTCTGGCAGGGAATTCTTCAGAAGCAACACATGTGTCAGAATGTCGCAAAAGCACCGGGAGAACCAGAACCGGCTAACCAGAACCGGCAGAACCATCTCTCAAGTCCGCAGACCAGTTTTCGATCTGCCTCCCATTGATCAGTTGATCACCTGCAGGTCACCTCTTTGGAGATTGGGGACATGCCATTCTTCAACCAGGGTGAGCACAGGTGTTTTGGACCCGAAGGCACATGACGAGATTGGACAGTTCGTTTAGGGCGCCACTCTAGAACGCTTCATTTTAGATGTGTGCGGGGTCATAGGCCTGGGTTGGGTGTCCTATCCCAGGCACGACTAATGGGACTGCCATATAGGCCGATCAGTTGGGGTGGTTTCAGGGTCAATGTAGACATATACTATATATACCATACCAGCACTCTCTAACAGGTGCTTCCTGGTGACAACAGGTGCCCAGAAACCACCTGTGGTCGGGTCTCCAAACAGCCTGGCCAGGAGGGTCCTGGTACATGGAGTGTTTGGTGGTGTCCTCTCCTCGCTGCTGCTTACGCGGCCCGATCGACGAGTCCGGAATCCAATGCCTCGGACGGCTGCGACACATGTCTCCTCCACGTTTCTCACGTGGAAGCAGAGGTCCACGGATCATTTCGAGATCTTCAAAGCATTTGCAGAGAAGCAGAAGCCACTTGCAGCTTGAAAATTTCATGGTGATACAAAGAGAAAGGCCTTTGGCCCTTCAAATAAGCGCCAGCCAGGGTTCCTGAGCGACTGAGCGACCAATTGGTTGTGGAGGCATGTGTATTTTGAGGTATGAACATGGTTCATCTTACTATACTAGCAAGGACGCTACTAGGGGCTCCTGGCTTTACTACTAGGAACAAGAAGCTATTGGCATCGCTACTAGGAGCAAGGACGCTACTAGTAGCAAAGGGTTGAAGAGCATGATTCATGAATGTTGATGGTTTGTGAGTCCCTCTCAGAGCTCCTCTCAGCACCATGCAGCACCCCTTTGAGCAGCACCCCTTTGAGCAAAAACTTTACATGGGATGACCAGCTTCTGAGTTGAGATAGGTGGCCTTCGATCCAAATTCCGGAGACCCACTGGTAGGTGGACCTCCTGCAGGATCCTGTAGGTCGTCTATTCCGTTCATGTTCCTTTCGAAAAAAAAAAAAAAACAGGGTCCCAGTGCCACGACTCAGCCCTATATACACTCACTGGATGGGAGTCCCAAACCATCCCTATTTGTGCCCACTTGGAGCCTCGGACGGCAGTGCTGCTTCTGCTGGAAGGTGGAGGAGATAGCTTTCAAAGTCGAACATTGCTACTGGCCCCGGCTCGCACGAGATCGACCCCCCTCAGTCGCGCGCGTGTGTGGTTGCCGCGACAGGGGTGACACGTGACTGCTGCGACAGGTGTGACACCCAAGCTGTTGGAAACAACATCTCTACATATCTTTGCCCAGTTAGTGGATAACCTATAAATACTATACCTTCCAGGGCCTTCAAGGGGTGGTATAATGGACACCCCTATAGCCCGGCTTTACGGGCTAAACAAAAGACACCCCTTTACCGACAGGAGGGTCCTGGTTAGTTGAACCGTTTTTGTTCAGAAACTGAAGGAGTCTGAAATCTCTACCAAACCACATTCAACACTTCGGGGTGAAGAGGCTAACTCATCCCAGGTGTGACAGGAGAGAGAGAGAGAGAGAGACAGAGAGAGAGAGAGAGAGAGAGAATTGGCGTCTTCTGGTAAAACATCGCGCTTTCTCGGCTTTCTGGTGTTTTTCGATGCGACCGCCCCGATCAGTTGCTGGTATTGGCCTTCGCAGATCGGGAGGGAAACGGCGAAACCCGCCATTCGAGTCGCGTATTTCAAAGGAGTTCTTGTTTTCTGGATGGCGTGGTGAAGAGCTTCTGTTCTTATTGCTGGCAATGGTGTGTTCTGGTATACGAACATGTTATACCAGCCTCTGTTGAGGTCTCCGGCTTTTGGGCGAAGTACAGCCAGTGACCCCGTCACTACGACGGGTGCAGATGGCAATGAATGTGGTGGGCCACCGGAGCTTGGTGAAAGCGCCTGGGGACAGGGCCCCACAGGGCATTTCAACTGCTAGCATTGGTTGGAGACCCCTTTAGGGTCTATATCAACATCCATGGGACTGGAATATTTATACATATATATATATATATAGCTTATATATAGACATTGGATCATATTGGATGGTTTTAAGATGAACTTTAAGGGTGCATTGACTTCCATATGTGCAGTCCCATTGGGACCGTTGCTGTCACTCATCTTCCTTTCGGGACGTTTCATGACCATGTCTCGGCCGTCCAGGGTCAGGTGGACCATGTCTCGAGCGTCTCGTCTCTTTGACCCACCGGGTGATCGTTTGGTGTCTCGGTGTTCCGTTCGTTTTTTTCTGATTTTTTCTGTGTTATTGATCAACCAGGGTCGAACATTTTGACCCACAGCCATATCACAATAGACAACTATATATTCAAACACACTGTGTAGGCGTCGGCGTGGGTGCAAATTTCTTCGCCGCTCCATGAAAACGGCAAAAAACCTGACAGGATTGAAACAAATTCAACAAATGATGTAAACCTTGGGGTCGGTCAAGTGATACAATATATTGATTACTTTATGAACTATTAATATTACACCCGGGAAGATTAACATAGAACCTGAAAACCACTGGGTTGTAAAGGAAAGTAGTCTTCCAAAGGTCCATTTTCAGGTTCCATGTTAATCTTCCCGGATGTATCCTGCATCAATTAAACTTTGGTGGTTGAACTGCTGACATGCGTTTTGATCGGCATTTCGGGCGCCGCGCCACCGCAGCAAGTACCACAGCACCAGCAAGTGCGGCCAACGGCTAGCTAGACGCTCAACGGACCACTACCAGCTGAGAAGAAAGGCACCCAACTCCAGCTCCTGGCAACGTTTTCACCTGGCCCACACTACAGAGGTAGAGCACCTTGCTCAACAAAAACACGGTGTTTCCTTGTAGAAAGATATCCTCCGCAAGGACTCCTTGGAGAATCTTGGAGACTCGGATGTCTTGTTTTTTGTTTGCTGAGAACGCAACCTCGACATGTTGAAGACGGAGTCGACACCGCGACAGGAAACAGTCGGGATTTGGGATTTGGTGTGTTTATTGGTCAGTGGTGAGTGTATACCCCACCAATGAGTTTGGACACCATCAGATGCACTTGCAGCTTGCAGAGTCTCAGCGTGACAAGCCGTTTTTGATGAACATGCCGTGAATCCATCTGAGATCCCGACACCGTCCACTGGTCGTACCAGGAGTGAACCTAAAACCCTAAACCCTCCGAACAGTGTTTCCACACCCTGCCAGTCCGCCCAATTGCTGCGGACCCGGAGTTGATGAGTGCCATCCAGATCATTCAGACCAAACTTTATGTGCGGGACAGCCATCTGGCGACCTGCAGTGCCGTCAGTCCCGCCGAGCCATTTGATGTGAGTTTTGAGGTCGAAACCAGCGTTTCGATGGGTCAAAAGCTCTGGAGATTCCATTCAGCACCGCATGTAGCCTTAGTAACCTCATGTAACTTCTCAGACTTGGAGCCCTTCGATGCATCGCGCACCAAACGACACCAAACGACCCACAAAACGGGCTGGTTCGACCGATCCAAAACACAGCGTGTGCCTAAAAGGAGGCTGGCCAGCCTCGCCATGTGTGAGGCGAAGTCATCTAGCACAACGATAGTTATCAAGTCGAATCTAGATGTTGGATGATGTTGCTATTTTGGAAGTCCAGCTAAGCCACATGTCCAAAAACTTAAGATGTTTGTTTGTTATCAGAGGAGTCTTTGGTTCAAGAGCCTCCTTGTTCTGAATCTGGGCACACCAGGTCAGACAAGCACACAATTTCTTTTTTGCAGGACTTCATAATAGACAACTCAGCTATAGTTCACCAAAGTCAAACGGTGGGACAGATTGGAGGTGGTTTAGAATGGAAGGAGTTTTTCTCATCTCAAAAAATATCGATTAAAAAATGCAAACACATTTTAAAAAATGCAAATACAGGCAAATAAATGCCATAAAATGCAGAAATATGCGATACTATGCAAGACCTTAGAACATACATATCGTACCATACTCGTCAGACATACGTTGGGAATCGTTGGAGGCACGCGTGGGCTTTGTCGACATTCTTCGGCCATAATCATGTGCATAAAATCCAATGCAATGAAGTCAGTGGCATGGGTCCAGGATCCACACAAAAAAGGTTGCTTATGTTAGGTTTCTTTCCCAGAGTCCAGGTAAATAATTCCCAGAGTTTACAAAACTCCTGGTATTTTGCGGCTAACTAAAAGCTGGGTGCCCGAAAGTAACCAAGTGGTAACCGAATAACAGCAGCAATTAATGACAATAGTCTTAGCCAGTCAGCTGTTTCCATGTCGTATCAGTTGTTATCAGTTGTTTGTGGAGTGACTGACTGTTTCCCCTGTCATGTCTTGATTGTATCAGTCTTATTATTGTCAGTTGTTCATCGCTGCCGGCCGGCTTATGTTGGTTTCTTCGTGGTCTACGACCTGATGTTTTGTTTTGTTGGGGGCTTAGTTCTGATATCTGTCAGTAGAATGGGCAATACCTAAATGTTGAATAGCATGTTTAGAATGCTCATGGACAATTGATGCGATGTTGAATGGACTTTTTGAATGGGCAGTTGATTTATGACGCGCATCCTTCTATGTCCCGAGGCGGGACCTTTGCTGGCTGCCCTGAAGTGCACGTCAAGGTCAGGATGGGCTTGTCTTTGAGTCGGTCTGTCAGCTGTTGGTCATTCACTGAAGATCAAGTGGTTTAGGTAGGCTTGTTTCTATGCTTGTTTCACTGCTTGTTTTTTGTGTCTGGTCAGCGCACAGTGCGAGATTGCATGACATGATCGATGCCTGCAAATTTTGAGCGTCACTGCGATTGAGGCATGCCAAAGGCCAAGATAACATGTTCTCGGGTCAATAAAGTATTAGCTGGCCTCCAGATCCAGAAGCCTCGAAGACTTGACTCCATTGGATTAACATGGCAGCAAGATTTTAAGCTGCAAATTAATTACAGTAAGAAAACTTGAAGTGTTCACTTTTACATCACTGAGACCATCAAGAGGCATTAGCCATTATTAGCACTCAATTCAACTACAATTTAGCATTCAGTTCAGGTGTCACTGACACATCCAATTCATTCGATTGCCATTGAATGGAGCGATCGGTTGCTGTGTCCATCCTGAAGTGGGAAGGGCTTGAGAAGATCAGCAAGTGTCTTGGCTTGAAAGCAAAGTACCAAACATTCACGTGTAACTGTAAATACTGACAGGACGGCAGCAAACATTGTGTGACATGAACTTGTGTGTGTGAGCCAGCGCAAGTATCAAATTAATCACATATGATGTGTATCATCATTGTCAACTTGTTCAGCTTTTGTTTCGCCATAAATGATGCCTTTGACTGGCAGTGTTTTGGTTTGGAAATTCCAAAACAAGTGGCTTGGAGAAAATCAAATGGAGGGGTGAGACAGTGACTATGAGCCCATGAAGTTCACAGAGGATTGCCCGTTTTGTCTGCACACCCATGAAACAAACAAAAAAAGCAAAAGCAGTTCAGCTGGACATAGTACACTCATCATTTCATGAGTTGAGGCATTGTACTTGCTTTGGAAGCTGGACAAAGCCAAAGCAGTGGAGCTCTGGTGGCATGGCTGATGAATTTGAATCATATTTGTCAGGCTGTTGTCAGTTGTTGTGACTTGAAACCAGCAGGTAAAGTAAATGAATGAACCTAACACAGTTACATGTAAAACTGTTTACACAGGGTTGAATTGAAAGTCTATCTATATATGGTTTAGCAAACCGTTGACGAAGGCTAGTGCGCAAACCACTGTCCAAGCGCGCGTCAAACTCGAGTAAACCCGTTGGTTTTTGGATGGCGCTGTAAGGAAATTTGTGCTTGAGAAGTTGGAGACAGATCCACAGTACTTCAAGAACGTCAACGGCTGGATCTTGAAATCTTGCAAGTCCGAGATTGAATTGCAACTTGGAATGGTTAAGCATCTGCACTTATTAACACCTTGTCAAAAGGAATCCACGGTCGGGCTAGGTTGCCTTTACTTTCTTCATAGTTGAAGTGACGTGGTAACATGATGGTATCCTTATATTCAACCAGTCAAGTTTCGTCCATTGAGGGACAACCTTTGCCTCGGCTTCACTGGGGATGGCAACTTCGGCGGCAGACGTCGTTGCAGCGGCAGCCGGAGCAGAATCTTGGTGTTCATACGTCGTCGGCTGTTCGTGTCAGACTATTGGAGTGCTGTTATCATGTTTGTGCGCGGTTTGTTTTGGCTGTTGGTGCCACCCAAACTCAGATGGCAGTAACTCAGATTGGTCAGTAACTCAGATTTGGTTGGAATCAAGTTTGCTAAGCTGGAATCAAGTTAGATCAGTAACTCAGTTTGGAATCAAGTTGGCAGTAACTCAGATTGGTCAGCTCTATTCAGCTGTTGGGTTCAGGGGTTCAATCACATGGGGATGATGACTGAGGTGAATGGACATGAAATCGGCTTCGTTCATTTGAGATCGGGCCATTGGCGTCAATGGCCAGGAAGGGTTGTGATCCTTGGAGTGCCGAAGGAGTCGTGGATCAATTCAACTCGGTGGAGCTCGATTTCATCAGTGCAACATGACCTGTTGGTCTTGCTTCCGTGCCTTTGCCTGGGGTTCAACAGCTCTGTAAACAGTTGAAGTTTGTTGTTTGGCCAAGCATTGGTTCCAAGATGTTTATTTAGTTCACCAAAGTTAAAGTGGCGCAAGGTTCCAACATTGCCACGATGTGTGAACTCAGGAACTATGATAACAAGGGCGGCAAGAAGGGCAAGGGAAAACACAAGGGCAAGGGAAAGGACACTGGCGGTGACTATCCAAAGTCATCTGGCTTTACCCAGGTGACTCAGGCATCAGAAGCTTGGTTGCCTTTAGCCAACAAAGTCGAATTGCAACCTTTGCCCCTCTCGTTACTCTGAGGGTTCTTAATGTGTATCTATTTGTTTCCGGTTGTCTGAGGAGTTGAACTTAAGCGACAGTTGTGCTGTGACAACCTTGTGGCCTGAGGTGTACAAGCATTGGAATATGTCGTATGCACTGAACAAAATACTGGAGAAGCCAGCCAACCTGATTCGGAGCCTTGGCGATGATCAGTCAACCCTCTAAGAATTGAGTCCAATCTCAGGTTAGAATTTAGTGACAGTATGCGTCGTCCTGCTCGGGTCAAGATAATTCATTCGTCTCAGATTGATATACTCTTTGCCAAATAAATAAATGTGTTCGAGAGTTGGACGAAGTGAGAAACTCACCACCTCCAACCTCCTGTGTCTCAGGATATCATGCCTCAGTGGATGGCACAGGACAGGCGCAGTCTGCGCTCTGCTCTGGGGCCTTTTGACGGAATCTTGAAACTGATGAGGAACACTGTTTCAACCATATTTGAGACGAGTAGGCTTAATTTAATGTGGGGTTTGGATTGTATTCTTGTTACTTGATATGTATGCCGCGCCTAGACTGGCTGCCCTCCAATCCTGTTGTCTAAGTTGTTGTGTTGTCTAATAAGTTGCAAGTGTCCGTTAGGTGTGAAAGTGATAGGTTTGCTCATAAGGCTTGTGGCATCGATGTCCTTGTGGTGATGGAGAAACTGTCCACCAAGGCCAATGAGGATGCCAGGACGGCTGAGGCTTTCCTCAATGAGGAGATCTCGAGGAAGCTTGGGTTCAACAATGTCAAGTTTTAAGTCTATTTTGATGTCGCTCTTAACGCAGTTTTCTTTTGTTATTGTTGTAGCAGACTGCCTTAATTAAGGACAGATGCTTTGGTGAGAATCCTTCGAAACCACAGCACGGATGTGGACAGATTTGTTGAGATGGCGAACCATGCAGTCACCACCTATTTGGAGTTGATGCCTCAAGAAGATCATGAGTGGACCTTTGGCTCAAAAGGTTAACATGTTGTTTCATTTGACTCTGGCTCTTCGGATTCGATTAGCGTTGAGACACAGTTACCCTGGAGCTTGCCATGGATCGAAAAACAGTTTAGTTTCTGAAACAACTGTATCTGATGAATTCCTGAAATATGAAATGAGAAAACCAACTTTCGGAGAATACAAGAAAATATGAAAAACATATGTTTTTTTATTTTCATATTTTTCTCTATTTTCATATTATTTTCATATTTTGTTCATATTATTTTCATATTTTTCATAAACATATAAACAACCATATTTTTTCTACATTGTCAATTTCATAGTTTTTCATATTTTTCATAAAAAAAAACTAAATCCAAGAATCCCTTTCCTCCAGGGATACATATGTCTCAAGATTAGCGCAGGGTTTTCATTGACTATGCTATTCGCGGGAGTGAATCTTTTGAACTTAATCTCTCACGATGGTTAAATGTGGCCATGTGACTGAATGACCGCCGACCGCCCAGGAAAGCTACATTGAGCACCTTGACCTGCGCCGCACCGGCTGTGTCTGAGTCTGCGCCTCATAGCTGGAGCGTTCGCGCTCCCACTGCAGTGCATGCATTTCCTCCGGCGCCGCCTTTGAAGAAGGCGACTTGTCACTGGCATCGCTCTTGTCGAGTCACAAACATTGCGTTGTTTGAAATGTAAGTCGCATGGGTTTTGAACAGTTAAGGAAACTTGTACTTGTTCTGTTCAACATGTCTGCACTGGGTGGCGCTGAAACATCTGAAGCTCTCATGAAATCAATGAAGTTTTGGTTGCCTGTGTCTCATGATTCAGTGTAAAGCATATGCAAACACTTGCCCATGAGTCATGATATCACACGATGTACTCATCCTTGATTCGCACTCACACTGGACGAAACACTAACTGTTATCAGGTTGAATCACCCCAAAACGTTCCCCAGTCAGTCACATGTTTAAGAACATCTGCAAACACACGCCTCAGGATGTTCTCATCAATGATTCACACACATGCTGGAAAACAGAAACTAGTCTGTCTAGTACTCAGTAACATAAAACCTTCGCTTAAAGACTAGATGACCCCAGGAACAGTTCTGTGTGAGCTGCTGGCAGGTTGGCAAACATCATAGCTTTACCCAGATCACCCCAGAATGTTTCTCAGTGAATCTGTAAGCAAGTGGTGGCTAGAACCTAGAACATGAGAATGTCCTCATCATTGATTCGCACATAACTAGTACTAACTGAAGATATTTGCAAGTTTAGATGACCCAGGATGTTCCCCAGTGAGTGCGCAAGCTAATAACTGAAGATATTTGCAAGTTTAGATGACCCGGGATGTTCCCCAGTGAGTGCGCAAGCGAGCGGCTAGAACTAGATTTGCCTCTGTTAGGTTTTGAAACATCGATGGAAAATCGAGACAATGAATGATTGATTAGGTTGAGGCTTTGAATTGGAATGACTTGAAAGACCTGTTGAAGTGTTAAAGGCTTAATAATTGCATTGTAATGCTGCTGGACTGACTTGTTCATAGAATTGGGGGGGCGCACCCAAGATTGAATTGAGGCAAGGCCAACATCGAGAGCTGATCCCATTGACCAGCTGCTTGATGAGCAAGCCAGGTTGCAGCAGTGGGATCCGGTCATGCAACTTGGATTGTTTCATTCATGGGTGTTAGTTTCATTTTCTCTTTTTAAATGGTTTGAATTGACGTAACATGAAAAGCATTCCTTTTTCTATTTTTCGAGTGGTCAAACCCATACTGACCTAACCCCTACTCTGCTAACCCACCATTTAGTATCAATGAGTTTGGCAAGTTAATTCGGTCGTCGGTAAATTGGAGAATACTAATACACAAAGTAAAAGGAAGTTCAAGTGTTGGGCTTACTGACTGAGGCAGGAGGTGCTCGACGAGTACGGCACTGATCGCAGAACGCAGCTGCTCTTCTTTTCAATGAGCCAGAGATTTGGCTTTGAAGGAGAATGCAGGCAGTCTCGGCTATTGTGACTGGTCTCAAATTGGATTTGGTTTGTGGTTGGAGTTTAGGGTGACGCATGCAAGTGGATTCACGCTGTTGTCATCCAGATCATTGTAAAAGTAGTAGGGCGGTTTTGTTTTGATGTTGTTTCACATAATTGAACTTGTGGCCATCAGCTGCGCAAATCAAGGAACAAGATCCTGTTCAAGGACGCCAGCAGCCAGTCTCATTCGTTTTGGCTGGAGGACTGTGTGCGCCTCTGGGATGCACAAAGTTGGATGTGAACTTGTCAATCATTTGTCAGCTGTTGTGAACTTGTCAATCATTTGAACTTGTCAACTCATTTGGATTAGTAGTGGTGCAGTTCTTAACTGTCCTAACTTAAAGCAGCTGTTTTTTGACTCTTCAGGTGCAGACATCGAAGCGCTGGTGGCTCGAAACCAGAGCCAAAGCAGCTCATCGTCTGGAAGGTGAGAAAAAGGAGCGATGAGTGACAGCATCAGCGGGTGACAAAATGTTCTTACTTCTGGTCTTCTTCTGTGTTCATGGGCCTGAATCAAACGACTTAGTGCGCTTCAGGGCGGTGTCCAAACTGTGGATCAAACCATCTGTTCAGGTCGATTCATGTTTGACACATGGGCATTTGCCGGCATTTGCCAGGTGGTGTGCTGAAGTGCCCACAACTCAGCAGTCAAAACATGGCTTGACTGACTGATTCCACTGCAATGCAAGTGAACGTGCTTTGACATTGTCTTTATCATATTTATCATATTTGATTCAAAAAGGTTGCATTCAATAGGCCATGTCAGCCCACGTCAGCTGCTCATGTTGGGATGTCAGCTGTGTTCACAGATGCAGTCAGTTGTTTCATTGTGTCCATTCTTCCATGCATGTTTCAGATGTTCACTCAGCAAAACTCAGTTCACTAGAAAGATGAAGGTCAGTGTGTCTTGCAAACTGTCTTTCGGTCTTCTCAGGTCAGGTGGCACGAGTGTTTGCGCAGCTGAACCATGTCCAGCGCCCTGCCTTACTCTGTAGCAGCACTTGATTCAAAAAGGCGAACGGTTTTATGATATGTTATGTGTTTGATGTCTTGGCTGTGATAAACGTTTGGACAGTTGACCAGACATGAATGAGCCCCATCCCACAAAAGAAAGTAAATCAATCTCACTAGTCCTTGTATTTATAACATGATTCATGACCTGTTTCCCAACTAAGTGATCAGTGTGAGAGCCACAACCAAAGCGCAATCACAAACTCTGTCCAGCAAGCAAACTGCCAGGTGGCGGCGACAATTGACAATCTGATCAGACAGACAGGCAATGAGGACACGCTTGATCCTGAGCGGGGGTTACAGGTAAATAAATAATGCAAACATAGGTCAACTAGATGTTTAAAGACTTGAAGCAGGACTGGTTTGTTGAAGCAGGACTTGAAACGTGACATATGATATGACATGAGCTGACCCTTTTTTGTTGTGGTCTGGCTTTATCAGCGCTGCTTTCAGGAAGTTGTCGTCTTTTTGGGCCCAAGGTCAGCTGTTTGTCTTTTGTGTCAGTTGTTCAGTCGTATTTCATCATGGCTGCCCAGAGTTCTGTGCCTGATGAGCGTGGAGCTGATCTGTGTAACCAGCTGCTTTGGGCGTACATGGAGACAATGACACCCTCGGAACGATTCAAGCAGAAGCTTGATTGAAGTAACAGTGTGGCAAGATTAGAAGGGAATGAGTAGAATTGAGGTTTGATTGCTGTCGCACTTATTTTGGCAAACGTGTGTTGACACCTGGACTCAGGGAACTTGGCGCCGACTCACTAACTTCTTTGTTAATTCCCTCAGTTATCATCAATCCAAGGAGCAAGACATTACTGCGGATTGCATCCCTCGGTCCCTCGAAGTGCCGCTTCCAGAACCACATGCTGAGTTTGGACCTAAGTTGTAGTCAAGCAAAAGATGTGCTTTCATTCAGCGAGTGTCCCTCATTTGTTGTCAATGTGTGTTTGGTAGTCCTTGGCCATCAACAGTTCTGCAGTTCTGCAGGCTTTCCATTGGGCACCTGTACACCATCACGCAGATCAACCAACCTGATGCCGCCCATCCAGCGCTTAAGCGACCCACTCAAAGAGGTAAATGGAAAATGTGGTTGGCCTGTGATGAAGTAGAGGGAGAGTAGTTGCTTGTCTTTGATTCGTGTCATGTTTCGCATCATTAACAATGTCATCATCATCAACATTGTCTGACTGTATCTCTGCCAGGTTCTGTCGTGACGCGTTTGATGAGCGCGCGTTGAAGTGGGC
Organism: Durusdinium trenchii; assembly: GCA_963970005.1. Lineage (NCBI taxonomy): Eukaryota > Dinophyceae > Suessiales > Symbiodiniaceae > Durusdinium > Durusdinium trenchii. The sequence continues at coordinate 455,562 of CAXAMN010027661.1, forward strand.
CAAACAAGGCATGACCAAACACCAGGCGAAAGAGTTTCTCAATAAATCTTTAATGTCAAGGATTGCGGTGAACCATTCAGTGAGTGTGAAGGGCCCAATCAATCGTCAATTGTATCTTGCTCTGCAGGAATGTAAGATCGAAGTCCGTGTTCCCATTGCTGGGAAGAACTATGCTGGGGTGCCATATGGTGATGGCCATGATCTGTACATGGTGCGTAGCTTCGTTAATTTTGTAAAATGTCGTTCACTAGATGATCCTATTTGCAGCGGTTCCCTGATGTGTCACTGTCAGTGGGACTCTATTTAGGCAATGGAATCTTGCACTTCTGCGTCTCTGGTGTTGTTTTTTTTTGAAGCCTTGCAAGGCAGGTGTGGTGGAGTCCTAATGAGTAAGATTGCATCAGTGTACCTCATAGTAGGGAACCTAGCTTGTATTTATTGCACATACGACGCAATGCCTCCTTTGGTGTCATTGAGGGCGCGCAGACCGAGGAGGACGAGGAGGTGTGAGTTGCTGACTGAGCTTTCCTGTACTGTAAACCCAACAGGCTTCTGGCTGAACGCTGTCTCTGGTCGGTGTTGGTTTCATTCGCAGTTGCAATTCCAATGCCGAGGCAATGTGAGCTTGGCATTCGTTTTGCCATGATGGTCGACTAGCCGACACAGATGCAATCAGGGCTCAAAAACAGTCTGGCAGTCTTTGTTGCATGAGTGCATGGGCCTTGATGTGATTGCGCTTAACTGATGACAATCAATCTGCGGTTGACCTTTGCGAAGGACTTTGGACATGGAAGCCAGGAGCCTGTCTGTCTGGTGCTTTGCGCAGGTGGCAACATTGATTCATCAGCTGTGGGAGCAGTGGTGTAGGAATGTGTTTGGAATTAAAGTGTGTGTTGTCTAACCTCTCAGGCAAGAATAGTCTCAGTTGTGTCTTCACTGTTGTTTACTCCTGTGAGCGTGACCTGGGCGCTTATTGCGCAGACCAGGTGGTTCGGACAAATGTGATCGCGCCAGGAGAGATTGAGGTAGCAAGTGAGGGCCTTGAACGCCTCATAGCAACAAGGAAAGCGGATAGGGTAGCGTCTTTCCGGCTGCTTCAAGCGATCAGCCACCAGATCACCATTCTGACGAACCACAAGCTGAGCATCAATAGCTTTCAGCTGAGTGGTGGTGGAGGAGATGATGAGGATGATGTGGCTCATCCTGTGGTCACATGTTTGACCCCACTGACCCCGCAACACCTTCGCATTGTCAACAAGTTTGCGGACGGCTCATTCAGGTCTGTCTCTGTGCTGAACAAAAGGACTGACTCGTTAACAAGTCGTTTTTATGTGTACAGTAATCACTGTTGACTGTCAGCTGTTGTCATCAAATGATGTGTCATGTTTGTTGTCCAACGGGAGGAACTGACTCAATCAGGACACAGGCATCGAAGGATGCGACTTTGACCATCCATGCGGTCGACGAGGCAAAGATCTTGGTGCTGCTCATGGACCAAGGACCCATTGGCATGAGTATGACTGTGAGGTCAACCTTATTCACATATCGTTCGATCCCTTCCATCGATTGATCAGAGACATGAAGCTTGATGTTGCTGGTGTTGACCCAAAGGCCTTGCGGCAGAAGCTGCACCAGTGTCAGTTGTCTTCCAGCTATCTGTGGACCTTGAACTATCGCCCCTATGGCTCTGGAGGCTTTGCCCAGGCCAAGACAGAGCTTCTTGAGCACTTCCTTGCCTCGGAGTTTGAGGATTGATTGGGTTTAGGGGTTGATGGGACATCCAGAGTTTTTGCTGTTTCTGTTCACATGCTTTGTTGGGGTTTCTGTTTTTTTTAGGAGTGTGCCAGGACGGGCCATTGTTCACTGAGTACGCTGACCTGATCAGCTTGGATTATGGGATGCCCATAAACAGCCCGTCTGATGTTACTCAGTTGTTCCAGACATTGTGTGTGAGCTGCATTCATGTTCAAACAGCCCCGTGAAGTCGGGGCGCCGGTTCAGCTGGCATGGGGCGAGTGCTGAGAACGTCTCGGAGTTTTTTTCCACCCGGCTTCTCCTCTTCCACAGATATCCAGACGGTCAGCCTGATGCAAGCTCCAAAAAGTTCAGCCAGCTGAGATCAGACATGGGAGGCCTCCAACTAGCCCTGCACTGCACAAGCTGGTCAACATGGATGGGTGTCCAAGTTCTGCGCATCGTATCTCAGCCCTGCTGGAACTACCACAGCCAGACTGTGACTACAGCCAGACCGTGGAGTCAGTCAAAAGCCCCAGACAGGGACTTCTCCGCACAGCTGACATGACAACAGATTTGAAGTGGATGAAATGCAACGAGTTGACTGGCTTAGTTGATGTGTTCTGGCAGGACTCGGAGTTTGACAAAGTGCTTCGGTACCACACCTTGTCCAGACGTCATTCGGATGAGGACAAACACCGTTCTTCTCTTGAGACTTTCGTCCATCAAGTCTGGTACTATGGCATCAGTGTGCTGTCCAAGCGTTCAGCTGCCTACTCCAAGCTTGCGTCTCCGCCTGAATGCTACGCAGCATTGCTTGTGCAGGAAGGGGAGCTGGCTGAGGACACAGAGATGTCCTTGAGAGAAGATTTCAGGTTGCTTTGCTTGGCTGAGCAATCTAGACCTGCCCAGGAGCTGGCAAAAGATTTGCAGTGTACTGTCTCGGCGCCAGTACGTCTGATGTTTTCTTGTTACGAGGCTGGACTGCGCTCAGAGGGGAAGCGCTTGTTGAACGGAATGCTGCATTGTGTCCCAGATTCGAAGTTCATTGAAGACCTACACGGAAAGGTGAAGTCGGATGCACTGCACAACCCCAACCGCAAGCAGACCCCCATGCAGGTCCAAAATGTGCTCCAGAACTCTGGGCTTATTGAAGCGAGAGGAATTCCTCATCTGTGTGCACTGGACAAGCAGGCATTCAAGCTGCGCTGGAAGCGCACGAAGACCGCCAAAAGAATGACAGCTTTTTTCGCCCGGCACGAAAGAGTCGACAAAGGTTGGAGTCGAGTCATGTCCCCAAAGACATGGTACTCACTGAGCGAAGAATCGTTGGCAAGGTCAGCAGCTGCATGGTCTTGGTTACGGCTTTTTGTCTCAAAGAACCTGAAGCAGTGTGGCATTCAGCTGAATGACATTTGTCAAAACCTTACTTACTTACTATGTTTCTATTTAGTTCTGCGTCTGTGGTAAGTTTCTTTAACTTTTCATTTGCAACTGTTACCTCGGTGTCAGGATGCTAGGGCATGCATCCTCCTCAGACCTGGCATGATCTTCAAGCCACGGCAGACTTTGGATGGAGCAGAAGTGGATGACAAGGTCTTCATTGTGGTGTCCAACCTCAAATGGGCCCTGCTGGTGTGGCCCATGACGCTATTCGATGATGGGTCTTTGAAGCTTGCGCGCAGAGGGAGCCTTGAATGGTATTCACCACTCGCATTGACCAGCATGAGTCGGCCATTCCTTCTCCCATCCTGACTGAAACTGGCATCTCTGTTTCGGCTGACACATGGGAGCACTCTGCCAAAACGATGCTCAGGAACCATTCCTTGGAAATGACTTTTGCTGATTTGGTCTTTGTTGCAGGCAGCTTGCTTGGAATCAATGACCCACACAAGCTCTCGAGGCGAGATCTTGTCAAGGCTTTGGCGTTGCTACTTGGTGATGCTGACTTCGCAAAGCAGGTTCCTTCCAATGAAGAGACTAAGAAGAAGAAAAAGCTCGATGATCCAACGGCAGATGATTCTTGCTCATGCTGACGCCGATGATTTCAAAGAGCTGAAAAAGCGGGTGAACAACAAACGCAACCTGAACAAGAAAAGGAAGTGGGCTCAGTGGAAGCAAGAAGACATGGAGGCCACTGAAAAGAAGAAAGCCCTGAAAGCTATGAGAGCCAAGGCAAAATCAAAGTTCAATGTTCATGGTCGCGCCAAAGGACGTGGTGGTAGAGGCCGAGGGAGAGGGCGAGGCAAAGGGAGAAGCAGCCGCATGCCTTTGGCTGATGCTCAGAATGATGAACCGGAGGAGCCAACAGCAGGAAAGCCCATGAGACAGGCTGAGGATGCTGAGCTCGAGCCAACAGGAGGAACCATGAGACAGCTCAAAGCTCAAAGCATGGAGGCAAAAGCAGATCGCACCACTCTCGATGAATCTTTCGATGCAGTGTTCGTCAAGCCGGAAACAGAGGTGGGGTCCCAGCTCCTCGCGCGCTGGAGTGGGACCAGATGTGGCCGATGGTGTTGTATCGAGGAAGCTCCACACGGGCCAGCAGTGTCGTCAGATGTGTCAGTTGTTTCCAACGCTCCTCACAGTCAATCTTCGCACCAAGCAACAGCAGAGGACTCAGTTCGCACGTCGCAAGGCGATGCTGCGCCTGAAGTTTTGCCTGACGGTGTGGTTCCAAGGGTTTTGCACGAACCGCGTGGGCCGAATCTTTACTTACCGCAGCCCGGAAACGTTGAAAGACTTTGCACCGCCTGGGTGTAGCATTTTCCTCAACAGCAACTTGCATTGCATGTTGCTTCAAAGGTTAGTTGAAGGTTAGTTGCAACTTTTTGCGAGCCTGAGCCTACCTTGTTTTTGTTTTTGCCTCCTTCAATCAAAAGCCCTTGGTGGTGTGGCTGCTCAGGCAATGACCACAGATGGACTGCCAAGTGGCCTCCCGGGCTGACTGATTGCAGGTCGTTCAGCAGAACATTGACCACAAGCAGGCTTCAAGCTGGAGGACAATGTTTGTCTGCGTGTCTGCTCCCTGGTGCAGGTGCTTTCTTCCAGCAGAAGCGGACTTGGTGACGCACTATGAGACTTTGATCAACGACTTTTTGGCAGCTGATGCAAGCGTCAACAACGGTCAGGCAGCATGTCTCTGGCCACAAATTTTGGCTATGTGCTACCCGGCGCTTGCTTGCAAACCTTTGGTCCACATGATGCTCGCGCTTGTTTTCAGGGGTCTCAGAAACCAAGCAACTCAATGCAGTGGGCATCCGCTGGACTTTGTTGAAGTCTTCTGTGGAGAAGGTTGGCTGACCTTTGAGATGCTATCGGCTGGCTGGAAAGGCTGCGGCTTCGACTATGTTCAAAGCACCTCGCATGACCTTCACACATCCCAAGGTGTCAGACTTATCCTGGACTCAGTCTGCTGTGCTGGCCTGCCACCCCATGTAGCAGCTTCACTGTGATGTGCCGCCATCAGTCGGCACGTTTGCCTGAGAACGGATACCTTGGACCAGAAGATCCGTACCAGTTTGTGAAGGATGGAAACTCCTTAATGGAGTGCTCAGCGCTGGTCTACTTCGTGTGCTACCTGTTGTCAATACATGTGACCTTAGAGCAGCCTACAACTTCCGTCATGAGCCTTTGCGCCTCGCTGAAGGGAGTTCTTCACCAATGCCGTGAGGTACAAGGTGTACATGGGAGCTTACAATGGGCCTACAGTGAAACCACTAGAACTGTGGTCGACTTGCCCATGCATAGGTGGCTTGGAAACAGGCCGTCCAGACATGCCTGAGGCTGAAAGCCTGGTGCGTCGCTCTCGGTCTGGGTTCACTGGACGCAAGGATGGATCTTTTGCAGCAGAGCCAAACATATACACAGGAATTTGGCAGAGCTGTTGCTGAGATTTGTACGAGAGAATGGGCTTGAGCCAGACCTTAATTTAGTTTGGGTCCTCAGTGTGTGCGTGCGCTCAGCGAAGAGGGCTGTGCTTTCACACACTCGCGTGTGGGATGAAAAAGGAAATTGCAGCAAATGCACTTGTCATTTTCAATGAAGAGCCTCGAAAGTACTCGAATTTAAGCCACTTCACTCTCTAGCTTTGATACTCTTCAAGATGAGTCTTGTACTGCTGAGGTGGTGCCTGGACTTTGGACTCACCCAGATCCAGCGGATGTTGTCATCGTTTTCGCTCTGTTGTGGTCAGCTGTTAGACACGACTGACACGACGTTGTGTACGATGTGCCCTCGTCCTATTAAGACTAGATCCTTCGTGACCCACCGCAAGTTCACCGTAAATCCACCTGTATCTGAATGAGTTAACCACATCCATGTACATTATCATTGAGATATTCTGCTCTAAAATGGTTTGAAATGAAATAACATGAAACAATAACATTGTTTTTCTGTTTTCTAGTGGTCAAACCCCTACTGATCTGACCCACCATTTATAGTCTCAATGAGTAGTACCTAATTCGTGTTTTGCATACCAAGGAGAAGTACGTGCGACGCGCCTCAGCTGTTCGCTTGTGTGGGAGTCACCACGTAGATTGAGGCAACCTTCTTGAATGACCCTACTGGTAGACCCTTTCAGAGAGAACCAATGAGAATCACAAGATGTTCCAACCCCTTTTTAGGCATTTTCCCGCGACGATATGCACTCAGCGGGTTGGACCTTCCAATTGTATCCAACTTTGCAACTCAGCCCCAACCAGGCTGGGGTGTGTCTTTTTCCATCCTTTTGCAGGTGTCAGATGGTGTTTTGCACCTCAGGACGGCTCGGGCGTTGGCTCGGGAGAACGAACCTAGTTTCCTTCAGAAATATGGAACCAATTGCCATCTTCACTTCTCAGCACTGTGCCTTTGTCCATCCAACGTGGAACAGGCGTTGCTCCATTCCGACCCCAAGGACCCGCTGGGGCACGCCGCCAAACGCAGACCGGCCCCACACGGCGTCGGCCAAGTGCCGTGGCGCCCGAGCATCGTACGGCCGAGAATGCACGGAAAGCGTGGAAGCTCCGGCCGAACGTTCGGCCCGTGGTTTAGACGTGCGCCCAATGGGTGAGGAAAAGGCGCAGGAAAGAAGAAACGGGCTGCTGGCACCAACTGTTTGTGAAGGTTTGGCCCTCGCTGGAGCCGCGAAGTGCGACGTGGTGTTTTTTTTTGTGGGGTGCGAGCAGTAATTAGATGGTTGGAAGGTGCTAAGACATGTCGTAAAAGATGTGGCATACTGAGAGCATCTATAAGAGAAAAAAACAGTTGGTAGCTACTCCAAGATGCCTTCTACCTTCTATTTCCTTCAAGAGTCAGAATCCCTCCAACAGGTCTCCACAACCGATTTTACTTCGACCTTTAAACTTTTGAGATTGGGTGTCCAAGACGTGACTTGAGCCATACTGTTTCGGTGCGCAAGAGGAAACACATCCGACCGTTCGGTTCCCTTCACCAGCCCGAGCAAAAGGAAACATCATAAAACCTCATTAAAGAAACCATAGTATACTGGGTGCAGATCTCCATAACTCCCATGTGATCTGTACCCAGTATATTTCTATTGTATACTGTATACCGTATTATTATCAAACAAATTCAATCGACTCGAAGTCCGGAATAAACACCTGACTCCGGGTGGAAAGAACCACCTTCGGCTTGGATGGTCTGAAACACCTTGTTCTTCAATTCAAACTGAATTGAAGCAGTTTAGCCGGTTTGGACCCTTGGCTTCCAGGAGTTTCGTGTCGTGCTTCATGGAGGATAAAGGAGCACCCATCCAAAAAGTCCACTCACTTAGAGACTAACTACCCTCTCTCCAACAAGTCGATGGGTCCGTTTTTGAGTGGGGTCCGTGGGTCCACTTGCCACAAATTTCAGACCAGACTCTCTACCAACAGGGAGTTCTCCACTTGCCATGTGGCTCTTCCGTGTGTCTCGAAAACTGAAACTCCCGGTGACCGGAGACGAGACCGGTCCGACCGATCCGACCGATCCCAGGGAGACGGTCGGTCTCTCCGGCGAACCCAAAGGGACCCGGCCCCTCAAACAAAGCCATGATGTTCGTCGTTCTGTTATTTGCTTTTGCTCCTTGTGCTTTTGCTTCTGCTGTTGCAGTCTCTTTTTTTGCCTTTTTGTTTGCTTCTGCCTGCTTTGTGTTTTGCTCGTCCTGCTGGTGTGTTGCTTCTGCTGTTGGTCGCCTTTTGATGACTTCTGGTGGGAAGAGCATCTATTGTGTGTTTTGGTGCTTTTCCTGGTCGGTAGTGTCAGCCCCTTCCTCGGGTGACGACGGAGGAGGAAGGGGTCATTCCATAGCACACTTGTCATGAGCCACCCGAGGGTAAAGTTTAGAGAAGGAAGGCCACTCAAAAGTAACATTAAGCAGACTTGTTGGGGGCCACCCCAGTGTAGAATTTGAGAAGAACGGAGCCCACGCGGAGTCGCCCGTAAGGAAGCACTCCACCTGAGCCCCCCTTTCTCCACCTGAATCACCCTCCCCTCCTCACTCCTCTCACCAAGCACGCAGGCCCAAAGAAATCCTAAAGAAGTTCTCTCCTCCTCCCCCTCTTCGCCTCCCCTTCGCTCTTTTCCTCCTTTTCTCATCTTTCTGCTGGTGGTTCTGCTTATCCCAAAGCTGTCCGGACAAAAACATTCACGCGTAAACATGCACATGCATTCTGAATCTCTGAAGGCCAATCGAGACAGCATACAATAGTTTCACATATTTTCAACGATGAGACAAATCACATTAATTTTATAAGATGTCGCTCCGCCACCAAAGAAACTGGCTTTGAGTTGTTTTGGTGCAACCAGATGGCACCTCGTGACTTGGTGATCAGTGGAGGTAGCACCAGGCTACATGCGTGGCCAATCGGTGCTAGCAAGCTGCCCTGAAGAGCGGTGTCTCCCAGAATTGGAGGGGTCATTTGTTTTGGGTATCGAATCCAATGCGTGACATCAAATGAATCCTCCCATGGCACCGATCCCAGAAACTTGGAGATCAGTCCTGGTCAAGTGAAGTCAGCTGCATGAAAAAGAGCAGGGCATCCAGATATTGCGTTTGAGTCTTAATGTAGATTCTTGATTAATAAACCCTCTCCAATTGAATGAACATCCTTCTCATATGGGGGGTCTATTAATCAAGAGTCTACATTATTGCGTCTTAAGCCAATGAGACATGCCTTTGCCCTTAGGGACCAGCGAGCAAAAGCTAACTTGGATTGAAATTCAATCAGAGTCCATCTTGCTCGTAATGCTGCCAGTTGAGCACGGTGGATTTTTGAACGTGACCGAGGAGGATGGGTGACGTGTCCTTCGTGTGGAGACTCCGCTATAGACGCTTTTGTTCTGCATGGAATTGGCATGTTCGACCAGCAGGAGCCTGAGCGAGTTGTTTAGAAACGGCGAAAGGTGCATGATGCGTGTGCCGGGAGAGGGTTCCAGCATAGCTCCAGCAGCGGGAATTGATCATATAGCTTGAGGTTGACATGTCCAGCTGCGTGGACATCAAACTGTAGGAATCTCCACTGACCCTGCAACAGCTCTCCAAAGAGGTTGCTGAAATGAAGACTTGAAAGTGGCAGGTGGTGACATGTAGAGTCGGGTGCTTTTTCAGGAATGATTAAGGTTAAGCAGGTAAGGCATGGTTCCCCTTATGCGATTTTTGAGAGATGAACTCCATCCAAAGCCGCCGCCGAGAAATCAGAGCGACTGGTGGGCATCCGGCGTAGGCGTTACGGCGTAGGCGTTACGGCGTAGGCGCAGCTTCCACCGGGAAGCAACATTCAGAATGCCCAACTCCGGGAGCCACACAGTCCCTATGGATCCACATACCTTCTCAGAAGGTCCTTGCGCCCTCCAAGCCTACATAAATAGGCTCCAATCACCTTCTGACAAGGTACGTGGATCCCTAGGGAGTGTGACACTGGGAGTTCAGGATGTTCAATCAAATTTGGGCCAAGTGGACCAGCTTTTTCACGTGTTTTTGTCCCCAACAAACACAGGTGTTTTTTTCGAGGAGAACATCCACAGAAGCGGTCGAAACATGGGAGCCGTATGGAGCCGTTGAGAGTTCACCTGACCATGGAGACCATGGAGACCAATGGAGACCTTAAAACGACCAAAGCCGGAAAAAAGAGCGATAGAAACGCTCATGTTCTTGTTGTGCTTCTCTCTGCATGGATCTGTGTTTTCCAGAGAACATCTTCTTCGTTGCGAACATGAGCTTTTCGGGACGTCCATGCGTTGTGAACCGATGTTCTCCCCGGACCCCGAGGTCCTCGCGCCGCGCCGATCCCGTGCCGTCGAGACTTTCGGCGCGAATCTGGTGGAGATGAATCCGATCCACAGCATGGAACACATTTTTGTATACACCCGGGAAGTGCATACCAGGGCCTTCAAGGGGTGGTGAATGGACACCCCGAATCACGGCTAAGGAGCTATAAATAGACACCCCAACAGGAGGGTCCTGGTACATAAATATATATATATATATATATGTGGTTCCACTGTCGTATATCTCTCTCTCTATATATATATATATCCTAGAACATCAAACGAGCACATATAAGTGTTCAACCCCAAAAAACATATACAAATAAAGCAAACGCGCAAAAATATGCAAAACGAGCGCATTCTTCAAAAACGAGCGCATTTCTGATTCCAGAGCCATTTTGGCTCCTTTTCTGGGCCACCACTGGAATGTCTGGACTTCATTGAGTGCCCATCCGTTTTTTTATTTTAACTTTTGCTGCCCTTCATGCAGGTGCTGTGTCACCGGTGCGATCTCCAGGTATAGATGATGCCAGTGGTCCTGGCACAATTGTGAGGCTGGACCGGTAAGCTCGAGATAGATCGAGACAGCAAGTCTAGCTGAATCACCGGATTGGGGTGCTGCATGTGCAAAATGCTGCACTGTGATATAGTTTAATCATGTTAATCCATGCTACACCTATATATCCAGGTTTGTTCAACAGCCATTTGGCTTAGAAGTTCAAGCGCTCAGAAGCCGTGAACATGAATGCCGACTCCATTTCTGCCGTGCTAGAAGCATGGAAGGGAAACTCCAAGCTTTGCCAAATAGCTGCTACTGGAGTGATGGCAATTGTAGGGAGGAAACAAGGGAACAATGAAGTGACACGACAGGAAGTATGTCAGAATGCACATATCTTGGACCCTATTGTGAAACATCTTGGAATCTTGCCTCGTCCAAAAAACTTTCTTTGCCATTGGAATGCCACATTAAGCCAAGCGAGCTCAACATAGTTAACATGCAAATCCGACTATGACCTCTCACGATCCCATCTCACGATCCCAGGACTTCGACCGTCTTTGTCCAACCTCACTGAAGCTACTCGCTTGTTCTTGATCCACTGCAGACCTCGCGGCAAGTCTCTTCCAAACCGTTCTGATCTTAGCAAATGGATCATGAGCTGTAATTAGCGCTCCTTTGGACATGCCCTGTTTGATAATGCGCCGTAATGTGCAACACGCAGTACTTCCACACAATCCAAACGGCACGTGAGTTAGGGACAAGTGCTAGCTGCTAGCTTAGGTGACACGATCAAGGTTGAAGCATGGCTCCTTCGAGACCTTGTCTACTGCTTCTCCAGGGCCATCAAGCGGGGCCACCGGCCAAGGGAGGAGGAGTTCATCGCGCTTATGAAGTCGGGTGATATTCCAATTCCAGAGCCTTCTCTAGGTAGGAGGTCTTCTAGTGCTTTGGATTTGATTTGGCAACCGTTTCCGTAGCGCGCACTTCCCTAGCTGAACATCTTCACTACTATTGTTACTAGTTACCCTCCCTGCAACAAGCTAGGCAGTTCCGCGGCTATGGACATAAGTCCTGCAGCTGATGAGCCTGCTGATGAAGATGGCCCATGCGAAGAAACTCCTGAAAGTGAACATGGTGAGGATGATCCTTGTGTTGACCCTGAGGAGAGGTGTTTGGGAGTGCTAATGGGAGCCCCTCCAACATCGTCCACTCTGTCTCCCAAACTGGCCCTTGCAGGAGCCGGTGGCCACCCCATCCAGTGCAGGGCCAGCCTTGTGTCCGTCAGCCATGCCATCATCCCACGGTGCCTTGGCCAGTCGCATTCACCACGGTTGGGTTGACGAATGGCTAGTGATCGACCCAGGTTGGTGCCTTCAATTTATGTGGAATTTAGTATAGGTGTTTCTAGCGGCAATAGATATCGATATGCCTCGAATGCCTCACGTGTGAATATATGCAATTTTGTGTCTGGCAGTCGGCTGACATATCTTTAATTTCATGCACTTGCTGCGCCGGAAGCGGTGTCGTGCATACACGTTGAGGTGAGAATGTGGTCCATGTGTGAATTAATTTGGCACTGTTTGTAAGGTGGCAGTGGAGATGCGGATGATCTTCCTGGCAAACCATGGGACCACCACATTGTGAAGGACAAAAAAAAGGCTTCAGGTGTGAGAAGTGCTCGCTGGCTGGTCCAGTCAGCACCATTCGCGGGATGGCTTGCAAAATCCCGCCACCAAGTCAGCCATCAACTTCCTCCCCATCAGATGCTGCCAAATCGTCCTTGGTTGTTGGAGCAAGCGCTGCTGTGGTGGGAAGGGAGGCTGCCTTGCAGGGAGTCCAATCACTGTCCATCCCTGATAGCGGTGATGGACTGGAAGCCGAAGCTCCCTTGACTTCAGTGGGGGACCTAGAGAAAGAGATGGTGGAGCTTGAAGCTTTAGAGCAGGAGCTACAAGCTCAACAGCAAGCTTTAGAAGAAGAGGATAGGGATGCCTTGGAAATCCAAGAGCTTGACCGTCAGATCTTGGAGCTCGAGCTGGAAGATCAGCAGCTTCAACATGCATTGAATGAATCTGCTGCCATGGCAAATGGTGTGCGCATTCCAGAGACCATTGATGGTCATGATTGTCGCAAGCAGAAGCCAGCGAAGCCAGCCCGCAAGCTTGCAGATCATCATGATGATGATTATAAGATCTTGCCCTTGGAGCCAAAGGTCAAGAAGCTCTATGAGAAGTACTGGTCGCGCTTTGTGGCAACGCCACAAAACCATGGGCGTTCAGTCAAGCCTAATTGCATCTTGCTTCGCACATGTGCAAGCGTCCAAACATTCAAAAAGCATGTAAAGGGATATAGTTAAAGGGATCGATGTAAAGGGCAACTGTTTTTGGCCATGGCTTCTGCCACTTAGGTATAGACAACGTGGAGACGCAACCCATTGTGGCTGAAGAGCATGCACCTGAGCTCGTGGGAAATGAGGCAGCAACTGATGCTGTGGGAGATGGGGAAGGAAATGGGAAGTCCGATGCCATCGAACCTAGCCGGCCTGCGGTGCTAGATGGATTGAAACCCATCACCCCAAAAGAGCAGCGTGTGCTTATGCCCAAGCCCAAGGCAAAGGGAAAGGCAAAGGCTGCTGCCAAGAAAGCGGCTGCAAGTTCCAAGACCAAGCGAGGAAAAAGAAAACGTGATGACGATGATGAAGCCACTGAGGACTTCAGCAACAAGAGGGCCAAGAACGAAAAGGCTTTGGGCAAAGCTGCTCCCAAGCCTGCCTGCGCTCCTCCGTTGAAGAGGGTGCGTGGAAAGAAGGCGGACGCAGACTCATGCCCTGAGACTCTCGCTGCGGCCGCTCAGACAACGGCTGGTGGTGAGAAGAGGCGCAAGACCAAGCGTTCTGCAGAGTCGACCAATGAGAAGACGAGCAAGACCAAGTCTTCAGATTCTCCTGGTGGGCCTAGTGGAGCCGCTTCATCTTCACCCAATGGTGCATCTGCTCCTGCCCATAGCGAAGAAGATGGTGGTTCCAGGAAGCAGCGGCAATCAAGGAAGTCCAGCGCTTACCACAAAGCCAAGAAGAGTGCTTTGGCTGATGGCAAGTCACAGGAGGAAGCAAAAGCAATTGCCAAACAGGCGACTTGATTGAGCTTTCTGGATAATTTAAGTCATACCCAAATGTTCTGGTTGACATGCTAGCTATAGATAGGATACATATGAATTGGGTAGCTCCCCAATTTGCTTTTGTTTGTGCTTGGCAGGCCTATGCGGACACTTCTTGATGCTAATTGAGCTTTTGCATCCATGACCGTGATGAACACGGCCGTGGTTTTGATTTGATCTTCGTGCGTTGGGGGGGATGCAGCTGACTATCAGCTCATTGGGGGTGTTTTGGTTGCGAAGCAATCGTAAATAGGTCTACAAGAAGCTGTGGGGACCGTCCCAAGCTATGCATCAAGTTCGGCGCAAGGGAAACTATAGCTGGAATGTGCAAGGTACATGGCATGTTACTGCATATTTCACATCATGTTGATCCTGTTCACCTGCAGGCAGCCATCCATGCCTCGAAGGGTTCGACACTGGCTGAAGAAGGCGTCTTTGTCAGGCGCTGACCAGCTCGCTTGTCTTATGGATCATGTGTTGGTGTGCTTCAGTTGGCATTTTCAATGGATGCTCTTTTTCCAGCTTGCTCTTTTTCCAGCTTGGAGCTTTTGCGCAGTCTTGCTGGGTCGAGGGGATTCCAATTCGCTTGTTAGCCAGCAATGGAGTTTTCCCCTGTGGTGAACCTACAACACGTACAAGCGCCCAAGGACGGGGTCTTATGCCATGCACCTTAATGTTCTCAAGCCATACTTCAGCGTTTGTTCCCTAGGTGCTCATAGCGCTGGCCAAAGCCTTATTAGGACAGCTGTATTTTCTAGCATGTGCATCTAGTAGCATGGATCATGCCACAACCGATTCGGTGCCCAGGTTCTCTTGCTAGGATGGTTTGACATGCCATTCGGGGAACCTCCATGCTTTGACTTCATGGAAGTGTTTGCCGGCAAGCAAGCTCTTACGCAGGTGATGTCAAACCCTCAGGATATATGGTACCTAACACAGGGTGTATGAGTGTATATGGTAGCTGTAGCTGTCCTTTGGATCATTACCGTGTCCCACAGCGCCATAGTTGTGATCCACTGGCTTAGGCACGATGCAGGATATCGCTGTGCTTCCTATGATAAGGATTTTCATCCCATGGCCATGAACTTCAACACTGCGGCTGGGTGGCTGCACCCTTTCTGCACGTGGGGGTTTGAGTGAATCAACATTCATGCATACCAAATGCATGACTTCAGTCATAACTATATAACCCTTCAGGTGTGCAGTGTTGATGCATTGAGGCTAGTCCTATGGGTGGTTCTCCATATGCCAGTGGACAGTCTAGGGCATTTGGCCCCTGACTGCAGTTCTTGGGGCATACCCTCAAGAGGTACTTCACTGAGAAACTTTGTCAACGTTGCTGGTAACGTCTTTCTTCCTTGGGTGCAGGGCGCAAACCAAATGGTCTCACGGAACCTTGGCATAGCTTACAGTGAGATAGATCGATATCTATATAGCCCTCATGGAGGGCCAACCAAAACTGTCATGAACCCATGTTTAGGGTTACCATTTGAGGCTAACCTTGGTGATTCTACTCATGTTATCCCGCAATCTGTGCTGGATAGTGGAGCAGCCCCGCGATTCACTACTCTACCGTCACAAACGATTTGAGTGGCTCTGCAACCATGTTTCTTTCGCGCCTAGGCTAATTAATATGCAACGGTAACATGCACGGTGCAAATCCATGCATATATATATAAACACATACCGCTTTGCTTGGCCAAGGTGCACCAATGCCGCTTCTTTATGATGCAGCATGGTGCGGGAACTTTGAAACCCACAGTGGTCTACAGTAACATGAAGGAAGTCTCAACGCTACACCGTGGACGACTAACGAAGAAAGAACAGAAACGTCGAACGACATCCAAGACTACCAGAAACTAGGCTAAAGCTAGCCATGCATGCGGCTAGCGTGTTGTGTGCATGCATGTGTCAACCAACGGCCACGTGTCCCACGCCCGAGCTATGCCGAGCCCACACTGAGGGAAGTACATTGACGGCAAAGGCCGCCCGCGATTTGTGGGCACTGCTGGGCTCGGTGCCTCCCAGAGTCCAAGCTCATGAATTGACGAGCTATATAATTTAAATATGTATACCTATAGGCAATAGGATCCTATATGTATATATGTAGATATAGTGGGGAATGGTGGGGACCTTCAACTCGATCTTAATGTGTCCCAGGGTCTATAGTGTGCTGGTGAACGCCCCGCTGATCAGGACTTACACAACAGAGTTTGGCCGCAGCATCTTGGATGTCTACACCAGTCACTTGGGCTCGCAGCGTGCAGAGCCACGGCGAGATTTGCGGTTCAAACCGCAAGTGGAGTTTGTTGGGACCTTCGATGACATTGATGTGTTCAATGCCATTCCCATGGGCGATATTTGGGATGATGCTTCTTTGTTGGGCCCCCTGAAGTACCTGATGACCTCTTCAAAAGTTAGGTGGGGTGGTGATGCGAGTAAATATTGGGTAATGGTTTGGTGGGGTGGTGATGCACCGGCAGGATCCCTCTTCCTTGGCGGGAAACAATGGAACAATTCTTGACAGACTATGAATCTGAGGCAGGCAAAGTTATTTGGGCATCTAAGAGTCTTGTGCATCTTCAAGTTGAACCCCTCATACGTCTATACATGCAACCCTGGAAGGTCTTGGGCGATCCAAACCTGCGATCAGAGGTTCTGACTGCGTTGGGACAGTGTCCTTAGCCTCTGGACTGCCTGTGGCAGCATGTTTAAAGCTCATTAATGTACCTTAACGGTCTCTTGATTGAGCTTTTTGCTGCTCTTTGCAAATTTAATGATTTTGGGGTGAAAATTGAGTGCGCAACAACGCGCGCAAACATGCGCAACACGGCGCAAACTTCCGCAACCCGGCGCAAACTGAAAAAGTGTTCATTTAAGATTTGCAGGATCGGCGTTCGATGATCACAATAGGCCGTTTTGCAGGACTTCAAAGGAAAATTCAATGGCTTGCCACGTGTATGACCCCTGCTATAGCACATTTTGGCTATTTTGACTAGGCCAGCTACTGTATGGCATCCCGGCTAGCTTCTTCCAGCACCCTCGTATCAGGCATGACTGCCGTTCAGTTTGGCAATGGAGCCCCATTGGATCGCAAAAGGGAATTGGAGGAACAGATTCGTGCAACTTGCTTATATATACGTCGTTTATTCCATGTGATGTCGAATATAGATCGGTATATATGTATGATGCTAAGGCAAAGAAAGAACGGGTTGAAGCTTTACGTCGCAAGCTGTCCAACCAACCCTCGCTGACAGCACCGTCACCTCAGCCGACTGGAAGCTGGTATTAACATTATGCATGGTTTCTATAGAATGCTTGTTTTCTTCTTGCAAGCGCTGCAAGAAACCCAACCTCATCCCAGGAGCACCTCATGTTGCCCAGCAAAGTGGTCAGTTTTGCGCTGGTGTTCCAAGAATTCCAAGAACTTCAAGTCCACCAGATCTGATCAATGACAGTCAGGTGCAAGAGATCCAGGACACTCCTTTGGACATTGTAGAGAATAAGGAAGACGCCCCCGAAAGACCATTGTTGTCCTTGGCCGACAGCCCCCCGCAGCCTCCAGTGCCTCCTTTGAGATCCATCTTGGACGAGAAGCCTGATCAGTGTGGAGGCGGTGAAGGACGTCCGGAGATCCCTATCCGAGCCCCAGCTACTCCCACTACCACAGCTCTAGAGTCGACACTTCCAGGGAGCCCTGTGGACATCTCCAAGAGCCGTTCGAAGTCACCCACATACTGGAAGCCCCTAGGCATAGATATCTCATGCATGCATCACTTATATATATATATGCTGGGTCACATGCACTTAGGCTCCGTCGGTACTTCCAGCCGAAGCGGGGCGAACTGAAGGGCTCAAAAGAAGCTCTTGAGATGTGGAAATCTGACTCTGGCCGTTCTTTGGAACATATATTTTTTTGCATATATATATATATATATAGATGTCGATAGTCAAGCTACGAGTGCCTGAGGAAAGGAGCTCAGGAAAATGTTGAAGGAAAATGGTGACTTTGGGACCATGGAGATCATGATCTCCAAGAAGAGCATCAAGAGCGACAAGAAAACCCAACAAGGCGGTTGGTATTCCAAAGCCTACCTGGAAAAAACCGCTGGTTGGACTAAGATAGGGCCTCAGTTTGGAATGTTGCATGCATAACACCTGTGGACCCAGCTACCGCGTGCGCAACTAGCCGGCTGAGGCGTATGATCGAGCGCGCATGGGAATGGGCGAAGAAGAACGGCCGTTTACGAGTTAACCCAGTGCACGGGGAAGAGGAAATCAACATTGTGCTTTCGGAAACGTTCCAGTTGGAAAACATGGACGTCGAAGAAAACAACCGTACTGGATCTTTCGAGGTTCAGGCAGGGGGGATACGATCTATCGAAGCTTATTCATGGCCTCCCCTTCAACCACCACTTCCCAGCTCCACCTCATCGACAGGATGAGCATGGAACGCTGCTCGAGAGTGACCTGCCAACGATTGGAGAGACCTCAGCAGAAGGTGCAGGTTCCGGCCAGCCGTCGGGAGAGATTACTGGCACGTCCAGTTGTATGTCTTTCAAGTTACTGTGCTCAAATACATGGCATTTAGATATCATGCATGCTAAGGCTAGTGAGTCACCGGATAGATGTGCACATCGGATCATATGCAGTCTGCCCATGCATGCATACTAAGGCTGGCATTCCCAACAGTGGCCGCAAATGCTTCGCCACTATCAGTGCTTCCGGGTTTTGTCGACGTGCTCGGCCGCAAGTTGGACAAAACGCAAGCCGAACTGGACAGCTAGTGCTGGTGCATGTAACATGTTAGTCGCTACACTCGATGTTGCACATATATATTACTTACATGTACCCTGCGTGCATATGTTGCAGGACCGCCTGACGAGTGTCAACACGACGCAGTCATGTACGCTTCTAGGATGCACGAACTATACGTACCAAAGGTTTAAAACCTATGTCGGATAATGCCTAAGAAAGAGAGGCCAGCTCGTGAGAACATCTAAGGTTGGCCAAGCAGATCAAGGAGTTGGTGACCAAAATGCAAGATGTCTATGACCGATTGGCTAGCCTTCTTTCCGAAGCCACTGTTCAACCCGAGACCTTTGGAAAGACCCTTGCTGGCCTATGTCTGCAGAAATTCATATCCCGTGTGCAGTAACCGTTTTGCGATGTTTCAGGGTTCACCAAACTTAGGCCGAAGCGTGACGAGGTCCAACAGATCTACCCTGAGCATCATCTATTGATTAGAATCAATATATTGATTTAGAGGCTCGCAAAATCAATATCTCAGATTGATTTTGCAAATCAATAAATCAATAAATATCACTATGCTTTTTGATCATCAAAATCAACAAAAATATCAATAAAAAAATCAATAAGAAAATCAATAAAAAAAAATCAATAAGAAAATCAATAAGAAAACACAGCCAAACCATTTTTCCAAGCTCATTTTTTCCATGGTGAAGCTGCCTTTCCAAGTCTTTCTACACTAAGCTTTTCCAAGCCTTTCTTTTGCTATAAGCTTTTCCAAGCCTTTCTTTTGCTATGTGCACTACAAGCTTTCCCAAGCCTTTCTTAAGCTATGTACACTAAGCTTTCGCAAGCCTTTGGCTCAAGCTTTTCCAAGCCTTTCCCTTTGCTATGTGTGCTTTTCCAAGCCTTTCATGGACTTTTCCAAGTCACCCTCAAACCTTTTCCAAGGCGCTGGCCCATGAGCTTTCCTAAGCCTCGCCCCCAACATCAGATTTCTAGATCTGACAGGTTATCTTGCTTCACATCTCTGGTCAGGAGGAGATGGACCAACACCCTGTACTTGGGGGATATTTTTGTGGTGAGTTTGGTAGATGACACTCCAAAACTCACTGAGTGAGTGGGCCAGCTTGCTCATGTGGCCAACATAATCTTCACCCAGAAAGCACCAATGCCTAGTTGGGTTCATGAATTTGCTGTTCCACAGTAGATGGATGAAAGTGTGGTGTTTGGCCACTATAGCAAAGGAATTCCTGCCCTTTTCCAAGGACCATTCATTGAGCCACTGGTATGCGACCAAGAACTCTTTTCCAAGAGCCATTGATTTGTTGAATTGCTGGGTGGAGAGAAAAGATTCAGCACCACACCACAGACTTACCAACTTTTCCAAGCTGGAGGCTGCTTGGAGCATCTTTAGTTCACTCTGCTCTGCTGTCCCTTTGAATATCTTTTCCAAGACTGGGACAAAAGCAGGCAACAAGTGCTTACCCTCACCAGCTTTGCAGTCTAGGGATGCTTTGCTGGCCCAGGGCTTGGCTGCATCAGTGAACATGGAGAGTTTCAGGTTGGTTAGCCTGTGCTCCAATTCTTGCAGCTTGTATTGTCCCTGGATTTCCTCAAATATCAAGGCTAGCCTTTCCCAAGGCTTCTTGACAGTGACCTTACCAGGGCCCTCATGGTAGCATAAATAATGCAAAATGCTGCCAATCAAATGCCCATACAACCCCTTGCAAAAGAGGATATGCATGGGGTCACCACGCACATTTCTTGAGGAGACATGTGGCAACTGGAACACTGGATGATCACTCCATGGGTCTGCCAGATGTGCATGGTGGGAGTCCACTTCAAACTTTTGCTTTTCCAAGCAAATCTGTTTGTAATGGAGTGTGGGGTCACAACCTGCCCAATTCTGTGCATTGCACTCCCAGCAAGGATAATGGCTTGCCCAGTGTGGGAGACCAAGTGTGTTTGAATAGAACTCATGATCACCCATCACTGCCCAGACATAAGCTCTGTATCCATGGCACAAAGGCTTTCCAGCCTGTGCAGAGAACACTGAGCCCTTTTCCAAGGGCTTTCCATCTGGGTCTGTGGTGGGATGAAGCCCTTTTCCAAGGGCTTCAAATGACCACTTCAGCCATTTCCATATGGGAGGCCATGTACTTTTACAAGTACATGATTTGGGGTAGCATGCCAGGAGCCAATGTTGCTTCAGCGATGCTCCTTGGCCAAGCATGCTACCCCAAGAGAATACCATGAGGTTATCCCTGGAATGGTATTCAACTCCATCGCCATGAAGGAATAGTGGAATGCACTTATCCTTCCAGTGCTTTTCCAAGCACATGGGGTGGTTTTCCAACCTGTCATCCCCAACCTTCTGGACATATGACCAGAATTCACTCAATTTGTCTTTTCCAAGACCAAATTGTTCTTGGAAGAAAGCTGGATAATGCTCACCCAGCTGTGCAAACACCTGGTGTGGCAAAAAGATGGATGCACTATCTTCCTTTTCCAAGGAAGTCTTAGGGTCCACACACCCAACTTTCACAGAAAAGCCATCTGGCAGCTGCACTTGTGGACAAAAAGTGCTCATGATCTGCCTGTGTGCATTTCCAGGTTGTGCACCCCATCCCCCAGCCTTTGCCAAGGCTAGCAGCTCTGGGTGTGATGCACCATCCTGGATGGCCAGATCTGCAAGATCCCTCACCATCACAGCTGAAAGGATCCCATGGGCCCACAGGCCAAGCAGCTTGTTGGCCAACCCAGATTGTGGTACCTTTTCCAAGGCACTTTTCTTTGGCAGAGGCCTTCTACCAGATTCCATCTCCAACTGCCACCCTCTCAGCCTCTTAGCCATGTCTTTTCCAAGACCTTCACAGTATAGTCTTTTCCAAGACCAATCTTAATCTACTTCCTTCACACTTCATAAGCCAAAAAGCTGCAAAACAACACCACCACAAGCACAAACCCAGCACCCCACCAACACCATTGCCACCACTCCCCCCTGCACCACACACTCTTTTTGCATCTCTCCCTTGCACTGAGTCAAAACTGGCATGCTGACCCTTTTGGTCAGTATGCTTGCTTCCTACAAAGCCTTTTCCAAGACCTGAAAACCTTTTCCAAGGCTTTCTGATCTTTTCCAAGATGGCAGCCAGAACTTTCTCAAGCTCTAGACCTCTTACTGGCAGCTACAGAGCATGCCCTGTTGCCAAGCTGCCTCAGCTCCTTGGCCTCCTCTTTGGATGCCTTTATCACCCTTGCAGATTCCTCCAGCACTTTCTTGACAGCTTTGCTGTCTGTTGCTGCCTTCCCTTTGCCAGCCAAGACCACTTTCAGCTGGCTTAGAACTTTTCCAAGCTCCATGTTCAGGCCAGATGCAGTTGCCTTGCCCTGCCTTGAGAGTGCGGACTTTGCCTTTTCCAAGGCTTCTTCCAAGTCTGCCTGGGTGGAGGCCACTTGGTCCCTTGCCCTCCTTGCCTTTTTCAAGGCATCTTTCAAGGCTTCCTCCTCTGTAGGCTCCTCTGGCTCCTCTTCTGCCTCCTCCTCCTCCTCCTCCTTGTCTTTGAGGGCCAGGAGGGCAGGCTTGTTCTTGCCCTTGCCTTTTCCAAGGCCTTTGCCTTTTCCAAGGCCCTTGGCAGGGGTGTCAGCAATGTCCTGTGTGGACAGCCTGGAGGCATCCTGGTTGTAGAGCTGAGAGAACTTTTCCAAGTCCTTTGCACCCCCTTCAAACTCACAACCATGCTGCCACTCTTTTCCCCTGCTGGTCTTGATCTCTCTTGACCAGTCTGCCATGTCTTTGTACTGGAAGCACCCCCATGTATTGGGGTCTTCCTGCCACTGCACTCTGCCTGACCTCAGGTGCATGCTCAGTTCCTCTTCCGAGAACTTGGCCAGCATCTCTTTCTCTGTGCTCCACTTGTCTTGCTTTTTCCAAAGCTCTGAAGCCTTCACTTTCTTCTGGGCAGTCATGTACTTTTTGCCCTCTCTTTCCAGGAGCCAGAGAGCAGCAGCAAGACCCTTCTCTTTCTTGCTTTTTCCTGCATGCTCTGCCTTTTCCAAGGCAGATGCATTCTTCAGGGCAGTTTGGTGTTTGCCCCACACCTGGCTGTGCTCATCCTTAGTGAGGCTGCCCTTGAGAATCTCAGCTGCTGCCTCCAGGTCATCACCCTCTTCACAGGCAGCAGCTATCTTATCATTTAAGCTCATTTTGCCCAACTTTTCCAAGTTGGACTTGTTGAGCTTCTTGCCCTTGGCCTTTTCCAAGGCACCTTTGGAAGAGGTAGCCTTTTCCAAGGCACCTTTGGAAGAGGTAGCCTTTCCCAAGGCACCTTTGGCAGAGCTGGCCTTGGCCTTGGCCTTGCCTGCCTTCATCACTTTCCTGAGCTTTTCCAAGCCCAGCTTCTTCACCTTCATAACCTTCTTTGGTGCCATGGGTGACACCCTGCTACAACCTTCTAGACCTTGCTTTAGGCCTGAAATTGCTGCAGATGCACAATGTTTGAGTTATTGTAGACATTTCTGTTTCCTTCCAGGTTGGTTTTATTTTTTTTACTGCTTTTTTTCATTTTTATCACATCTTATGAAATCTTATGAAATCATGGTTTTGATAAGATTTGACGAGGTTTGATAAGATTTGACGAGGTTTGATAAGATTTGACGAGTTTTTATAAAGTTTGGATTTTTTAGCATTCACAGGTGAAAAAGATGCATGAACCTTATCAAACAGTGATAAAACTTAAAGCCCTGCCCCTTTTAACCCTCAACCCTAACCCTTAAAACCCTAAACCCTAACCCATATAACCCTTTATAACTCTAACCCACAAACATATATTTTTTAAACATTAAACACATATGTTCTTTCATTCTTAGAATCCTATCATCAAAGTATACAAAATGAATATATTATATATTTAAACTGCACATATATTTAATATATTTTTTTCCATTTCCATACTTTCTGTACAGTCAGGAGTCTTTTCCAAGACTCATCAATGGATCTTTTCCAAGACCCATGGAGGTGAAACATCTTTTGACTCTGAGCTGCCTGGGCTGCAGAAACGAAACACACCAGGTTTAAACACTATACACTTCTTGAACCATACCATGTTTGACATGAATTTTCTTAGATAAGGTTTCTATACATGGTTCACCACACTGCAGCCCAGGCAGCTGGCATGCATGCATAGCGAATTGCTGGCAGCTTTTCCAAGCTGCTGGCAGCTTTTCCAAGCTGCCTGGCAGCTTTTCCAAGCTGCCTGGCAGCTTTCCCAAGCTGCCTGGCAACTTTCCCAAGCTGCTTTTGAGAGCTTTTCCAAGCTTCTCAGGGGCCATTGCTGCTGGAAACTTTTCCAAGTTTCCTTAGGGCCTTGGCAGCTCAAGGTGCCTTGAGTTGAAGGCCCTGGCAGCATCTGCAAAGGTGGCAAAGACCTCACCTTTTCCAAGGTATGCATGGGCCTCCTTGCGGGTCTGGATGGCATACACCTCCAGGCCCCACTCCTTGCACTCTTGGATGATAGCAGGGCTATCATCAAAGATGGCAATGGCCCCCTGCCTCCAGGCAAGGTCACACTTGCCACCCCTGCCAGTCTGCACCCATGTGGTAGACATCCCATGCAGGTTTGGCCTCTGTGGGAGCCTCCACATGTTGGCCAGCACTTCATTCTCTCTTTTTGTGCTCTGCACATAGGAGAGAATGTGGACCTGGCACTTCTCCATCAGTAATGACAACATCTTCAAGTTGTCACCACTGACATCATCATCCTTTTCCAAGGTGTTGTGCCAGTCGACAACCACTACAGGCTTCTTTGGGCAAGGCTTTTCCAAGCCCTGCCCCTGCAGTGGCGCCTCTTCCTTTTCCAAGGAATTCTGCCTCTTTTTCTTGCCCTTGGGATTGTCCAGGTCCCTTCCTCCACTGCCTTTTCCAAGGCCTCCAGGGCTGCAGCATCCCCTTCCTTTTCCAAGGTGGGGGCAGGCTGCTCAGGGCCCTTGTCCTTTTCCAAGGACTTGGCAGTGTTGGTGGGGGCAGGCTGCTCAGGGCCCTTGTCCTTTTCCAAGGACTTGGCAGTGTTGTCGACTCCCAAGGAATCTTCCTCCACTGCCATCTTTCTGGGGCCCTGTTTGCCCCTTCTTTTGCTGGCAGCCCTGGCAGGTGCTGCAGCAGCAGAGCTGCTGCCAGCAGCTGAGCTCCTCCTTGCAGGCTTCTTCTTGGCAACCTTTTTCAAGGTGCCAGCCTGCTGGGGTGCCTTTTCCAAGGCACCCTGCTCCTCATCAGAGCTGGAGCTGCTGAGTGAGGAGCTGGAGCTGGAGCTGCTCACTGAGGCCAGCTGAGCCTCACACCTCTTCATGGCTTCTTCCAAAGCCTTCTTGTGCTTTTCCAAGCACTTCTTGGAGCTGGGGTCTGCATTTTCCAAGTAGCTCCATTGCTTCTTGGCCCTTTGCTCCGTCCTGCCAGGGGTGGTGGTGCCTGAGCCCTTTGGCCTCCTCTTCTTGTTCACTTCATCATGCCAGACCCACACACCCCAGTCTGCATCATACTTGTACATTTGGCTTTCTCAAGCCAAATGTCTGACTTTCTCAAGCCAGAAGGCTGTTCCAAGCCTTGGATGACTTTCTCAAGCCAAACCAAGGCTTTTCCAAGCCTGTTGGTAGAGCTTTGGCTTTCCCAAGCCAAAGCAGCAGCAGCTATGGCCCTAGCTACCGACCTACTATGCTGCTGACCTGTGGTTAACTTGGAGTGTTTACTGTGTAGCTGTTATGCTGCCAACTACTTCTAATATGGGGTGTAGCTGTTGTCCAGTGCAGTGTCCATGGGTGTACTATGTGGTCCTATCAGTGTGGTGCTGTTGGAGTGTGGTACTGTTGGTTTGTTCAGCTGATGCTGAGTGCAGCCCTCAAGCCAGAAAGGCTGCAGACAAAACATACCATTTTACCTAAAACACAACAGCTGCCCAACCTATACACCAGGTTGCCCAACCCTTTAGTCCTATATAGTTGAACACCAAACTCATGCACCAAAACCAAACCCATGCTCCCATTGCACACTCCACCCTTTTTCCTTTCCTTTCACACCAAAACTGCAATCCTGCTTTTGAGGATGCTGGGCTACATATCCTTTTCCAAGGACCCTACCTACAAGTTCCTACAGGTCCTTTTCCAAGAACCATGCATGGTACCTTTTCCAAAGCACCATGGGTTCTTTTCCAAGAATCCCATTGTTGGTACCTTTTCCAAAGCACCATGGGTTCTTTTCCAAGAATCCCATTGTTCAGCAACCATGCTTGTGGCACAGGTCTTCCCTGAGCTGCCTTGCCTCATCCTTGGTCAGCCAATCCTTTTCCAAGGCTGCCTTGATCTTGGAGATCACTCCATGGTACTGGGCACACCTGGCTGCTGAGCATTCAACAATGAGGTGCAGCTTGCCACCATCTGTGGAGCCTTGCAGGTATGCCCTCTCAGGCTTCTTGGCACATGTCATCCTCAGCCTTTTCCAAGGCTTCCTGCAAGCCTTTTCCAAGGCTGCAGGCTTCTTGGCCATTGTCTTTGCAGTGGCCTTTGCCTTGGCTTTGGCCTTTCCCTTGGCCTTTGCCTTTGGCTTTTCCAAGCCAGGCCCAGCTGAAGAACTTGGTCGATACCCCAGGGCATTTTGCAAGTCTTCAGCCTCTGCAAAAAGCCTGTGCCCAGGCCTTTGCTTGCTCACTGGCAGCTTCCCTAGGGAGGGACCTTTTCCAAGGTCCTCTGGGCTACTTGCAAACATTACAGGGTAGCCCAAAGCATCCATAGAGACATCACTGCTCTGTTGCTTCAGCCTTTTGTTTTTCCCTGCCTTTTCCAAGGCTGGTGCTGGTGGGTTCCCCTTCTTGCTTTGCTTTTCCAAGCCTGTTGGTAGGGACTCTGCCTTTTCCAAGACAACCATGGCTGTTTCCTTTGCCCCCTCTCCCTTTTCCAAGGGAGGCAGCTCCATGAGCTTTAAGCTATCCAACAACAAGTTGTACTCCTGCCTGTTCAGTTTGGCAGCAATGGGGCTCAAACAGCTGGCATCCCTAGCAACTTTGCGCACATGAGCCAAAAGGCATGTGAGCCTTTGCAGCTTCAGGTTCACCCACACAGCACCTGAGTGGTTGCTCTTGTTGAGCTCTGGCCTCTCAGTCAGAAGCGACAGCATGGCAGCCCTCATGGGCTGGCCATGGATCTCTCCAGAGGGTTCCACCCTCACCAGTTCCTTCCACAAGGGCATGCAGTGCACCAACCCTTTAGGATCTGGGGCCTGTGTAATGCTGACATGCTCATACCCACCCAGATCTGAGAGGATCACCTCATGCTTTTCCAAGCACTTGTAGAGGATCCCTGAATCCACAAAGGGTTTGGCATGGTGCCTGGCCCCACCTCTGCCAGACATCTGGCCTTTTCCAAGACCAAATGGTCTTTTCCAAGACTGTATTTATGAGATCTTGTCTTGCTTTCTATATCTCTTGAGCAGCTGGACGCACATGCAAAAATAATGTCAGACAGGGTTGTCCAAATCAATAAAAAAATCAATAAGAAAATCAATAAGAAAATCAATAAAAAAAATCAATAAGAAAATCAATACAAAAATCAATACACAAATCAATAAAAAAAAATCAATAAACAAATCAAGAGAAAATATTGATTCTAATCAATATGAGAAAAATCAATATCTCAGAATCAATAAATATTGATTCCAATCAAGATACGATGCTCAGGGTATGTCCAGTGTACGAAGTTGGATGTTGCGATGAACGGCATGCTTTTGAGGTCAAAGCAACTTGATATATTATATCTATATCTATTGGTCATATCGATCTATAGCGCACTATGTACGACTAAGTCTGACTAAGTAAGCTGTGCAAATCACATACCCATCCCAACCCAATGCCTTGGCATCGGTACCAATTAAGGCAAATGAAGGGCGGAACTGCCTCAGAGTCGAGCAAGGGCAATGCTGGTTCGTCTGATGGCAAGTCGAAGACTGCCAAGGCCAAGGCCAAGCCTACCAAGCCCAAGGGCCCGAAATCATCAGGGAAGGCAAAGACCAAGCCCAAGAAACCGGCATCTAAAGCTAAGGGTGGCGAGGAATCCGTGCCGACTGAATGAGACACCTGCAGAAGACCGGGTCATCCAGAAACTTTTGGGGTGCATTGCTGTGGTGTGCCAAGGCCATAGAAGCAGTGCTGCAGTCATCCAAAAAACAATCCGCTGTATATATGTTTTGACATGTGCGTACCTACTGAAAGCACTGCTCCTGGCTTTGCACATGAAATGCCCACACTTTGCAAAATATGGGGAAATCATGCTACATGTACTGCAGCACATGAGGACAGGAAGCGCCAGCAAAAAATCACACATGCCCCCGTACCGCCATTTTGTCGCCGAGTCAGGATAGGTAGCCAATTTAGTTTGAAAGTTTGCCAAATGCTCCATGCCAGGTCATCGGGATGACCTTTTTTCACGAGGTTCCTCTTCAGCACTGGCGACTGTTGGTTTTGCAATGCAGGGCTTGCCATCCGGTTCGGTTGACAACGCACCAATATAGCCCTAGGTCAACCTGTCAGGGTCGCACGGATGAGTGATATATCGATCATGGCAACCCAAGCCCCAGTCCAGGATATGTTGAAACACCCTCAGCTGGAGTCGCTAAGGTTTTGATCATTCTTCGAGCTCTTCGGAACCTGACGGACTTCGCTCAGACATGATCAACAGCTACGCCAAAGGTGTCCCTTGTCATGGAGTGGGGCGGGTTGGGATTGGGTCGACCATCTGAGCGATATCATGGCAGTCACTCAGGCCTCTGCCAAAGATGTTCTACGACAAGCTAGCAAAACCAACAAGCTCTTGAAAAAGCACAGACTCTTGGGTCTTGGAACTCTTAATATTTTTGTTTTCCACCCAGTTCAACTGCAACTACTAATCGGAATTCTAAGTATATCAAGTGAGGAGTGTACGATGCAAAAATTGCTGAAATGGCTGCCTATGCTAGATCCGAGAAGAACCTATCCAATGCGAGTAGGAACTTGAATGCGCTGATACACCGGAAAGGGAAAACCCTGCCAGTTCCCATCACGCCGGTGCTGTGCCCCATCAGGGTGTCCCGACGCCGCAACGTGATGGAGCGACCTTGGCCGGTGCTGCATTTGTCAAGTTGGCTTAAGATTGGATTTGAACATCGCCGGTTCAATGGCTTCTACTTTTTAGGTGGCCATGACCTTACCCAGATTGATGAGGTAGAGTCCATGCTGGGTGTTTTCTGGGACAGGTATTCAGCCATAGACACCCACCAGCCACCTCATCCGAGAAGAACTATACCAATCTATATCCATGGCGATGAAGGGCGTGGGCAGTGTCGCAGACCCCTGCTTGTTGTGAGCTTCCAGCCAATTCTTGGTTGGCATGGTGGAGGTGATCATGTAAACAGCACAAAGCTCTTTGCCGTGTTTAGAAGATCCAGGTTGTTGTGAAAGGTTTCCAATGTTTGTTACCTATATACAAGTGCTAGCTTCTTGCCCCCTATAATTCAAATCGATCCAAGGCATACGTACACGACGAGACTTCTCTACACGGTCCTGCCATCTCAGAACTATGCGCCGCGTGGGAAATCGCTTCACTGTTTGATGCAACACTTGGTCGATGATGTCAACAAGCTGTATACCGAGGGTTTCAAGGTGATACGCGTGCTAAAGTTACAAACGTATATAAACGTTGCAAAGTTTCTACCGGTATAAATTGCAGGAATTAGGCCCTGTTTTCAACCCATCCAGGTGCAGTTCAGGGGGAAAGAAGAAGTCTTTTATATTTGCTACCTTGGATGCAAGGGCGACTGGCCCTGGTTGCGTTCCAGTTACAATTTGGCGACGGGCCCAACATCAAAACGAATTTGTCACAAGTGTCCAGGCCATGAACCCTGTCAAGGATTATTAAGATGGTTTCTCAATTCATGATGGGTCACCGGTTGCATGGTCCCTCCACACCTCCTGTCCGATGACCGAAGTAAGGATTGGCACAACCTTGGGCCTACTGGATCAGTGCGGTCCTGGCCCAAAGATGGTGTGAGCCCTTCTCCTTTCAAATCAGGGCCAGTTGCACCGATGTGTAAACTACTCCCTGGTGGAAACCAAGTTGTGAAGATCAGAACAGACATTGCACACACATACGCCATCAACGGATACGGGAAGGACGATCTTGCAAGTGGGATAATTTTTCTGGCAGTTCACTGCTGTTTGTGGGGAGGAACGAACCTGGATCTACAGTTGGACAAAGCGTACATGGCATTCAAGGAGTGGTGCGTTTACAACAGAAAAACAACATCTATACAAGCCTTTGACAAGCAAACACTGAAGATATCATCGCTTCTTGCATGGTTTTGGCCATATGTTCGAAAGTTTTTAGATTTCTGCGGTGTGCAGCTGCACATGCCGTTTGGTCGCGTCCACCCCGGCTGAGGCTGAAGCAATTTCCACGAGGACTTGGAAAAGGATTTGACGCCGCCTTGATCGGGGGCTGGCTGGGGGATGTGATGGAAACAATCTCCGACGACTCAGTCCCGGCTACCCAGCTAGTATGTACCGGTTCAATTTGTTTTTATGTTTTGCATGTATTTGTTCAATGCATGTTAGTTCAAACCGAAAACTTCATCAATTGAGGATCGCTGCCGCGACATCCTCCATGTATTTCGGTGGGGCATATTCTCAACGAACAAGTTCTTTCGACTGATCTACAGTGAGAACCACTTGTGGCTCTCCCGAGCGACAGCACTTGAGGTTGTTCGCCATGGATGGAACATGCTCGTGTCTAGAATGCATTTTCTTAGCATGCAATGGTAGCTGGCGGCTAATTTGGGAACCCATGAGTGTCAGGAAAGCTATCATGGATGTGCCAGTTTGGCTTCAACCATGAAGTGGAGCTTGTGGTACATACGCCCTAAGTGCCACATGATGGCGCACGTCATGACACATGTCTGCAGCAGTGTTTGCAGTACAGTAGCATGCACATGCATACATGAGGGTTGCCCCCTTAGCTAAGTAGAGACCTGGAGAATGACATCAGTGGGGGTGCCCAATGGTGCCTCAATCCTGCCTGCCTGAGCCTAAATTTTATAGAATGCAGCTCAAGATGATCAGTGCATGAGCTGTAGTGCCATGAGTAGCTTATAGCACACCCTCTGAGGTACTGCCACATGGAGCGATGAAGATTACATCGGCCGAGTTTCACGTACCGCTAGAAAGCAACATGCTATCCAGCTAAGCTGGACCACTATCCAGCGATGTTTGATCGCCTACAAAAAGGAATGGCAGACAAACTGCTCGCTGGGCTGAGGGCCAAGCGGATTGGATCGAAGAAGCTGATGGGCAAGAAATAGTGTGGGTGCACTGTGCTGGTGCAGGCATGTGTGTGTGTGAACCTATATAGTTTGAGGTTATTTCCGGTGAACTTAGCGTTGCCAACTGGTCAACGCACAGAAAATTATCAAACGAGCACTTTTCAGTTGAACGAGCGTTTTGTATCTCGAGCGAATATTTGTGTTCATTTGAAGGTCTAGGATATATCATGGGGGGGTGTCCATATATACAAAAATATACCCTGGAAGTCAAGTCGACCATGTTTATATGGTTGATCTGGTTTTGTAGTGTAAAACCCTGAGTAAAACAATGGTGGTTCGGTAAAAGGCTATTAAAACAATGGTGGTTCGACTTCTAGGGTGTATATATATATACACCCGGGAAGATGAACACGCACAGAACCATTAGATAGAACCCAGGTTCCATAGGTGTGTTTGGCTGTATATATATATACCCTATGAATCAAAGTACTCGTTAAACTGGTCCTTAACTAAAGGCCTACTTTTACTTTTGAAAGAACGTACTTTACTTTGTCTAATCACGACTCCATTAACATGCTAGCACAGGATTTGCATGAATGTTCATACGTTTTGCAGGTGGTCATGGCATGTTCAAGCTGCAAAAATGTAGCTGGTCGGCATCATGCATGTCCGACATATGAAAAACATGCATGGATAGAAGGATCCATAGATAAACATGGATAGATCACTGATCAACTGTCTAGATTCCACTTCGTTGCCCTGTCGCTTTGGCCTCGCGCATGGATGAAACGCGCTCTTCGGAAGAGACTCTCGGCTAGTATCTGGTGATAAAGCTACAGTTTTTGAGGGCTTTTCAGGGTGGATTGCCAGCACTTCCTGCAACAAGGAGCCTACGAGAAGAGAGTGGAGGTCGTGTCGGATGAAGAAGGTGCCTTTGGCATGGATTTGGGGACAATTCGTGTGTGCAACACGTTCCCCACAAGTCCAAAGACCCAGTAAAACCTCCTTAATTATTGGTTTTGTGTGACCATCCCCAGTAAAATGAGGTCTTTGACTTGTAGGGACGTTGGATTGGACGATGTATGTTCGCAGGCTACATGCGAGCGGCTCATAATCATGAGACAATTTACGCTAGTTGGCTGGCCTCAAGTTGGCCCCAGTGCACTTACAGCTGGAATTCCCGCAGCTGTGGTGGGTAGGATTTGAACGAGGCACAGTGCATGCCCTCCTCCTCAGAACTCTTGGGGGGTTGTTCCTTCATCCAAATGTTCTGTGAAGTACCATGTCCCACAATGGCAATTTCCTACGACTAGCTGTTGTCCTTTGGATTGCTGCCATGCCTGATTCCCGACCGCGGGATGCAGTGGTGGATGTGCTGAAGGCTCGCTTAAATATGGCGCTTGAAATCATGATCCCTTTTTTTATGGGGTTCCTTCTGGCACAATACCCCCAACACATGCACAGGAATTCTATAGAGATCGACTTGCTGATGGCTGGAAATGGATTCGGGTGGAGCGCCTTTGCAAAGAGAACAACATCCCGAACTATCGAATGATGCGTGACTTGAAGAAACATCGTGCAACTGGGCCCAAACTTATTTGGGATCTTGGCATGCATGCTAGGGGTTCCTGGCATCGCTACTAGGGGCTGAAGGACGCTACTAGGGGCTCCTGGCATCGCTACTAGGGGCTGAAGGACATTACTATAGGGGCTCCAGTCATCCCTACTAGGGGCTGAAGGTCGCTACTAGGGGCTCCTGGCATTGCTACTAGGGGCTGAAGGACGCTACTAGAAGCTCCTGGCATTGCTACTAGAGGCTGAAGGACGCTAGGGGCTGAAGGACGCTAGGGGTCGCTACTAGGGGCTGAAGGACGCTACTTGGTATGGGCTCTGTGTGGGTGATGTCATTTTCGGTGCGCGCTTTATCCTAGGCATGCACTATGTACTTGGTATGGGCTCTGTGAGCGCGCTGGAAGGATCTTGCAACTTGGCTGCAATATATTGATCGATCGACAATCCATACAACCGCTTTCCGATCACATTGCCTGAGCAGTGTGTGAGTTTTGCCAGTAGTGGCCATGCACATGCAGATTTGAGGACCGCTGCAGAAGCCCAAGCCATTCATGATGCGGGGCTGTCCTTTTGCAGATTGCACCTCATGCTGACAAGGCTAGCCATCAGGCAAGAGGATTCAAGTTCGACAATGCGTGTGTGTTCATATCGTTCTTCAAGTCCTCGAAGTTTACTGGCGCTAGTTCGTGGTCGAAGGTATCAGGTTCTTGTGTGGGTGAAAAGAAATCGCTCTTAATACGTCTGCAAGATTGCAGCAAAACGTGCGCATTAGGACCAATACTTTTTCAAGAGTTGGAACGATATAGAGGCCTACCCAGAGCTGATGGCAATGGGTATACATGCAAATTTGTTTTGAATTGCGCAGGCAGCAGCGAGTGGCATGGTTGCTGAAACCGAAGCTTCACATGTACAAGCATGTCATCAAACGAACGCTGCATTGGCTTAACTGGATGCTGATTTCAAGCTTGGTGTTGAGATCTCATGAGCTATTTGCCAAAAAAGTGAGACCTGCTGAAGGTCACAAATCACGCCACTGGTCCTGCTTTAGCGAAGAAGATTCGATTGGAGTCCTGAAACACGTTGCTCGTCATGTATCTGGTGCTCAGAGCGAGCAGTATCTCTGCAAAATTGCCCGGCTCAGGCCCTGTGAATGATCAAATTGTGTGCAATTCATGTGCATTTGCTTGTGAGTATGCATGAAAACATACTTCGGAGTATATATACGCATATGCAGATATCAACTGCTGGCCAGGCTGAAAGTAGCCAAGAAACGGATGAGAAGGACTTACAATTTGCTGCAAAAGTGGCAGTTGCAAACTGATGTTGAATATTGAGACTATTTTTGCAAGATTGTGTTAAGATTTTATCGGTTTTTGCTGCAGGATTGACATGGTCGCAGCCTGGAATCGTTGAGAAGTGGAGCTTGCTCGGAGAGAGTGCCAGAAAAGTGATCGGAAAGCGGCTGGTTAGTGAAAGTAGTCCCCGATCGCATGGTACTCGTTAAACTAGTCTCCCGGGTCCGCAGGGATATATATATATATATACACCCTAGAAGTCGAACCACCATTGTTTTAATAGCCTTTACCGAGCCACCATTGTTTTACTCAGGGCTTTACACACCAAACCAGGTCTTTGATTTCCAGGGTATAATATATACATATAGACACCCCCCCATGATATATATATATATAGACAAAAATGGAACCACGACATATTATAATATATATCCACTACATAGAACCTGAAAATGGATTTTTGGAATACTATTTTCCACAACCAAGTGATTTTGCAGGTTCCATGTGGTTCACGGAACCGTAATGACATGCCTTTCACTCAGTGGTCCCGGACACGGTAACTCCCACTTGTTTTATAAAGAGGTCAAATGGGTCACGACGAGGTCAAGCGTTGCATTCCCTCCCAACACGGCGAAATGAGATCTCGTGAACGGCGTGACTTCTTTCTTTCATGAGTTTCAGAGATGAAACCACGAAAGACCATTCCTAATTCCACCCCAATGTAGACATGTATAAATAAAAACATGAATTTAATTATCGTTATTAGGACTGCCAATGGAGTCTCAAATTGACCCAAACCGCAGACCTTCTTTGGCAAACGGCCGCCCTCGGCCGCCGGTGCCCATGGTGGCGTACTTGGGACGTGCCCCCGCGGCGCTCGGGGAACGCTGCGTGGGCGGCAAGCAGGTGGACGGTCTCAAAACGTGCCGGGTGGCGGTGGTGGCGGGCCCGGGACGTGGGGACCGTGGTTGGAGGTGAAGCCATGGAGTCTCTGAGTCTCTGCCAACTGGGATGTTTTCGTTAAAAGCTGGAGGTCGAACCGTGCCACTGTGGATGATTTGATTTGGAATCTTCCCCCATTGGGAGTGCAAAACCTCTTCAACATGTGGGCGGTTTTGATTCATTGAACGTCAACATTAGCCGCATTAGCTACATGCTTGGGACACGGCCTAGCTGGAGTCTCAGTTTATACCTCAGAAAATGGTTGCAAGTACCTGTTCAAATAGGGTCATGTCCTATTTGGTCGAGGGTGATCCTTGCTCCAAGCCTTAATTATGCAATCACAAACAGTGGGAAAAACCGCATACAGCGACACACCACTGTATGATACAGCCAGATCACTTCTTTGCACATGTCACCATTTGCACAACACCGCAGCAACAACTATAAAAAACAACGCGACTTGCAAGATGCACTGCATCCTGAATGGCAGATGTCCTCCCACAACAGTCCCACAAAAAGCAGCTCCCTGACACCAGACGTCGTTTGGTCGTCGATCCTGTTCGGTCAGAACTGTCCTCGCCGCCTCGTGTCTGGACCGAGGTGGGTCACAAGGCATCCCCATACCCAGACCATCCATGTATGGAATGCTTAACTAAAGGGTCGTAGATGTAAATGTATGTATACTAACTGTACATGTAACTATTCCATTATTCCATGCATGGAGTGTTTGGGTTATGACACCAGTTCCTATACGCCTTCCGCTTGCACGACGATTCAAGTGGCCTAACAAGAGGTTGGACATCTCTCCGTGATGTCGGAACCTCTAACATGTATCCGAGAGAGGCTACCTAAACCCTATATGGATGCACATACCTCTGAGCAAGTGATTGGAGCCACTGTTACCTTTGCTTGGAGGGTACAAGTACCTTCTGAGAAGGTATGTGGATCCCGGGCCTACAAAAGAGGCTTGCAAGCACTGCAAGATGCTGCAAGAGTGTGAAGAAAACCTAGCGTTTCAGCCATTTTTTAGGGGGGTTGCATAGTTGTTGATTCTCATCGTATTTGGAGGTGTTTAGGGTTCACATGTCAAATGGCTACTGTATGCTATTGTATGTATTGTTTGCATAGTTTAAGACAAATTATCATATATAAGAACCGCTCCTTCTTTGTACCCTTGCAGCCTGTGAGTGATCCACGATGGACATGTGGAGCAAAGCGGAGATGGAGATGCAGGACTTGTGTTATTGTTTTCATGTGGGTCCAACATGTTTGGACTCGGACTCTCAACCTCTCAACTCACCTACCCTGCAGACTCCGACTCTCAACCCCCGACTCCGAGGGAAAATGGTTGAAACCACGGTGGTCATGAGACCATCACTCCGTGTG
This sequence comes from Durusdinium trenchii, assembly GCA_963970005.1. Classification (NCBI taxonomy): domain Eukaryota; class Dinophyceae; order Suessiales; family Symbiodiniaceae; genus Durusdinium; species Durusdinium trenchii. The sequence goes on from CAXAMN010027661.1 coordinate 491,479, forward strand.
GTCCGTTTGCCCTGCCCGGTGTCCGACTCGGCGCGGTCGAAGCGGTGGGTTTCGATCGCCAGGTGCGAAGGACGCAGTGGAAAGGCAGCAGCGGTCACTCGCAAACGACGAAGCGGATGGGTCGGGGAGGTCGGTCAGAGGTCGGACGTCTGCAGGGCCTCAGCTAGGGTGAGCTGCGACCTAATGGACTGAACATGAACTCGGATATCGTGTTTGGACAACATGTTTGTTGCAGGGGTCTGTCAGTACCCAGACACGACTAATGGGACTGCCATAGATGATCATAATTGATCATTTATGCCCATCAGTATCCATCAGTTGGGGTCGTTTCAGGGGTCAATGTAGACATATATATATATACCATGGAGTGTCTGTCAGTATTCAACCTCGGATGGTAACGACTGGAGCCCTGATGTATTTGGTTGGGGACGATCATTCCCAAGATTTCAGGTGGGTCGAAAACGGTCAAAACCAGCTCAGTCAAGTGGCAGACTGGACCGAGAGATGCTGACGGACCGAGAGTGAGATGCGACAAGAGAGATCGCTCGAGAGATCGCTTGGGCGAGCTGGGTGGTGAGCTGGGACAATCCAGGATGGTTTGTGGTGTTGGCCTGAGGAGATTCTGGCTGCCATCTGTAAACATGTCACGAAAGGTCGTTTTTGTAAACATGTCAAAGGATGTGTTCATTGATAGCAAAAACAGTAGGCAGTGGTTGCTCACGAGTTCTCCAAGTTGAATATCCGTCCCACAAGTTCAGGGAAATCACCACCCATTCCACTGCAACTTCCCTGGAAAAGTCACTGTTCCATACCGTTCCTTTGATCGGATTCAGCTCAGGGGTTGAGTCCGTCATGCCCAATCCATCCAAACTCCAACTTGAGATCTTCTTCCAGAGGCCCACCTGGCCCACCTCCAAAGTCGGCCCACTTCCTAAGGTGGCCCCATCGATTTGGATGTGGAGGGCATCCTTGAGCGGGTGGGGCTGCCGGCAACCGCGTGCGCTTGCGCCGTTCGACGGTTCTGACGCAGACGGAGAACGGTCGACCGAGAGGCACACGGTGGGTCGACCCGGAGAACGCTCGACCCATTGGCCGGATCAAGCTGCCACACCGGGAAACTTTGGGATTGGGGGCCAACTCCGACAGATGGAAACAGGTCGGAAGTGGGTCTGACGGTCAGCACGGTAAGTGGATCGGAGTGTGTAGAGGAGTAGAAGGGTGTATGAGAAAGACACATTGGATTAACACCCCTGGTCAAAACACATCCGTTTTTGAGGGGGATACCTGCACCAAAATAGTAAGTTTGGAAGGTATTTTGGACACTCCTGGAGACATCTCAGAACAATGCCTTTGTACGTTTGTTCTCTTTGGTTGGGATCTGTTACGATGAACACCTGAACACCAGCTCGTGCGACTGCCCTGCTGAGCAGCACGTTCTTCGTTGAAAAGACACGCCACGCCGCTGCGGAGGTGGAGATCCATCCTCTCAAGGGCCCTAAGCTCCTCCAGGCACCTCTCTACCACGTTGGGGTGGGAGAAACATGGAGGAAGCATGGCATGTACATAGAGTCACGGTGGAGTTCATGTGCTCGGAAAAGGTGTTGTTCTTGACGGACTAGCCGTGCTTTGGATTCATGGGCGTGAACGCCATCAGTTGACTGCTTTCTTGATTGGAGACCTGGCATGCGGAGGGGGTCTAGAAACCACCCTACGGAGGGGTCGTGCTGGTATGTCCTGTTTTCTGGTAACAACCCCAAAGTTGTGTAGAGTTACTAGAAAACCGCATCGACTATAGCCTTCCGGAGGGTCCATTTTCACGCTCCATGTTAGTTCCCTCATGGTTCCCTCAACTCTTTGTTAAATAGGTTTCTCACATGTTTTCAAACCATTGAACACCATTTCCTTTACTTATTCGTGCAAAGTGCCAGGCCGTGCCTCGTCTTCTTCGACTTCTGGGAGTTGGGGTCGACCCCACTGCTGTTCCCCCCCACTGCGCCAGGCCGACGGGAGCGATGGCTACTTCCCCGAAATCCGCCGCTGGGAGACGAGGGAGGGCGGCGCTGTTTTCACGCCCCGAAAACGGTGGACGCCGGCGTTTTCAAACGGCCAAATTGACAACGGCCGAATGAACATGACTCACATGAAGACAGGCACAGATGGATTTAATGGATTTCGGAATGGGTTTCTATACTTTATTATTCAAGAAAAGATTTGAAGGAGTGGCACGTCGCAGATTTGATGAACGCAATCATATATAATATAAATCATCGATATGCTGGGGCCATGGATATAAGAGCCATGGGTTATACCGTTATACCCTCCGTAGTAGGGACTTGATCTACTGAGTCTACTGGGTGGATGTGCTGAGAAATCTCAAGCGTAAATATTCACAACTTGGAAATCGTGGCAGCATGATACAATATGACAAAGCTCTTGAAGTTTGAGCTGTTGGGATTTTTGTGGGAAACCTGATGCAACAGGGTGAGCAGGGGTGAAGTTTGCCGCAGCTGCGTGTAAAGATTGTAAATGCCGACCATGATCTATACAATCCTGGAAACATTTAGCAATGAGGACCCGGCAACGAGGAGGAGATAGGAGGAGTCATGTTGTTACCTCCAAACTCCCAATGCCAACGCGTCCGAAGGTGGCGCGATGCTATTCAGACAGACTCGGCGGTGGGGTGCTTACTTATCCCACACACGACTAATGGGACTGGTATATATGTCTACATTGACCCCTTTTCAACCACCCCAACTGATTGGCATATATCATAGTCCCATTAGTCGTGTCATGGGTGTTTGTGTTCCAGTTCGCAGTGGACGATTCGAACCATCATACGTATCACCCGCATGTGATTCGTGCGGCGCATGCTGCGTGCGCAGCACGTATCACCCATCACACGCGGCTCTCCGGGGAAGGTCTAAGCGGTTTTTCACACCGGTGCCATGGTGCCACGGTGGGCCCGAGTGGGACGCCCCAAGGACAAAGACCTTGGGACCAGATGCCCACCGCGGACCAGCGCATCATGGCCTATCGAGCGGCAGCTTGGTGAAGCGAGGCAGGAGAAGGTTCTCTGGGGTTGTTACGTTCGTAGCGATGCCCTTGTTACTAGTATAGCTTCTTGTTACTAGTAGCGATGGCCTCCAACCTACTTGCGATGGCCTCCACCTAATAGCGTCTTGCTACTAGTAGCATGTCTGCCTGAGGTCCTCTTTACCCAAGAATCCTGCTCTACAAGTGCTTACAAGGATGAGTGAACACCTCCTCCATTTTACCCAAAAACGCTGTTGCATCAACAACTTGCCCTTCTTTGGGTGATGATGTGTTATCTTATGTTTTCTTGCTTGACGCTGGCTTTTTGTTTCAACACGTTGCTCCCCAAACGGTGTGGGTTCTACCTTTTCTCCCACATCTCATCACTGGCCTCAGCTGCAAGTGGAGATGGGGGCTCCCTCACAGACCTAGAGTCTCTGTTCAGGAACTGGGTACATTTGTCCCGGTAAACCTGTCAGAGTTGGGTTCAACAATTCTCACCAAATATACTTGCAGAAAGGCCGCAGTATACTAACCAAGCATACAAAATCCACTGTTGCACAGAATGTGACAGATCATGACAGATCCAATATGATCCAATTTGTTTTTAATATAGGGTCATGTCTGTCCTATTTTCTAGGGTACGAAAGTAATGCGAAAGTTCCATTCGTCGTGTTTGGGCTTGCTGTGTTCGCTAGCTCGTGCACATGCCCGTCTTTGGGACACCGAGATCCTCAGATTCACCCGGTTCCTGCGCTATCCATGCCGGTTCTCCGGTTCTCAAGAGGAGTCCACCCCGGCCGACGGGGACTGGACCGTCATATACTGGAGTTGATCATACAAAAACGCTACTCAAAGAGGTAAAGGACCAGGTTTTATTGGGTCTTCGGACTGAACCTGTACCATCCTGTACCCCTGTGCGCCATACCGGGCTTGACCGAGGCCAAGCAAAACCGATCGACCAAGGCCTGGTGAGGATGGAAGGCGTTTTGAGGCGATATCCAGGTGAACCAGGATGGGCTTGGAACTGGACTAGGCTTGGGCACTTCAAATACTTGCAATACTTGGCAACTCGGAACTGGCCTGTCTAAGCTTTGTGAGGCCTTGAGTGTGACTCACTGCCCGTCCCCTAGCTAAGTTGTTTCGGGGTTTTAGCTTAGTAGGCGGATGTTCTTCTTTCCCGGGGTCATTCTCACCTTCTGGAGAAGAAGCGTTTGATTCTTTCCGGCTCACCGGAACCGCCAAATCCACAAATCCAAGGTCACAGAGTCACCTTTTGAAACAGACGATCCATGTCTTTTTCCACAGCAGAGCCCCGAAGAACAGTAAAACGCCTTGGGCGGGTTGTTCTCAAGTCTTTCCGATCCCAGAATTGCTTTGTTGGGTCAACATCGCCTTCATCAGGGTATTCACATGTGTTCACACCCAAAAGGATGGTGTGAGAACCGGTATATAGGTTCTCTTAAACGTTCTCTTCAACGATTCGACCGATGACAGGCCCTCTTGGCAGACCAGCAGGCTCAGGCGGAGTGGAGCAGCATGCCACCCGCCGAGCGCCTCGCGCGGCGGTGCGCCACGGAGATCGCCAGGTGCGAGGGGACCAAAAGAAAAGGGCAGATGGAGTTGCTTCTTTCTTTAACAAAATTGCTAGCTGCCCGCTGGTGGTCAAAGTTGTTTTGTTATGTGTTGCTTTTTGTTGTTTTTTGCGAGTGTTTCAAACTTGCGCAATGCTCAAGGATGGTCAATCTAGGAACACATCATTCACATCACATCCAAATACCTTCAACCAGAGACGCGGTGGACCCTCTGAAATGAAAACCTTCAGGGCCCCCCCTTAAACCCACCGTGGCACACCAGCACTCCTTCTCACAGACATTGAGCCCCCGTTAAGGAGGATCTTCGCGACACCGGAATATATCCGGCAACCCCCCCCCGACCCCAAAAAGCACCGACCGCGACCATATACCGAGACCCATCATGGGTATCCCACGGTGACCTCACGTGCACAGTGACCTCTAGCAGGTAACCGAAGACCCCAGCGCGGTCTTCGTCGGACGTTGTGTCTTCGTCGCAGGAAACCGAAGAGTTGGAAGCCCATCAGCCATGAGACGGCCACGCGTCGATGGCATGGGTCGACCCGTTTTTGGGGGGTTATGTCGGACGGTTTTCGGTCTCTGGTGTGGGTAAGAGCGGTGGGAAGGAGGGCGAGAGTCCATCGTACCTTCCAAGACCGGAGCCCTAGGGTATAGCCATGCGTGTGGATGGCGAAAGAAGGTAGGTCTATGGCGCCATCTCCTGTGTTGGTGTGGTCTATGGGCAGGATCACAATAGGACCAAACAGTCTTAAACAGCGATCCTGCAGTCCCTACTTGGGTCTTCCTCGACCACATCCGAATTGGCCCATGGATGTTCTTCGTAGTTAGCGTTTTTGCAAACCGAACTGACTGACCCACCTGTTTGATCCTGCTTGAGCCACTGTTTGGCTCACCGTGGTTGTTGACCAGCTCGATTTCAGCGTCGAAACCCCGGAAGGTTTGAATCCAATAACTTGGTTTGATCAGTTTGATCCAAATTGATCCAAATTGGATATTGACTCATTTCTGAACCAGCTCGAGCTAGAGGTCGACCCTCTATATTCTTAGGAAGACCTGCAAGCCTGCAAGGAGAAAAACAGCGGGTAGAGATGAGAGTCCAACAAGAACAAGAACATGACCAGTACACGCGGGAAGAGACCCACATGGAACCTGATGGCATGGACCAGACTGGAACATACTGGAACACTGAAGACGAGGAAATCCTCCACGAACCAGGCTCTCCTGGATGTCATACACACCCATCTAGCTTCCGGAAGCGGAGAGGTCGGGGAGGTCCAGACTGGCGGAAGGTAGGTCACAGCCCACCCACTGGATCCCAGTTACCACTGGTGACCACTAGTAGTGAACCAGGAGCCCTCACTCAATCAATCATTTTAGTGTTTGGATCCACTGGTGACCAAGCCATAGTGGCAACTAGCTCCACTGGGTCAATGTTGAGGCATGTTGAGGCTGTTTGTTCATGCATGTTGAGGCTCTTTGTTCATGATGTTCCCATCATATACACGGACTCAATGTCAGTTGCTTACCGTTACAGCCGGGTGTTTAATCATGTTTTGTAGTGACAAGACTCGCTGATCCACCCCTGTGGGGCTATTTCATGAATTAATGAACTTTCACGTTTACTTCCAAAAACGACCGGCCGACCATCACTTCTTGCGCTGCTTGGAACCACTCGCAAAATGGGTTCCCGGTTTTTGTATGGATTCTGAGGTTCGGGACAAGCACACCCAGAAGTGCAAGGGCATTTTCTACAACATGGAGTTTCCGTGGCCCCTTCGGCTGAGCACGGGAGGAAGGGAGCCATGTATGTTGGCCTTCCAATGGGTACGGGACGAGTACGGATGATCTTTTGAACGTTGTTGCTTCAAAACTCTAGTTGTTGTTTCACCCCTAACTTATGCTTCAATGTTGTTAAAACGTGCTTTGTTGCAAGAGCTGTTCTTGTTCTTGTTTTAAAGCACGGAAACTACGTGCCTTTTGTTGTGAAATCCACTTCCCCTCGATGGACCCGTGGTCGGGTTGTTGAATTGAAAGGCATTCTTTTGAGGCTCAGCACATCCCGCTGGCCAGGCTCCATCGCCCACTCAGGTCGGAGAACACCCTCAAGGAGATGGGCCCCCAATGGCTCACCAAGGCGGATGTGGCGCTTCGGCAGCGAGGTTTCATGATATTTCATGGGATACACCGCTCCACTGGCAGCGAGGTTTCATGCGGTCTTTTTTCATGAGAGGTGAGGCTGAGGAGTTTGCTCCAGGGGTCTGCGGCTGGGGTGTTTCAATCTTCGCTTTCTTTTGCCACAGGCACAGGTTGGGTCCCTTTCATGGGTCTTCTAAGCGCCACAAGACATGGTCAAGTTGTGCACTTAATACACGGCTCTAATTACCTTCTGAGAGGGTGTTGGGGTGGGCTTGAGAGATCAAACCAACTGAGCAACGTTTGTTATTGGCATGTAAAGGTTTATATATGTTTATATGAAATTGGAACTGCACCATAGCCCGCGAAGGCAATTTTCACTGTTATATATGTGCATGGATGGAGGCATGCGAAGCCAAATCGCGTAGGCCCACAATTATTATTTGCGAAGGCAACTTGCGTATGCAAAACATCCTTTAAGTCATGATGATTATTTTCTTGCAGTAATGATTAATGATAATCTTTTGCGGTTGTGGAGACCCTGTCTCTTCTGGAATATAGTGTTTCTTATCCCTGGAGGGAAGTGTTCGCGAAAGCATATCGCAAAGGCACCACGCAATACAAGTTTAGACGCGAAGGTACCCTTTGCACCAAAATATGTCTCGCGAAGGCTGATGCGAAGGTGCTTCCAGTGTATAGGCCCCGTAGTCACCAAAAAGACACTGCTCAATGTTTCAATATTTTTGTCCCCTGTTCTCAGCCTTATCAGATGTGCTTCAAAGCACACAAATGTGTTAGAAAGGCTATCAGATGCTATCATTAACCTATAGAAGAATAACAACATGATTCCATGATGTGTCACTTCTTACAGTGAGGGAGGAGACGTAGTTCGGTGTAATCAGGTGTTATCTGTCGATTTTTCTTGCCACTCACCTGTCCCAACATCGCTGGGCGTGCGCAAAGGGATGGCAGACGCCATGCGTCAAGATGGACCATAAATAGGACGGGTACATGACGGGTATACGTTGGCGTGCTGGACCCCTTAGTTGTGACACACACACACACTGGAGAAAGAGCGAACATGCGAGCGATATTCAGAGTGGGTCTCGGCGAGCACGAGCCCTTTTCTGCGAAACACCCAATTAGCACTTTGTGGCGTTCGCATGCGTTAGCCCTTGAACATACGTCGAAACACCGAAGGAGACAGCGTGGTCACTGAAAATGACGAGCTACGCCGCATCCGGACCTGGCATCCGGACTCGCTTCGCCAGGCTTTCCACGCCGCGGGCACCTTGGACGAACGCAACGCGGTGACCGAGTTGATTCTCGAGAAGCGCAAGGCGACGGCGCACCGGACCTGCCAAGGACCAGGGCTGAGAGGGGCCGATCAGGGGTCCATTGATTTCAGGGATGGATCGGTATATCTTCCAGTCTCATTGGGCGGGTGCTTATCCACGACTGAAGACTCGACTTGCAAGACGGACGAGCTGGCAACTGGTCGTTTTGGGCTCATGGGATGCGGACCTAACACCGGTAAAAATGAGCAAGTCACCCCAGCCACAACAAGATCGACAATGAGCTACTATACCATGCCCTACCCACCAACAAGAAGTTCACCATGAAAAGGATGTCCCTGCGGCAGGTGACTGCTGGGAACAACTCGGGCAAGCTGCTTGGGCAGACTGTGGGACCGTGGGATCGTATTTTGGCTCCTGCGGCCTGCAGAATGCGAGGAACTCAGGCTCCAGTCATAGCTTCGTTTCGGTTCGGTGGGACGACCGGGGCCCGGGGGCCCTGGTCGGGTCCAGTCATACCGAACCGGAGGAGGTACGACTGGAGGCCGATCGGTCGACCGTTTAAGGCCACTTTTGGTTGTTCCACAACTGGGCCAAGCATTTTGGCACAGCCTTGGCTGTGGGAACAAGGCCAAGCCTCCTGAAACAGTTTTCGTACAGATGAGTGAAAGAATGTGAAAGAAGACATGTGCAGCAGACACTTGTAAAGAAGGAATGGCAGATGTTGAAAAGGAACACATGGTTCTGTGTGTGTGTCACTTTGGTGCTGTACTTGTTCCAAGTTGAGCAACCGGACTTGGAGGTGTGATATCCCCTCAGGGTTTGCCAATTCTGCAAGACCACAAGTCTGTGAACAGCACAATTTCCACAAGGCACTGTCCAAGTGGGTTGCAGACGTGCATGTACAGCATGTATGCACATGTTACATGTTCACTATAGCCCCTTTAGGCTGAGAAAAGGAAAGCTGCCCATCTACAAAAAAAGCCACTGTGGTGTTGCGCAAACGACCACTTGTGCTCAGTGCTCAGTCAGGAACCCGAAAGACGCCCACACCACAGCCCTTTGGAACGACGTACGGGAGTGAGTTCCCGAAGCCTTTGCGAGCAAAAGCATGCCAAAGCAGCCGACTTGATCGACTTCCATATATAGTTTGAATCGCTATAGGTCCAGTTGCACCTCGCCTCCCCTCTCCACATCCACATCCAGTCGAGTTGGAACCTCAATGGGAACCTGGTGTTTACGTTCATTTTGCGTTGAACAGGTGGTGTTTTGTAAGTTGGACACCCTTTAAGAGGTCCTCGAACCGGTAGGAACCAATCTAGCCCACAACTGTTGAATGGGCAGCACATCACTGTTGAGATTCTGGTATATATTATTGTTGATGTTGTCTTGCCCAGACGCTCCATGTATGCAATATATGCCGATCAATTGACCCCTCTGGCACCACCCCAACTGATAGGCAGTCCTATGGCAGTCCCATGGGTCGCGTCTGGGTTGGGTTTGTTGGAATATGTTGGAATGAAGATCCATGGAAGGTCAGTTCATTCGGCTCGTGGCCACGCCGAGTCAGGTTCTTGTTCGAAGTGAGGCGCGGACGGACGGTGGAGGGGACACTATGTGGACCGCTGCTGGACCGCTGCTGGACCAATGTGGAAGGCGGCTGGACCCATATGTGCTGTGGACAAAATCCATAGCAGCAACGTCCTGTGAATGGATATGGGATATCATTTGAGGGATGTTTCTTTGTTTTTGATGGGGATCTTGATGCGGGGGTTGTTATATTTTGAGGTCGTATCAACTTGGAGGTTCGTATCAACTTGCAGGGTTCGGTTCGGCTGCCGGCCTCCACATGGACATGCCTTCAACAGCATATGTTAGCAGCTGTTGGCATAGTCCGACTGCACACTTCGGTGGTCATGGGAGAGGAAAGATCCACACTGGTTCGAATGCATTCAATACATACCTCCCTCGGGATCCAAGCCGATCCAACGAGATCGGTTATTCTCTGTCTTTGGGATTCGAAGCCGATCGTTCCTCATGTGGTGACGCATGAACCCCTCCCCTTTTGGATTGCTGCAAAAAAACCTTTAGCTGTAAAACCATGTAAAACTTTCTTATGTTGTGACATGATGATTCTTGAACCTTCAAATCAAAGCCATGAAATTCGCAGCCATGCTCTCGAGCGTGGTCTAGACACCGGATTTGTCCGTCTGTTTGTTTGGAAATTCGGAGCCATTGTGCATCTATAGAGTATTCAACTGCAAAGTAGCTCAAGCTGATTTGGAGAATTCCATCCAAAAGAATCCTGTCCTAACTCTCCCGTCTTCATTCTTCGTCTACCTATCCGGACTCTACTTGTTCAAGAGTCCGATGAGGTCAGGATCGGCACATCAAACAGATCAAACCCACGAATCAGTCAGGTTTTTTGCATTCTTCGGTTTGCCAAGCATGCCTTGGAGCCGGTGTGGCATGCCGGTCATCGATCACGACTTCGGCTCACTTCTTCTCAAACAGCAGTCCTGTGTTCGTTATTCGTCCGGCGGCGGTTTGGGACGAGGTACAAGTGGCAAACTCCTGATTTGCATCGCTCCTCAGCGCGCTATTTCGTTCGGGTTGGTGATGAGTAAGGGCGAAAAGAACCTGAGCTGCTCGTGTACTGGTTGCATGCTCTTTGGGGTAGTGCAACTTATTCTTGTTCTCCGATTCTTACAGCCTGGAGAGTGCAAGAACCCTCACTCTGGGATGAGGCTGGAGATAGACATCTAAATCTTAAACATAACTTGTCATTGACTGTTCTTGAAGGCCTCCAACATGTTGCTGCATCACTCTTTTTCAACTGTAGCAGCGCAGCCAGGCAGTTGCTCCACCCGTGTCGCCGTGTCTCAGATGTTCATGTTTCCCATGCGCAGTTGTTCATCGGAGCACAAGTTGCTCTTCTGCGGTCTTTTGATGGGGACATCAGGTACATGTCGACAGGGGGGCGTGGGGTGTACTGTTCCGGACAGTTGGACCATGTTGGACCTCTAGACACGGAGCTGGGAGAGGTTTGAGGGGTGCAGTGCGTTAGACTTGAAAAGGATTGAGAGGACTTTGAGAGACATCAAAGGCTTTGGCTCGGGGTCGGAGCCTCAGGAGCCTCATCCTCTGCTTGAGGTCAGCTCTTCGCGAAGATCCCCTTCCCCTGCGAGGGACCCACGCGGAACGATCGCATGAGCAGCTCCGTGAACAAGCAGCCCATGGCGCCTTGGAGCCGGGTCGGATCGGGCCGGTGCTGGGTGTTCAGCGGATCAGCGGAGAATAAAGACGTGGCGCTCCGATCAAGACGTGTGCGATGTTTGCCTTTTTGCAGGCAGTAGGCAGTTGAGTTTGGGCAAAAAGCTTGGTTTTCGAGACAGGTCATGTTGTCATGGAAGGAACGTCCGCTCGCGGAACCTTACTGATTTTTTTTCAATGAACTCTTTGGATACTGCATCGACTACGATGTGGACAAGTCAGGTGTCTGGAGGGGTGCGCGCGAATATCTCAGTGATGGAATGGATCTCAGTTGATGTGGACCCCGGGGTCTAATTACATCGTTTTCGCCAGAAAAAAAAAAAGAACAACTGAAGAAGAACATTCGTGGATACAATGATTACAAGTTCCAAGACTTACTGTGTGTATATATATATTATTAACTATATTCTACTTATATTCTAACTTGTATATAACAACAATTATAGTAGTTATATACTATATATTAATTCTTTTATGCAGTTTATATATGAACTTCCCAATTCCTGGCCACCTCGCGTACTTTTGCGTGTTCTCGCACACATCAAACGCCTGGTCATCAAGTCCGCAGCCGTTTGGGCTCGTCGTTCTGCGCTCCGATGGAAATCATTGCCGTGTCTGGTGAACCCGTCGCCCAGCTCGAGGAGGATGAGTTTCGTTCCTCGACACGAAACGACACGACTTCGGGAAGGACCGTCGGACGGTCAAGATCCGGAGGAGCATACGAGAAAAGGAATCAGTTTTCAGCATCGTCCAACCAGGGAAAGCAAGAAACACCTCAAACACGAAGAGGCAGCCACTTTTGCAGGGTCGAGTCATTGTTTGAACTCCATGGATCTCCATGGATCTCGACCGCCGATTTTGTGTGAGGCGAAAAACGACCGCCCCAAACGGCCGAGTCACGCACGACGCACGACCTTTTTCGGAGGCCGCCCATGAGGCGAAGAAGACCAAGGACCCTCACTCCAAAGGGATTCCACACACCTGGAGAGGAGCAGGCACGACCCACAAGCATTTGGATGGGGACTCGCCCATCACGTGTCTCTTTCAGGGTGATCGATGTGGATCCCCACAAGGGAAACGTGTTCGGAACCAAGCACCGGCTCCACGTTGCTCTCCATGAATCCGACGGAATAGGATCTATATACCAGGAGGAGCTCCTGGAGGTGACCTCCTCAGGTACGGCATGACTGGATCCCTCGAAAGTCACCTCAGTCCCACCGACACGAAACGAAGGTGCAACTGGAGCCCTATAGGGATAGTACATATAGGATAGCCCTAGGGATGTTGGGGACACCTTCCTGTCACACCTGGGAGAACAGTTGAAGTATGTCTATAAGTGATAGTGATCCCAAATAGAGAGTGGCACGGTTTCCAACACATTTGGAGTGGGGATTTACGTGTCTATCTATTTTTTGGGTTCGAAAAAAACAGATAAAGGAAATGAAGCCTTTGAACACACATTAAAAGAAGAAGGACGTCATGGCCTTCGCACCAGGGCGGAATATCCCCCCATGTGTCTTTGTGTTTTCACGTGTCAACTCTTTTTGGGGGGACACATTATACCAGTGCAGCTCCAGCTTGAACTGGTGGCCGTCGGCAGAGAGAGCTTCAGAGGACATTGATGGTCTAGTGTAGCCATAATACAGGCTTGTATTGCATACATAGACCATCGATGGCTATACATAGATGGCACAAAGCATGTATGCACATACCCGGAGATTGGATGGTGCAGGTGTAATCAGTATCCATATATATATATATATGTTACCCAGTATATCATAATTTTGTAATATTTTATGTGTATATAGTATTTACCTACATTGGACACCTGAAACCACCCCAATGTAGGGTAATATTCCATACATGGATTGTTAGGGTATACAAAGGTCAAGGTCACATCCAGTCCCGGACGTGCCGTTCGTCGCGAGTGCGTTTGCGCGGCTGAGGTTCCATGGTGGAAGAAGGGAAGGCGATTGGGGACCTGCAACTCAACTGCCATAGCAATTTTCGCTTCATAGAGGTTCCATCTCGGGGTGGTTCAACCTCTATATCTCGAGATACCCAGAAAATCCACGGCTGATTGATGTATTGATAGCGCTGGTTGATCAAAGATAATCCAGATGTTGATAGTTTTTAGATGTATTTTGTGGATTTTAGTGGAGTGATGCCTCAAAGAACATCCTTCAGCCAACAATTCTTTAGTTTCTGTTGGTGTTATCCTCAGCACAAGGCATTCCTGGTTGGAACTTAGGAAGCGTCTCCTAGCTGACCAATTGGGATGCTCAAGGTTTCGACAACGACTCTTCCTTCTCAACGGTGACGACGAGCTGCCGGATGACATGCTGGTGGGGCCCGACTTGTCGCACCGTGTCTCGGAGGTCTAAGACGGCGGACGACGCGGGTTCCGCCGGGCGCGGGCGACGAGTTTGGGATCGGAGCGGTGAACACCTAGTTGAACACCCGGAGTTGAAGGAAGTGCGGCACCTGAAGCACCTAGCATAGAAGATGTAGAACCATGTATACAACATATCCCGCTTTTTTCTTCCTCTAAATACCGAGTTTGCTCCCAGAACTCATCTATCCGATGCGGGAGGTCTACAGTTGGTGATTCTGAACTATTCGGTGCCAGACAGCCCTGAGCCTTTGCTTCGAGCTTGCGCCAAAAATCGTTTGGAAGAAGTGGAACGGCCACTTGACCGGAAGAGACTGACCTGGTGAGCGGGCTGTTGGTGGGAGGCAGGGGCTGTCGCTAAACCAGTTTGGACCATGGGGCAAGGCTAGGTGGTTTTGTCTTCTTTGACTTTTGGCTAGGTGGTTTTGGTTTTGTCTTCCACTGTTACTGGTCATTCAATGAGATATATTGCCCAAAGTATAGCAACTCCATGATACTCCAACTCCTGGGTCACCTGGTCACTGCTCAAGCTGCAGGACGTCCCACCAGTCGACCTGCGAAGAAATTGGGGTCATTGGTTCACACGCTGTGGCGTTTTCCGGCACACCGGGGTTTTCTGTTCCCTTCGCCTGTTGGAATTGCTTGGTGGAAACCGTCCGTTCGGCCGGTGGGCCCGTCCGAGACCGGCTGAGTACGGCAGAGTACGGCTCATTCCCAGCCGTTCGGCCATTCCAGGTGGACGAGCCTGGCTTTTGTAAAATGGGTTCGGTTCAGGCATATATCCCGTCATGCTTCATTAGCCGTTAGCTTCTTGAGGCACATATCCTGGCTTTTTTTTGCCTGGATTCAGGCATATATCATCATGGTTCTTGAGCCAGGAAGCCTTTTTTTGGGGATGAGCAACCACCTATGCCCATGGTTCTTCATGCGAACCTGCATGCAGGTTGTCATGTTCGCGCAGTGCTCGATTTGTGAACTCACCGAGCGCTCTTTGTGCGAAGACGCAGTGCGCACAGATCCAAACAGGGGTGCCAGTGCCAGTGCCGGTGCCGGCGAGTAAGGTTGGTGAACATCTAGTCACTTAGGTTGGTGGGCTAAAAACCTACTCCTTTCAAAAAACGCTGGTCCGCGAAAGTTCTTCTAATTGAATAGCAGTTTGACAGCTAGTTTTTTTCTCGATCAAGTGAGTGAGGGCAATATTGTGGTTTGGTGTCGTTATCTCGCCTAAAATCTGAGGCTTCTTCAAGAACCCTTGGATCCAGATGGAGGAGCTGCTCCACCAATTCATGTCGCCGCTCATGAAGGTCATACAGAGGTCGTAAGGTTGCTGCTGGAAGCTCGAGCTGACATGAATCTCGAGCACGAAACTGGGGTGACTGCCATGTATGTCGCAGCTCAAAACGGCCACTTGGAAGTCTTGCACTTGTTGAAGGAGTCTGGAGCTGATTGCAATCAGGCGGAGCCAGGTAGTGGTGCGCCACCCATGGCGATTGCAGCTCAAGGAGGACATCTTGAGGTCACCAAGTTCTTGTTTAAGGCTGGAGCTCACCTGGGTGAGGCGCAAAAAGCGGTCTTTGGTGCGATGGCATTGCATGGTGCTGCGCATCAAGGTCATAAGGACGTGGTGCAGTTCTTGCTGGATTCTGGAGTTGCCACTGCTTCAGCAAGAGCAGATGGGACAACTGCGTTGCAGGCTGCAGCGAAAGAAGGCCACTTGCAAGTGGTGCAAATGTTGCTGGATGCTCGCGCTGACTCCAATGAAGCGAATCGAGCCGGCAAAATGGCCTTGCATTTCGCAGCTGAGCATGGCCAGCTCAAAGTGGCGGCATTGTTGCTCCAATCGAACGCCAACATCAATGCGGCGACTCAGATTGGGACCACGGCGTTGTTGATCGCGGCGGAGAATGCCAATGTGGACGTGTTCCGATTGTTGCTGGATGCTGGCGCTGAAAAGCCGGCTGAAGCGCCGCCTTGCTTGGCGCATCCGCAAGTGCAGCGTGGCCACTGGGCCACTGCACAGTTGTTGCAGATGATCGGCGAAGGGGTCTTCGGAGCGAAACCGAATGTTGAGCAATCTGGCCAGAAACGTGACCACGAGTAGGGTTTTGCTGGTAGATGATCATCACTCAGTCGGACTTGGGTAGATTGTGGTTAGTTCTCAGTTCTCATGAGATTTCCGCTATGATCCGGTATGTGTGTGTTACCCTGTCACATGATACTTCGGGGCCGACCCGGGCAAGCGGCGGTCGCAAGAGACGGTCCGTTCGCCTCTCTCTCTTCTCACCGTCCGATGTGGTGGATGCAGAGTGGCCCCCTCGGGTGAAGAAACATCGTCCATCCATTGGGTCCTCACCATTTGGGAGCAATTCACATCAATGGTACTAAGAAGTGCTGGTTCACCATGTGCTGGACTTTCCGTGGACTCACAGAACTAGCAACTTGGGAGGGCTGCGCTGCTCCAAGTGGCCAATTTGCCTATGAACAGATCAAAAGAGTGCCAGGATGTCCTGCAGGGTGCTGGGTGTCCGCCAATCTGCCCAGAAGAAGCCCCAGAACGACGCGTTCTGTGGCTGCTTTGTGCCCTACCCCAAACCCAGGTTTTTGGGAGGCCTCTCATGAAGCGAATTTGGCGCTCGTCCGGCGAGGGACGCCTCTCAGGTCACGGACATGTCGATTTACAGGGGATGTGTTTAGATTGTGGAGTATACCGAAGGTTTTGTGGGTTTGAGGAGTCTCCAAAAGCTTTTCATCTAAAAGCTCTGCTTCTTGGATAGTGACTGGCCACTTAGTTGTTCATGATGGTCGTTCATGGTATCCGTTGATCATGTTTGATCCCCCCCACGGTCTTTTGAAGCCCTGAACAACTACTACTTGGCTTGGTCTTGGGCGGTCTAGGCTATCGGCACCTCAAGCTTGGGCGGTCGATTCTTGGCCAACTCTCCTTGGAAAAAGACATGGTTATATATATATATAGGTGGAGTGAATACCACCTGCTTGGTAGAGGATGTCATCATCCAAAACGCCATGGCTTGGACTGAAAAACCTTACGCTCTTGACCCTACACGCCGTGGACCCTGGCGAATGTCCGGGACCACTTGTATTCATGCCGACATGGGCAGAATCGATATGAAGAGGAAGTGTCAAAATATGTCGCACTGGTGGTTACAAGAAACTCCTCAAGTTCTAAAACTCCTGATGTTCCTGAGCGTTTTTGACGATTGCACACTCATCTCTATATTATTATTGAACTGTTATTTTAGAAACAATTGTCACCCATCCAAGAAGGTGATTTGGAGGAGCCTTCCGCTGAGCTCGGCACCAAGGACTTCTACGAAGTGAACTGCTACCGTGCCTGGGCCAAAAAGCCACCGAGCGGGACCAAGACTTGACCTCAGGGCTCCGCTTCATTTTCCCAGTCTTCACTTCCTGCCTTGGGATTGGGGACATGTCCTGCAATGATGGAAACACAGCCTCACTACTTGACGCCTTCTGACACCTTCTGTTTCAATTTCTGACATCAAGTGCGGAAGTGTGTGCTTTCCTTGTAGTCCTACCTAAAAGGAGCTTGACAGGCCAATGGTAGCCCAACCTAGCCCGATTGGCCCATCCGGCTCCGTGGTGCAGGAGCCATCAGGCTGGCAAACCTGTGTGACATACAGCAGCAGCCGCACCACCGCAACACCAAGTTACTCCTCTATACAGCGGTTTCCTGCAAGTGCATTCTAAGGGCCTCATCATCTCAGGCCATGACGCAATAGTCCGCGCAGTACTGCATTCTGCAGCTACCGGTGAATGACCTCCCCCTGGTCCCTCCAACAAACAGGTCTCTTTTCTTCCAGACTCCGCGCCCAAACAAAAGGCTTTTAGTCTTTGACCCCTTAGCCTTTCTGAATCCGAAGAACCTTCGTGTCGACCCGAACCCGGGGTGTCCGGGCGTGTTTCTCCCATGTCCGACCAGCTGCTCGACCGGAGACCGGACCGAGCTGCGCCAAGCCGAGGCATTTTGGAGTCCACGATGCCGGTGAAGTTGCCGAAGTTCTACTTTGGCGACATCAGCCGCCGGTTTGCGGAAGAAAGCGAAGTGGACGAAGTGGACGGTTTTGTGAAGTGGGTGGGTTTTCTGGTTTGAAGGGGGGGGGTGATGTTGGCTTTTGGGGGGCAAAAACCGTTCTGAGATTGCGGGGATGCAGAGCTGAGATCAAGGAGTTGGAGCTTCAACCGACTGGATTGCCTAAGATAGCAATCCACCTGGTGGAACCTTCGCACGTAGTAAGAACCAGGTTTTAGCCTAGCTGGGTCTTGGTAGCCTTCGAGCGTTCCAGAACCATACCTTCCTGCCTGCAGTGCTGTGCCATCGTCCAGGCGCGCTGTCCAGGCCCTGGGCCATGGGACCTGCAACGGCGGTTCACCCTCTTCAGAAGGTGACTTGTTGAGCTCTCCAGGACTAGGTGGTTCATCATGTTCCCAGGACTTCGAATCCTTTTGGAGATCGGAGATCGGGAGCTGCTCAGTGCATGGATTGTTTCCCTCTTGTCCATGTTGGATGACCGCTGCATGGTTGGATGAGGGCTGCAGCGGGACAGGCTCATTCGCAAACGCTGTGGCCGAGCGGCATGGGGCCTGGAAGCTGATCTGGGCAAAACTGGTGGAGCGCCATCGCAGAAGCTGAACGTGCGATGAAGCAGCGCCAGCCGCGCCGTCGATGCCAAGAACGCCCTCAGGAACAAGTCTTCAGCCCTGAGTGGGTCTTTGGCACCAACGGGTGGAAGCCGACATGGGGGAGAACTTCGACCCCTTTTTCATGCCTCCATCGGCCAAGAAACCAAGTTTGCTAGAAGCCAAATCCAGCGTGACTGGCTTGGCTTTCAGGAATCGGACGTCTCGTCTTGAGCGATTTCGCTGCGTGACTTGGCATCGTGCTCAAACGCTGCGAATCGACTTGGCTGTACGATGTGAATCTTGTGCAGATTTTGTGGCCGCAGCACTGGCAGTGGACCTTGAACTGCAGATGTTGTGGCCATGGTGTACCTTGACATGTGGCAGTGGCTGTACTTTAATTGGGGATGTAGTATTTTGTTGAAGTGTAGATTTCGTGTGAGGCGCGTGACATATGCGTGCTCTCGTTGTGCTATGCGTGCTTGTCGACATCTCCACCTCTATGGACTTGACTCAACCTCAAATGTCTACTACAAAATCAAGGATTCGGATTTGATACTCAAATCTTCATGCATGTTCATGCAGTTGGGGCTGAATGAGAAGAACTTGGAGAACACTGGACTTCAATCTGTTCACTTTTGATCACCTTCAAATGCCCTCAAACATCCTAAAACTATCCGACTCGGGTGATGGAAGACTCGCGTGAATCTTTCCGGCTTGGGATCGTGTTTTTTGGTGAACATGTCACAAGCTTTTTGATGAAGGATTTTGAGGGATCAATTCATGGGATGTTGTGTCTTTTCAACTAACACAGTCACACAGTCAATTGAACATGAAGAGGAAATCCATTCCATGTGAGAAGGTTTTTTTTGGCTGAACGATCCACGGGCTTTGTGGTTCAACTGCATTCCTGGCAACGCTCATAATATACAGTGCACTTAGTTCAACATGATTGGGTGATTTTTTTGGGGAACAAATTCGTTCGGAACACCTGGTAACATGGGACGACGAAGGTCCGGTCGCATCCCCTTTCTGCTCGCATCCGACATCGACTTCAGGCAACGAGTCCTCCAATTTCATCCTCATCACTGAGCGCGTGCAGTTCGCTGGCATGCCACCCTTGCCACCGATGATGATTGAAGGTCCCTACGAGATGCTTGGAGAAACAACAAAAACATTTGGAGAGTTTGAGGGACATGTTTGAGGGGAAACCCCGTTAGCTACTGTTTGCAATGGCACCTGTAGTTGGTTGATAGACTTCCCCCCTGCGATGGCATGTTAATACCCAGAACCCCCAATCGGCCCACCATCCACCACTGCCAAAGTGGTAGAATGAGTCCGATTTGGACTGTCAGGGATAGTAAAAAGCATCCTGAATGGGTGGTGCCGTATTTGGTTCTGAAGATGTAGGAACCTCCAGGGCCCTCTCCGTGAACTCAAAAATTCGAGGTTCCCAGGCCTGAAGCCCGTGGCCCGAGATCAGATCCCAGCAAGTGGTTCTATATAACCTCCATTGACTCCCAACATCAACCAACTTGACTACTCTGGGTTTCAGAGTCCAGATGTTGTCTTCCAAGCTCCCAATCCTTGGGCGCTAAGGAAATGCAAAGACTTTGACGCTTCGCAGAGACCGACCCCACTGCTCGCGACCCCGCAGGGTGCGCAAGCGCGCAAGCGTTGAAGATGGTGGACCCCAGCAAGGCATGTGTGGGTCATTCCAAGGCGAGAATGGTCATTCCAAGGCCAAGGCGAGAATATGGCGGTTTCTCTTTTTGTAGACTTGGCCCAATAGGTAGTATTGGTGGTAGACTTGAGTCCACGGAAGTGAATCTTGTAGAAATGTTGGTCATTGTTTCTGTAGTTACCTAGGGGACAACCATAGTAACCAGATATACATTATCGTATAATATCGAATATAATCTGATGCAAATGGTCTTCAGGGGTTCCTGACCAATCCTGGATTCCTTTGGCTATCGTGGAGTCATGGGCCATGGTCCATGGTCAAACAATTTATATAACTTTGACATGTATTTTCCCAGTAGGAGCAATGAATCGCTCCAATCCGGTGTCCTTCTTTTGACTCATAGATTTTGCCTCTACATGTGAGGGAGGGGAAGATCATGTTATAGCCGACAACACGGTCCGACTTCGGCCCAGGGTGAACATCGTAGCGGACGGTGATGGACAGTGGCAGATGCTGAAACCGCCCAAAGAAAGGCATCCTTCACCAAAGCCAGGTGGCTCCTAGAAGGCACCAAGGCTTACCTTCCTTCGCTTGTCTTGCGATGAAAGACTGCCTTGCCTCTCCGAAATTGTGATCCATGTAGCTTTCAATGGCATGTGGGGAAGCAAACACTTCCAGTCAATCAGAAAGACACACAATTGCTCGACCTCCATAATAGCAACCGGGTGGTTCATTTTGGTTGCTCACCAGTCAGGGCCCCTTGTGTCGAGAGGGAGATTCGTTTGGGGAGGCAGGTTTGGACCCCCTGTGATGATTGAGCCACCAAGCTGGCATGATCGAAGCCTCACATAGAAACCTATACCAGCGCCCTCCAAGAGGTCCTTTGGTGGCTTTTGGGGATTTAAAAGTGGCAGCCGGTGTCCTGTTGGAGGGTACTAGAAGCCATATGTGTCTTTTTGGAGGGCCACTGCTCACCTGTCCTGACGATTCCCATGTTCGGGACGGCCCTCCTTTCCGATGGTCGCTGGAACTCCCATGAGCGCTATAAGGACATGGGGGGCAGTGACAAAGAGCACTATGCCTTGCTGTTCAAAGTCCATGCGACGTGGGTCGCAGTGGAGCGGGAAAGTCTGAGCGGCGGTGAAGTCTTGACCCGACCCCGACCCTTGCTGGCCCCGAAGTGGACGATCCCCTTGCATCCCAAAGAGGATGTCATTCTTTGTTCCAGGGGCCATGCAGTGAACTTCCATGAGGGTTGTTGGGAGGGTAGAGGAGCCTCTATCCAATCATGCAAGTGGAAGGCATGCCTTTTCAAGGCACGCTCCTTTACAAACAGGTTTTGTTTCATGTCCCTCTTTCATGAGCCTTGGATGGAGGCCTGCTAGAGTCTAGAGAAATGGTGCCTGAACCAAGCAGTTTGCAGGTTTTTCCACTGGGAGTGTCATAAGAAAGATTTATCTTTATCCAGGTGTTGCTTAGGTTATTTGTTGTATATATATATATATATGTTGTTATATATTTTCTATTTTCCTATATAGGTCAATCTCCTGCTGTTTTGGGGTCATTAAACATCGATCTTTCCCAGTTCCTGGAGGAACCAAGCGCAAGTCCTGTGCTCTGAAAAAGTGGAACGGGCAGCAGAACTGCTTGGTGCTCAACTGCTACGTCTCCAAGTTTGTTTGATGGACAGACCAAGAGAGAGATGCTTTAAACCTGAAGTTCTAGCCTTTTGTCACCCATCGCCTGGAGGGTACCCATAACCTTCGACACCTGAGGTACCTCCCATACTTCTTGGGGTTTTGGTCAAGCTCGTAGGGAGATCCCACGGTCGAACGCCTCGACTCTGCTCAATGTGTGGACCTGTGGACCGACCCGCGAAGGTTTGGGATCGGGAGGAGCTCCATTGGGGATGTTTGATGTGGAACCCACATGTCATGGGAAGATTAAACCAACCAAACACATGTGAAAGAAGAGCATGGGGGGTACTACAGGATCGGACTGTGGAAACATTTGCATGATGAGCCCCCCCCAATGAACCACAAACGCTCGGGGAAAGCTAGATTTTACACAGAATCCGGCTCCACGGCCCAGGTCGTCGTGTTTTTCATATGTTATTCGCTGAACTCAAAACGATAGATGAGATCAGGTCCCCATGTGTGTATCCAGGTGCATCCAGAAGTCCTGAAGGAGATCGGGACGAAAAGTGGCAGTGTTGATCAAGACATGTGCCCAGCCAGCTGGTTTTCCCAGCCTGTTCGGCATTCGCTAGCCCTCACAACTAGGTGCTTTGAGTAACGGCAGTGGCAGTTCTAGATCTGGACATGTTGAATTACTTGTAGGGGAAGACCTATACAGACCCTATCGGATTTCATGCCGGACCCTGCGTCCGGACTACGCTGGTCAAGCGACCCACCAGTCAGGTTCACGTGGCCCGGGTCAGGCGACGTCATCTCTCAAGGATCAACCTGCGATAGTTTGATGAGCCACTCCCTTGATGAGCCACTCATGTCTTAAACTCCTCATGCTTCGTCCGCAATAGTCTTGCAATATACCCTCCCAACAATCTTGAAAGTGGAAAAGCTGTTTGTTTGTCGTATATATATATATAGACGCGTAGAGGAAAAGGATCATGGTTCCACTTGCATGTTTGTTGGATGGAGGGCAAACACTGATTGAGTGCATGGCTTAGCACGAGGGTGGCTCGAAAACCAGCTTCTCACTCCGAGCTGCTTTTCCTGTTTGATCCCGTTTTTCGCTTAGAAAGTCGTTGCATTTTTCCTGAGGCGCGCATTGCGGCGGCGCACAAGTCGGGGCAGATGGGATCGGAAGAGATGTTCCACGTCAATGCACTGAAACCGCGAAAACGTGCGCCATGGGTCTTCGTCGTGGGAAAGACATGCACCAATGGGAGGAAGTCGAAGACATGATTTTGCTATATATAGACACTTAATTAAACAGGAATAATCCTGTCCACCTATTAAAAGAACACGCGGCCCCCCCTAATAAGGAAACCTCGGTCGCATTTCTTTTTAAAGGAAACCTCGGTCGCATTCTTTTTTAAATAGGGGGTCCCTGAATTCGGGGTTGTCCAAAATAGGGTCACCTGGGAAGAGCTTCAAAACCAAAAAGACACGCAGGAAAGTTTTAGATTCTAAAGCTCGTATCAAAAATTCAATAGAAACCTCCAGATCGAAGGGTCTTCTTTTTCCCCTACAAACACCTTTATTGGTTGTTCTTGGAGCCTAATTATTTTTTAGAAAAAAAATACCCCAAAAATCGACAACATATGTTCATGGATTCTGATAGTTTGGTTTTGGAAACTGATAGTTTCATTTCTTGTTGTTATGAGCCTTGAACTACAGATCTGTAACCTGTCTTGTTGTTCCTGGACACCCTGGGTTGTTTCATGATGGTGTTTCTTGACCATTCCCTTCTTTAACCTTGGAGTTCCTCCATGTTGCAAAACACTGCAAGAAAAGTTTTGAGATGCTTACAGTCTTTCACTGCAATTGAACAAATAGTGAGCCACAGAGACATGGACTGTCAAGTAAACATGCAATGATTGTGTTTTTCAAATCTTTGCACTAAGTTTTGGGGGGCATGTTTGCACACATTTGGATCTCTCAGGTTCTATTTGTATATGTGTGACATTTAGATGGGTATCAACAGTATTGATCAATGGCTTTCTGACCATATGTTTGTATTTTAGTTATATCCATGGCATGGCTTCTCCATGCCATGGCTGTAATATAGGCATTGTAAATTGTAAACATTTACATAATCCTTTCATGACCTAAGATTTGATAAGTAAAGGGCAGTGCACTGCACATACCATGTGCCAGCTGTTTGCCTCATTCAGGAACCTGGAGCAGCTAAGGACCCAGCAACTAAGGCACCCACCCACCTTCACTCTCACTCACGCTCACACTCACACTCACTCACTCACCGCCACCGCCACCGTCACCACGATCCCCACCTTCATCACCACCATCACCTCTCTGGACCCAATGCGTCTAGATCTCTAGACTTTCTGCTTACAGACCTCACACACACTGTTTGGGGTCTCTTGCCGGGATAATTTTATAGTAAATATAATATCCATGGCTTGGTTGCTCATGCTGTGGCAATATATATATATATATAGTTTTTGTTTCATATCCATGGCATGGTTTCTCATGCTGTGGCAACATATATATACATATATTTCTATATATATTTAGTTGGTATGTTTCCATGGTTCTAGAATAGTATCTATGATATCCATGGCATGGTTTTTGATGCCATGGCTATGTATATGTATATATGTGCCTAGACTCTATGTTTCAACATGTTTCAATGTTTATACCCATGGTGTGGCTTCTCCATATCTAGTTGTTTTTAACCACTGGGTGACATGAGGTTTGACAAGTCAAGGATACTGCACTTCACATACCACATGTTTGTTGAACAGTGTTGGCTCCACTGCCAAGACACTGAAGCTGCAGCTGTGCTCACTGATTGACCTGTAGTTTTGAAGCATGTCCATGCGCACAGCAACAAGTTTTTCAAAAAAAAGCCTGGATGTTTGTGTTGCATGTATTGTGGATGGTCACATGTGAGAACTAAGCTCAGGAGCAACTTGGACCCGGACACTGCAGCTGTTCTCGCAAAGGCCACTGAGCAACCTGTAGTTTTGAAGCGTGCTCATACTCACAATGGAGCAGAATGATTTTCTTGTGCAAAGCAAACGCCTGGATTTTGTGTTGTATTTACTGCTGACACACAATCACATGTGAGATTTTCTTGAGAAGTGAATGACCACTTTCCTCTCTTTTTCACTTTGCCCTCATCTCCAAGGTTCTTTGACTTTTCTCTGTTCTCCACTCCCCTACAGTTGCAAACAGCGCACTGATCCCTGCTATCGCTGCCTGAGAAGTCGCTTGGGATTCAGTAATAGCTACATTCACTCGATGAGCTCGAGGAGCTCGATGAGCTTGAAGGCTTTGCACGTCCTGATGAGCTTGTCTCACGCCCCCGAGTGTATGTTTTCTTGCTGCTTACCCTTCGCCTTTGCTTTGGGTTTTGGTGCAACCCTGCTCTTGTGTGCTGCTTTCGTGAGGAGTGGCTGCTTAATGAGATTGATATCGGGATTCGATATCTGGTATACCAGAAGGCGTTGAAGTCTATACTTATGAAACCTAACACACACACAGAAGAGGTTCGAGATGGAAAAGTCAAAACAAAAATATTCAAAATATAGACAAACACAAAAAACAAACCTAGACTCAGCCCAAAACCAGAACTCAAGACCAAACACAAAAACACACTCAACTGGAGACTCAAGTAGCAGAAGGTTGAATAGAGGAAACCAAGCAAATCCGGACTCAGCAACAGAGAATTTGAGTCTGGATTTGAGTCTAATTGTGTTTTTTTGGAGTCCTGTCCTCAGTAGACCTGTTCTCCTGAGTGTGGATTTGTTTTTCCTATTTTTTATGTTTTGAGTTTTTGTTTTCTTAATGTGTTAAAAGGATTTTGGCTCTGTGTGTTCAGTTCAACTTCATAAGCCTATAGTGAGATGCTGAGGATAAAAGCGCAAGCGAAAGCTCCAGGAGCAATAGAAAGAGCCGCAAATTGCGAGCAAACAGGCTGGATGCTGCAGCTTTTGGCACACTAAATTGGCGGAAGTCGCCTTGATTGATCTTTGTATAGCATGGCAAAACTGCAAGGCGGCAGGCCCAGATAGGAGGCTTAACCCTCCTATAGCAGCGCGCATTCCGGTGGCTATCATGAAGAATCTCCGCTCGGCCCTTAGGGCCTCGGGAGCTTGTGAATGGGCTGTTTCGCCCATTATTTATTTACACTTCTTGGGTTGTTGCACCTGCCACGGACGCCACCGAACCATCCTGGAACGCCACCGACCTGGAACGCGGCCGAGGTTTTCTTTGGGGACCATCCGTAGGGCCGTAATGAAATGCCGTGAGGGCCCTTTGAAGAATTCTAATTAGTATTGAGTACTGTAATTAATATGCGCCAAGCCTCCACTAACAGGTGCTTTCATGTGTTTTCACTCCGGACAGTGATTTTTTGTGTGCGTGTGTTATTTTTTGGTGGTAAAGTAGCTTCAGAGCATAAATTGATCCGTTGATTCCCATTGAACAGTTCAAGGTCCCTGCGAGTGTGTACCCTATCAATCAAATCTAACATAATGAACTAACATCGGGGTTGTCCCATTGCCTGCAACAGTCGGAAACAACTATCAGGTCACCATTTAGAGAAAGGCCCTTACTAACCATCACCATCCACTGTTACAGCTGACCGGATATACCCAACACTATAACATTTTGTGTTTTCCTAAGCAAGACCCGCTTTGGCAACAAGCCTTTCTCCGAAAAGACTCAAAGGGGGAGGCTCAATGGCACTGCTCCGTGCGAAGCCGCGCAGAAGGGCCAGAACAAGCAGGCGCCTTTGGTCGTTACCGTGCGGGCAACACTAGCAACATTGCGGCCCATCTCCAGAAGAAACATGGCCTTGGCAAGAAGGATTTCGAAGAAGAAGACGGACTTGTCAGGGCTTGCAAATGGACGGAGGATGCTCTGGCAGGCGCTGCCCGCACGGTATATAAGCATGGCCTTAACATGGTTCATATATAAGCTCGGCCTTTCCCAGCACTCATGGTTCATCCTCCATCCGCAGTCTGGGGTTGCGATTCAAATCGCAACCTGTTTGAAACATCACGTGTGGTCACGTGAGGAGGGTATACGCGTGGCCTAAACATGGTATAAGCTCGGCCTTTCCCAACATGCATGGTTCGTCACCCGCAGTACCTGGGAGCTTTTTGTTTCTTTTTTGTTCAACCCTCTGTTTCTTCAACCCGCTGTTTCGGGCAGGTCTTTGGCAGCCAGTAGGGCCCTTTCAAAAGCAAAATCATGGTCTGGCAGGCGCTGCCCGCACCGTGGCAGAGGGTTTTGCGATCGACGGCGTGCCTCCGTACTGGACCGAGCGATGTGGGCTGAAGTATATGTTTGGCAAGTTGCTGGGGGTCAAGCTTCCGCTTGCCGTGCCATACCACCATCTCCAAGCATTGGGATGTCTTGGGGCAAAAGCGCAGGGAGCAGGTCCGTGCCGAGATCAATCAAGGATATGCCTCGAAGTCGCTTACGACTGACGTGTCGCAGGGTCCAGATCCTTGGCTGCCGGAGGGCTTCACCAAACTTTTGACGGGAATGATGGGCGGGGAGAGGGCTGCAATCACTGGAGTCACCAAAGCGCGCAGCCGAATGCCGTTTTTATACTTCGTTTAGCCAGTGGTTTGTAAGCTTCTTTGT
The DNA here is from genome assembly GCA_963970005.1 of Durusdinium trenchii. Lineage (NCBI taxonomy): Eukaryota > Dinophyceae > Suessiales > Symbiodiniaceae > Durusdinium > Durusdinium trenchii. Next base: position 518,844 of record CAXAMN010027661.1, read on the forward strand.
TCATTGCCGCCCTTTCACTGTTTTCCACGATTTCAGCCCTCGTCCAAAAGTCGGCTGCAGGATGGGCTGCGCTACCAGGCGATCCTGGTCCACTACTTGCACCAGTGGTCAAGAAGGATTGTAGTCCTGTATGTAAGCGAGCTGGGCCAGCCGAAGACCTCCGTCAATCAGGCACAGAGGATCCTGAGTGTTCTCAAGGACCGCATGACCGCACGCTCCAATTTTCAACGTGTTTGGATTCGTTCAAAAAAGAAGGCTGCGGGGGTCAGGGTCAGAACATTTTGAAATGCTGTTCATTCATTCATTGATTCATTGTCATGTAGCTGCTTCTACGTATGAACCAAGAAGCCATTGGACTTTGGACGAGTTTTCAAGACGCACACTTGCAGGATTGGGGGATGGACACGAAGGACATCTTCTGTGTGGGGACTGATTGCACAGGCAGTGCGAAAAACATCTCCCAAGATCTTTCCCTGCCGTGTGTCCAGCGCATATTGTGGCCTTGCTCCCTCGAAGTGCCCTGGCCAGGCTCAAGTTCATGAACCTTTTTGGGGTTGGGCGTGGGTCGGGACCGTTTATCACAAGCGGGTGAGTTCTAAAAATCCTCCTGTTCTTCAGAGCCGCTTTTGGAAGACATAGGGTGGACCGCTGATCTGATCAGTATAGTTACTAAGTTACCGTGTACGGTACCTTTCTCAAAGCTGGCCTTCCCTCCCACGCTCGGCTTGAGGCAGCTCTTCTACGTCACCCGGCAGGAGCAAGGTGTGAAGAAGGACGTGGTGCGCGAAGATGCTTTGCCTAATGTGGTTGCCCACATGGAGCAGGTGCGTGCCCGTGCAAAGGCCTTTCGGTACAATGAGTCAAGCGACTCCAGCTCAACGAGGTGCAAGCGGGAGCGCCCCAGAGAGTGCTGATTGATTCCAGTGCAAAGTGGAACTCTTCAATCGCCATGCTGGAGCGTGATTTCACTTTGAAAGACGCTTACCTCGAGCTCTTCGGGAAGAAGCCATTGTCTGAGCTCAATGGCACGGACGCTCACTACGTGATCTCCAGAAACTTGGCCGGCGTGCTGAGGCCCTTTGAGCTGGCCAGTGGGATGCTGCAAGCCGATAGCGCCTCTGTGGCAACAACGTTGCCTGACCCTGGCAGCCCTCCGTGAGCAGTCTGATCAGCCATGTGTTTGGGTGGCAGCAAGGCGGACAGAAAGCTCTGATCTGCAACGGCTCCAGGAAGATGATCTGGACCCTCTGAGCAAGAGCCTCCTGTCGCGGCTCCAAGAGGTTGTGAAGACAGAGTTGAAGCACATCTTGTCATTTAAAGAAATTCTCCTTCGTGCCTCATTCCTGGACCCCCGCTTCCGCTACATGAGGTTCTGCAAGCGGGATGAGAAGGAGGAGGCCTTGACTTCTGTGCTAGAGGAGGCCTGCAAAGTGACGATTGGTAAGTTCAAGTTGAAGGGCGGTGATGAAGAGGGTGAGCCTGCTGAGGGGCCGAACCCCCTGGCCATCTTCCAAGCGTCTGTGTTCGGAGTGGCCACAAATCCAAGTGAGCCAGAAGATAGAGCGGCCCTGAAGAAAGCAGTGAAGTGGGAGCTGCACACTTATGCTTCGGAGACGCAAGTGGGCGCCACTGAGTGCCCACTAATGTGGTGAAAGTTGAACTGAGCTTGCTTTCAGTACCTAGCCCGTGTCGCTGAACGCTACCTGGCAATACCTGCATCAACCGCTTCCTGCGAGCACCTGTTAGCAGGCGGTTGACAGTTTGGTTTATCACCCCATATCCAGGTCCATGTTGATCTGGCATATCCCAAACATGTAATGCTGGAGCGGTGTGAGGTCAGCCCATGCGCACACTGGAGCTTTGGGAAGGAAACATTCGGAAGAAGTATGGCTCGGTAGCCAATGCCCGCTTTCCGGCGTATGAGGACTGAACGAATGTTCGTGGATTTGGGTGTCCACGCTAGCAGCTTAATGCCATTGATTGCACTTCCACTCACAGTGCTTTCAAGATTTGTCCAGGTCACAGTGCTTCTCGTTGCCATGGAAATGATGTCAAGCAACAATTTTAATGGTAGAACAGGAACACCATTGTGCAAACCTACAGTTTCCGCAAGCCCTTTTTCGCCTCTATCCCATATATGTAATTACCACAGCTCTTTGGGTCACAGTTCAGGTCTCAAAAACTACTTTACTTCGAGTGATCCCCACCATGACATTTCAATCATTTGTCTTGATGCCATAGTGAGGAGCATGTTGCCATGGTCGTGAGTATTGTAGTTCTCGATTTTGCTTGTGGGTCCTCGGGTTGTGTGTTGTGGTTGTGTGTTGTGTTGTGGTTGTGTTTGTGGTTGTGTTTGTGGTTGGGGGATATCTAACAACCCTCACCTGACACAGCAAAAAAAAACGCTCCTGGCATCCTCCACCTGTCCCTATAGGGCTCCAAGTAACTCAAAAGGTATTGGGCCCTCTAAACTGACCTCAAACACCTTAGAAGGTACGACTGGAGCCCTAGGGTGTGGTTTTCTTCATCGGTTTAACACACTTCCCAGTCCGAATTTCAGTGGCCCGTGACGCACCAAACCACACCACCCGAGGCTGCGCGCGCACGTGAACTACCCGCCTCCGGCGGAGTATTTGCTGCCGGACGACACGGCCGTGACGGGACAGCTTGTTCAGCAGCTGGCCGCGAACCTGCGAGGTGGGGACCAGCAGAGGTGGGTCAGAACCCGAACCAGACTATCCTATAGGTTTCCCGGGTCCTATGTACGGTCACTCAACCTCAGCAGGGATATGAGTCTTTGAGTCGAAGAGAAGAAGGACAGTCCGGACCGGTCGGATCGGACGCCAAGGATGGTGGATCGGAAAATCAGGAACCTCATGACCTCAGCCTCATCGCATTTGGCATCGTATTTTCGCTTCATCCTTCATCTGAAGTTTCATGAGCCGTGATTTGGTGGTTCATTGACGATGAACAATCATTTGTGTGGACTGTGTGGACTCTCTCACTACAGTTGGCCCCTGGAAGACTATCCACAACTGCATCATTGCGCATGTTCCTCACGAAACGCGCATATGTGCAAAAACAACACCAGTGAAGATCTGCAAAAACCTCAGAATGTTCGCCATTGACAAGCATGTTTGACCTCCCTTGCTCTTCCGACGCGATGGTCTTGATGGCCCATGGTAGGTGGACTGAAGTTCATTACGCAGACCGCGCACGTCCTCTTCCCCTCCTACGTGGCCCGTCACGGACGTCGCGCGCCCATCGTGTTGCGCGGGGCACTGACCGGTGTGACCAGGAAAATGGATGGACTTGGCCTCAATAGGACTATCATAAGCTCTGTTTAAAAGTCGCTCCCTACGGTTTGTATCGTCTAGAGTCTAGAGAAGTTGTCGTGGTCATAGAGTGCAATAGCACTTGATTTCAGATAGGCAAGCGATGGTGAAAGTAATAATATAGATCAGGATTCAGGATATAACTATTAATGTAATATGATTATGATACGATATATATATATATATTTATTTATTTATATTAGGATGATTTAGGATGTCATGACAATTGGTATTCACAGTTGACCGGAGATCGCTGAGGGGATCACTTGTGATTCTTGGTTTTGTTAGAAGTTGCTTCCAAAACCACATCTGCAAAACCGAGCCTGCATGGTCTGTTTGTTGCCTTTGGGCCACCAGCCACCCTTGAGTAAGTACGTATCCGTACGGAGTAACGTCCTGAGGTGAAGAGCGAGGAGTTCCAAGAGAAGCTGTGGCGGACCTTGATGACCTTGAACGCCTACAGCCGGGACTGATCACCGACGATCACCGGTCGGTGAGAGTCGATGTGAGTGAACCAAACGGCCGGGTTTTCGGAGTGGGTGTCGGGTTGTGATGGGCGCTTTTTGCGGCTGTTTTGTTCCCCACCTGTCAGGTGAGGGTTGTTAGAATTTACGTCAGCCCCATCTCCTCCTCCGCCTCCTTCTCCTTCTCCTCCTCCTCGTCCTCCTCCGCCAGACCTCAACCACGACCATCCACGCCCAGTGTTCCCTGCTGGACCTCAACCACGCCCATCCACGCCCAGTGTTCCCTGCCGGACCTCAACTGCGACCATCCACACCCAGTGTTCCCTGCCGGACCTCAACCACGACCATCCACGCCCAGTGTTCCCTGCCGGACCTCAACCACGACCATCCGCACCCAGTGTTCCCTGCCGGACCTCAACCACAGCACACAACCACAACCACAATCACAAAAACATAACCGCAAACACAACCACAAGCACACAACCACAAACAACCACAAACACACAACCACAAACACACAACCACAAGCACACAACCACAAACACAC